>CM040241.1:261509664-261936541 GCA_022545495.1 Chrysanthemum lavandulifolium | reverse complement strand
TTTCTTCTCCTTCTTTTTCGTCCTTTCCGTGACTTGTGCTAGGAAGATATGATATCCTTCCTCGATACACCTCAACACCTTGGTACAGGAAATGACATGTAGTCTTGAAGCGTTTCTTCTGTCACTTCTGTCTCCTTCTATTGTTAGGACTTCTTCTCCATAGGGTATTTGAACGAGTTTCTCGTCGCAAATGATGGCAGCATGATATTTTGCTAACCAATCCATTCCGACAATAACATCGAAACTACCCAATGCTACTGGTATCAAATCGATATTGAATGGGTGGTTTAACAGGTTAAGGGTGCAACCTCTTATGATGGTATCTACCCTTTCTATGTTACCGTTAGCTAGTTCCACGTTGTATGCATTTCCTAATGCGGTTGGGGCAATATCGAGTAGTGGACTAAATGTATTAGAAACAAAACTCCTATCGGCCCCGTATCAAACAATATGGATGCATAACGGTTATTTATAAGGAACGTACCCGTCACAACATTCGGGTCTTCCTGAGCTTCCACTTTGGTTACAGCATAGACTCTCCCACGAGCTCCTTCTCCATTTCCCGATTACTCGCTTGTCCAACATTTCGAATCGCCATTCCCATGGCTTCCGGATTTCTCGGTTTCCTTGATTTCCTTCACGGCTTTGGTTTCGGTCTTCGGCATTCATTCTTATAATGCCCTTTTCACCACAACCAAAGCAAGTTATATTAGCTTTGGGTCCCGAGTGAGTGCTTGAACTGCCGCCAATGATTTGGACATGCGGTTCTGGTTAAGTGTCCGATTTTCGACAATTACGACACTTGACCAGACATCGCCTTGTGATGCAAGTGTGCATCGATTACACAATGGTGCAGTCCCTGAGTACGGTTTTCTTTCCCCGACATTCACTGCATAAGCTCTAGCAACATTTTGCTTCTTGTTTTGATTGTTGCGGTTGTTCCTACTATTGTTGCCACGATATTCATAGTTGTTGTAACCTTAAGAATGGTCATCCCATTTCCTCTTATTTTCAACCACTTTGTCCATGGAATCCTCAATCACTTGGTCCATGAGTTTGTTGGCTACTTCGATGGTTTCATGAAGATCAACAGCCTTAGAAGTGGTTACATTGCCCTTGATAGGTTGGGGCAGTCCTCCGATGTATCTTTCCAACAATCGGGTCTCGGTGGGAACCATTTCAGGACAATAAGGCTAGCTCTTGAAATCGGCGATTATAGGCGACCATATTGGTGCCTTGAACCTTGAGGTTCCAAAACTCATGTTCGAGCTTCTTGATCTCATTACGAGGACAAGACTTCAAGTACCATTTCCTTGAAGTTCTCCCATGGCATGGCATAGGCAACATCG
Source organism: Chrysanthemum lavandulifolium (assembly GCA_022545495.1). Classification (NCBI taxonomy): domain Eukaryota; kingdom Viridiplantae; phylum Streptophyta; class Magnoliopsida; order Asterales; family Asteraceae; genus Chrysanthemum; species Chrysanthemum lavandulifolium. Next base: position 261,935,192 of record CM040241.1, on the reverse strand, counting down.
ATACTAGCGGATTTGTGAAATTGTTCCACGGTCAAAGCAAGATCCGTGAAAGTGAATGATGCATACTTAACCTTAGAATCTTCTTCACAATTGCGATTGAACACGGTCTCGAGCTTTTCGATCCATCTAGTCGACCGACTGACTCCTTCGGTTCCACTAAAGCTTCCGGTCATAGTTTTACGAAAGTCTTGATAAGTACAAGTGCGGTTGTGAGTGGGTGGTCTTGAAGTTCCAAAGATTAGTAGGCGAGTGGTTTCTTTGCGGCTAAAGCGGCGTTTACCGCTCATTGACTAGTTGGTCGATCATGGCTTGATTCATGATAGGTTGGATTGGAGTAGCCCTAGCGGGAGTAGTGGCTTGGCAATCGATCGTGTGTGACTGTTTGGAATAGCGGTGTTTGCGGCACTGGTTGCGAGTGACTCATTGGAATTGGAGCATTGGAGGCTCCACCGTGGTTGGTACGCTTTGATCTTCGCTTTGGCGGCATTTTGCAGAAGAAAGGTGATAAGATATATGACCTTTTAGACAAGGTAAGTGTCACGTAATAGTGTGGTTATCGAGATAGATCATATGTGCAATCTATAAAAGTAAAGACAATTGGGTAGGGAAATAAGTTTGACATAGATAGAATTTGGTTACAAGGTTCCTACGGTACATGATGAGATACTAGTTGGAGTACAACCGAATACAACGTAATACAAAGGAAATACAATGGAAATACAAGCGAAATACGAGGATAATAACTAACACTAATCTGTTATAGTTCGGTTTAGTGTAATACATCATGTAATAGGATCTAAGGATGTCCACTCGATGACGTAGTCGCCGATGGCAAACAACTAACTCTCGCTGCGTATCCTCCAAACTCGCGATACGCCTCATCTGAGATGCTAACATAGACTCTAAACCAGTAGTCCTCTGCCATCCTTCTCTGACAGTATCTCTAGCAATCCACTGGACGCTCTCTAGCTCCTCTAGTCGTCCGTGTATCTGAGTCTGACCTCTACCCAAGGATCGTACTCTGCTGTCCAACTCTTTGACGTCCTCAACCTGAGTCTCAACCCTAAAGCCCAGTCGCATCCTCTCGTGTCTCTCAAGCCCCATGATCTCAAACAACACATCAGTAACTCGGTCTAAACCCTCAACACGCTACTCGCAAGCTTGCAAGCGTGTTGGATCGATCCTCTAGTCGATCGAATGGACTCTAGCGAGTCTCCGAGAGTCTAGCGGATAAATATCCTCTCAATGAGGGTCGGATCACCATCCGGAGATCCCGATAGGTCTAGCTCGATGCGTGCCTCAACCGTGCGGCTTCCTCAATGGTCTCAAGTCGTCTAGTGGTGCGCCAAGGCGCCCATGTCTGCTGCAGATGGTACAAACGAAGGTGATGATGGATGTAGCTCGGACTAGTGATATGTGGTACCGAATCGATTAAGCAATCAATATCTCTCAATCAATCTCACTACTCTCCTCCCATTTGTGGAGAAAAGCGGCTCTCCGCCTAATCCAAATGGTGCATCAATATCCATGTCATCGCCAATCTCGAGCCATCCGGAGCTCGCCCTAGCTCACAGATACTCCGGACAATCTCCGGCACGTGCACTCACATCCGCCGCTATGCTAACATGTCCAGGGGACACTCTTAGTCTCAGATAGGCTCGTAATTCTTCCTCGGGATCCTCTTCCGGTCTTCCTCCGAGTAGGAATCGGTAGATCTCCGAGTCTCGATGAGGTGGTGACTCGGTGGGTGATGGTATCGATGACTCAAGTAGTAGAAGGACCCATGTAGGCGCTGGTCATCCGAGAAGCTAGTGCAGCACATATGAATACCGCCTCGATATCCGGTACTCTCACAATCATACGGGGTTTTGCCTCAGCGTCAGAGGCGATGGGTGGTGGTGAGGGTAGGTATAGGTGGAGTAGGTGCAATAGCCGGCCGGACCGCTAGTGTGGCTGTCACGTATGGATCGGTGGCTAAGTGTGTAAGTGGCGGATGGTCGGTGAGTGAGCTAGTAGGATGTCCTCCCCAACATCGTGAGGAAAGGGTGGGAAGGCATAGTCTGTGACAAGACGGTGCATATGTGTAAGTAGGTGGAAAAATATGCTCATGATGGATATGAAATGGTGCATAAGTAAATAGGAAATAAAACATGAATCTATTTAAATTAATTCTAAGTAGTATGGCAAGTAAGGCAAGCTGCAATCGACGGTCGTAGTATGATGTTTTTGTAAAAGTGGTTATAGTTTAGGATTTATATGTACCTAGTTCTCTATAACCTTGGCTCGATGCCAATCTGTAACACCCCAAATTTGTTTAAGCGGAAGCATACGTGTTATTCGGGAGCGTTACTGAATTGGTGAATCATAACACAAGTAATAAAGAACGGAATACATACTCCGCTTGATTTCATAAAATAGTTTAAAACAACGTCTTACAACATAAATTAAATAAATGGGTACATCCCATTAGATTTAGTGGTCCCAATGTAAAAACATCATTTTTGTGTAAAACCACTTCTTTAATATTACTACTACGACCATACATCCGCTTCTTGCCTTGCCTTCATGAACAACACTTAAACACCTGAGAAAATATGCTAAAAGGTCAGCTAAAAGCTGGTGAGTTCATAGGTTTAAATTAAAATAGTAAGCTTGGACCATAAGCAAAGTCATATAATCATTACAATGAATATAATGATATATGTATGAATGTCTATTACGTTAGCTCTAAGTTCATGCAACCGATACTACGACGGTTCAGATGCTAAAAGATGTCATACAATATAGGGGCCCATAGCAAGTGTTTTGTCCTCAACACTTGATTCCGACATGGTATACGTTTCGCCTTGGCCTAAGCATGGCCAACCGAACGGAGGAGTCACCCTCAATAGATCTATTTATAACATTCGCGTTTCCCAATGGGGAATTGACGGTTCATGAAAAAGGGCATTCTCTAGGGACATAAGGGCTTAGGCTAAACCACGTAATAGTAATCATGTAATAGTTTTGGTCCATAAAATGTTTTGCATATTTCTCATCCCAAAATGTATAAAACAAGTTATCAAGTAAAAGTGGGGCTATGAAACTCACCTTAGCAAATGTGCAAATCCGAAATGTGGGATTAGTGATTGTTGTGAAACGGCACCGACACGCGACCTAGATAAGGAGGGCAATATTTAGTTCATCGTTTTAAGTATTCTTTACTTAAATAGTTCGATTGCTTTTATAATTGAGATAAAGCTAAACTTTTATTTGTAAAAAAATGATCATGTGGTTTTAATAGTAAGTATACGAAAGTATATTTATACTTTTCATGTTGACATTATAATGGTTTTAAAATCCAAAGTTTGATTTAATACAACTAATTACAATGTTCCACTAGTAAGTATATAAATGTATATATACTTATTTAAGTTGATACAAAATGGTATTGTCAAAACCAATATTAGTTTATTTATTTTCTAATTGTATTTAGAAAATACTTGAGTTAATTTTGAAAACTCTCAAGTTTATAGATTGACCAAAATGATATAGTAGTCCTTGTTTATTTGTCAAAATTTGTTTTTAATACATATAGTTCTCAACTAGAGATTTTACTTGACATGTATATATATGTCTACCCTATTGTCGTTAATCATTGTTATAGACATTATCAAGTGTGTCAAGTTTTTAAAACCTTTGTTGTCTCATATATATGTAGGAATATAGTTTTTGTACTTGTTTACTTGGCAACTCGCGTAAGTTTAAATAAAACTTATGTAATATATTTCGTGTATGCGTATATAGACTCATTCGTCATTGAACAACTGTCTTACGTTTAAATAAAACTTATGTAATATATTTCGTGTATGGGTACCCATTTTGGGTTTGGGCCCAAACTAGCTAATAACTCTTTCAATGAGACCAAGTTTTATGACTTGGGCCGTGGCCCATTTTGTGACTTACACGAATGGAAGAAAAAAGAAAGAAAACAAGGCTTGACCAACATGTATTATTACAGTTTGTGTTAACCAATAGTTTGAAGTACTTCTCATTCCCAGGTTGTTGTCGCCAAAAGAATTCCTAATTTAGTTATAGGAGTTTAACATAAGCTACATGACTCGAGGTGTACTTAGTTTGTTCATGCTCTAACTTATGATGTCAAATCTCTCGACTAGTGAATACGATTCATCACCATGGTACTACCATGATGTAGTTGTCGACTCGTTTACATAGTCTCAAGCATATCTATTTCGATGACTACTAAGTACTTAATAAAGATAAGCTAACAAAGGAAGATGACTAAGTATGAGACTTGACTCGAACGAGATTTGGTTAACATCATTAACTAGGACATGAGAGCAAAAGGGGTGAAGGTACCTCTTGTTAGTAGAGTACTACTCGACTTGGTTCTAATCGTCAACCATTTTACTCTTACGGACTAGAGTATAGATTTCTCGAAATACATTTTAACACATGAGCACTCTTGACTTGGGTTTCTTCCTAGGCGAACATAGAGGCTTAGACACATGGTTCACCTCTAAGATTTGAGTCACAAGACCATGAAAGACTAGCATGTTTCTCATGTTCAAGCAAAGTTAAAAATCAAGGTTCGACATACTTTTAAATGACATGAATGTCGACGGAAAATGTGAGTCTCGACATGGGTTACTAGTAGACTTGTAAAAGCTTGACTCATCTATCTTGTTCCTGTTCTTGACTCGACAGAAAACCAAACGGACCCTTTTTCGCAAATGACCACTTAAGCCTAAGTTAACATAGTTTGTTTATCAACACAAATGTTATATTATGTAAAAACTTAGCTGCTCACATTCTTTTCTTGGTTATACGTCTCGACAGTAACTCGAACATAACACCAAATTGACATCTAAATTTTCGACAACAATCGTTTTAACAAGAAAGGATTAAAACAAAACTCAACATAACCACCAAGCATATTATTAACGTGACAAAGTATAGAACAAATCCTTGATACAAGATACCAAACTTGACCTCAAAATAACAACATATAACATTACAACAAGAAGGATGATAACCTCAAACCGAAAATGGTGAGTGATGAGCGAAGAGTTGTTTCTTGTATTTGGACCAAGCAAGACTTGAATTAGCTCTAAAACACTTCCAATTGCAAAACCCCCAATTCGATTTTTGAAAACCCTAACTTGTGTAAACCCTAGTTTTCGGTAAAATTTGAAGAAAACTGAGTTTGGGGTCTTTGAAATTCGACTAGAGATATAGGAGTGGATTGAGGAGGTGTTTGGTTAACTTTCTTCTCTTTGCTCTTGGCTTGAAGCCAAATTTGGCTATCTTCCAAAAGTTAAGAACATCTTGGACCTTTAGCTTAAGCTAAAAATGTAAAGATATGATTCCTTGGATGATTTTTGCTTTGATTCTTCTCTTGGATTCGTACGTGGGATTGCAAGGTATCAAAAGAAAGATTTGTGAGATAAGAAATTTCATAGATATGGTAAGAGGGATGAGGAAGTGAAGGTTTAGACATGTTGAGTTATCTCCTTTTGGGAGATTAGGCCTAGGGAGTGCGCAGGGCTAGAGGAAGGAGATGGGGATATGATATCTTGATTTCTTCTGCTTATGGATGTGTGTTTTGTCGTGAGTGAAGGAGAAAGACAAGAGGGTGCATCAAATTCTTTTATAAAACCTTCTCTTGTAATTTATTATAAGTATACAATAAAAGAAAAATAAAGTAATGTAAGTAAAAGAAGAATGAAGGTATATGTAATGTAGACTTTTAAATTTATTTGTGTAAGTACTTGTATGTGGGATAATTATTGTATAAAATGTAGGCATATACATTATACCTATGTATGTTTGTACTCGAGTCTTATAAAAGTTATTGTTTAAGTGATAGTGTGTTAAATATTTTGTGTCCCGTGAAGTCATATTGCGACCAAAGTATCATTGTTTGACAACTTTTTATCCGTGGTATTTTATTGTTACGTGTCTGAAATATTTTATTTTTGTAATATTCCAAGTCGCGAACATTGGTTAATTGTTTTAGCGAGTCCTTATCATAGTGTCGGTACGCGTGCAGTGTCGGTCGCTAGAGAGAACGAGATACTCTCTCGTCTTATAATTTAAATCATAAGACAAAATGAAAATATTCATAAAATGATATGAATGCAAAAGTGATGCAGTTACCTACTGTATGCGAGTTAACTACTCAAATGATCAGGCAAAGCTTGTGTATGCTTAATGACTTAGGCTTAGTAATAATAAATTACTAATTATCAGTTAAATTTTAGTGAAAATTTACCGTGTGTCACAGGTCATATGGCTTGTAACTGGGTTGATTGGCTTAAGTATCCTCTGTTGTCTGCGAGTTGTGGCATTGGATGATGTTTTCTTTCTTTTCTTTTTTTCCTCGAGGCTTGTTTGGGGCGACATCAAAAACACTGCGGAGTGAAAACCAGTGGCTCGGCCTCCATGGGTGGGGATTTTTCTCTTGTCGTGGTTCGCCGTAATTGTCAAGAGTTTTTTCATCCTTTTTGTCGCCTTCTCAGGTGGTTCAAATGGAGGATCCTAGCGGCTCTATAGAAAAAAATGTGAACTCTAATGGTGGGTCTGTCTTAGGAGTTTTGGAGGAGGTAATTCGGGTGGGCCAAGCTATGGGATACTCTATGAAGGGTTGTGAAAAGGATATCGAAGCTATCATAGGAAACCAAGGAGATGACGCGGGTTTAAGATGAATATGCTCTCTATTAATGTTCAAGGTCTTGGAAACAAGAATAAAAAGGAGTGGGTCAAGGAGTTATCAATTAAAAATAAGCTTAACTTCATAGCGATTCAAGAGACAAATATGGACAAGATTTCTCATATGGAGGTAAAATTTATGTGGGGAAATCCTAATTATGATTTTGTTTGTAGCGATTCCTTAGGAAATTCAGGTGGTATCTTATGCATTTGGGAGGCATCGGTTTTCAAAAAAGATTTTGCTACAATTTCGGATCACTTTATTGCTATTTATGGTACGTGGATTCCGAACAATGCCAAGATCCTTATTGTGTCCATTTATGCCCCTCAACATCCGGTGCATAAACGAGATCTTTGGGAATACCTCTCGATGTTGATAGGTCGTTGGAATGGTGAGATTATTCTTATGGGAGACTTTAACGAGGTTCGCTATAAAGAAGAACGACGTGGTTCGATATTCAATCAATCAGGTGCTAGAGTTTTTAATCACTTTATTTCTTCTTCTAATCTTGTTGATATCAAATTGGAGGGATACTCTTTTACGTGGTCTCACCCGTCGGCGACTAAAATGAGCAAGCTTGATCGGTTTCTTGTATCTGATGGCGTTATCTCTCTTTTTCCTTCTATTACGGCAATTTGTCTTGATCGGCATCTTTCGGATCACAGGCCGATTCTTCTTCGTGTGGCTCAGTTGGATTTTGGTCCAATTCCATTCCGGTTTTATCACTCATGGTTCAACTATGATGGGTTCGACGAGTTGGTAGAACAAACTTGGAGATCGTTTTCTCATTCAGATAGGAATGCGATGATCCGTTTCAAGAAGAAACTTCAAGACCTTAAGATTGTTATCAGACATTGGCTTAAAGAAACTCGAGCTAAATTATCTATTTCAAAGCGGGCCATTCTTGAAGAATTGGCTGATATAGATAAGGAGTTAGATAGTGGAACAGTTTCTGACTTGCTTTTGGCAAGGCGACGTGGTTTGAACGGTCAACTTCATGATATTAAGAAGAAAGAAGCGGCAGACTCTTTTCAAAAATCTAAAATCAGGTGGGCGATAGAGGGGGACGAAAACTCGAGTTTTTTTCATGGGATTATAAACAAGAAACGCTCTCAATTAGCTATTCGAGGGATCTTTGTGGATGGTTTTTGGCAGAATGATCCGCGGGCTGTTAAGGAGGCCTTCCATAACCACTTTGCAACCAGGTTTAAAAGGCCCACCTCTCCTGGGCTTAAGATTAATTTTTCTTTTCCGAATAGGTTATCGCAAGACCATGCGAATCATCTTGAGAGAATCGTTTCGCAGGATGAAATACGGGCAGCGGTTTGGAATTGTGGGGATAACAAATCCCCAGGTCCAGATGGATATACTTTTGAATTCTTCAAGAAGTATTGGGGGTTCATTGGTACTGATTTTTGTGAAGCGGTCGATCATTTTTTCAAAAAAGGGGTTTTTGCTAAAGGATGTAATTCTTCTTTTATAGCTTTAATTCCGAAGGTTACGGAAGCTAAATATGTTAATGATTTTCGGCCTATTAGTCTCATAGGCTGTATATACAAAGTTGTGACGAAAATCTTGGCTAATCGGTTGGCGTTGATAATTTCATCTATAGTGTCCAATACTCAGTCGGCTTTTGTTTCCGAGAGACAGATTCTAGATGGCCCTTTTATCATTAGTGAAGTATTGAATTGGTGTAAAAGAAAGTATAAGAAAGCTATGTTCTTCAAAGTCGATTTCGCTAAGGCTTATGACTCGGTGCGTTGGGATTATTTAATTGATGTTCTTGAGTCGTTCGGTTTTGGTTCGAAATGGTGTCAATGGATTCGAGGTACCTTTTGTTTCGCCAAGGCGTCGATTCTGGTTAATGGAAGCCCCTCAGACGAATTCAAGTTCCATTGTGGGCTTAAACAAGGTGATCCTCTTGCGCCTTTTCTCTTTATTCTCGTGATGGAATCACTACATCTATCCTTTAATAGAGTGGTTGAGGCTGGTATGTTTACAGGTATTCAGCTCAGTAGCTCGCTCTCTTTGTCTCATTTATTTTATGCAGATGATGCATTGATTATAGGCGAGTGGTCTAGTGACAATTTACGTAGCATCATAAGCGTTCTTAAATGTTTTTTTCTTGCATCGGGTCTTCAAATTAACATTCATAAGAGCCAACTTCTTGGAGTTGGCGTTCATAGATCTGACATTGAGATGGCAGCTTCATCCATTGGATGCTCCATTATGGATAACCAATTTCGATATCTTGGCGTTAAGATTGGCGGTAAGATGTCTCGACATAAGGCTTGGGAAGACGTTGTGCTTAAGCTTAGGTCGCGCCTCTCCAAGTGGAAGGTTAAAACTCTTTCAATAGGAGGCCGTCTTACTCTTTTGAAGTCGGTGCTTGGTGCCTCTCCCCTTTATACTTTATCTATTTTTAAAGCTCCTAAAGGCTTGTTGAAGGAGATGGAATCCATTCGAAATAACTTCTTCATAGGGGGCTGATCATTCGGATAGGAAAATCACTTGGATCTCTTGGGATAAGGTTCTTGCCTCTAAGAAAAAAGGTGGCTTAGGCGTTTCAAGTTTCTTCGCTCTCAATCGGGCCTTAATTCTCAAATGGGTGTGGAGGTTTATTTCTCAAGATGGTTCACTTTGGTTTCATGTCATGTGTGCGATATATGGGCCTAAGCTAGATCTTCATCCGGTTCATATGACGTCAAATTGGTGTTCTATTTTGCGAGGAATGCATCAGTTAAAGGATAAAGGATTCGACTTTATGTCTCTTTGTTCTAAAAATGTTGGTGATGGCAACAATACAAGTTTCTGGTTTGATATTTGGAAAGGCGATTCTAATCTCCGTGACACCTTTCCTCGTATGTTCACTTTGGAGATGGACAAACAGGCCACGGTAGCTGCGAAGATCAACCAGATTGATGATTCTTTTCGTCGTCCGGTGAGGGGTGGTGTAGAACAAGACCAGTTTAATGGGTTAATTTCACATATTGATTCGTTTGCTCTTTCATCGTCGCAAGACAGGTGGGTATGCAATGTGGCAGGTGATGGTAGATTTAGAGTTAAAGATATTCGCAACCTCATTGACGATTTGTTGTTGCCGTCGTGGTCTGAACCTACAAGATGGGTGAAAGTTATTCCCATCAAGATTAATATCTTTATGTGGAGAGCTCGAAGAGATTGTCTCCCAATGAGAACAAATTTAATCAGGCGAGGTGTTATCATGGATTCTACCACTTGTCCGATCTGTGGATCTTATGAGGAGGATATTCATCACATTTTGTTTCAATGTGAGCTGGCTCAAGCAGTTTTACGTCGTATTTGTAGTTGGTGGGACGTAGATTGGGAAAATTGGTCGTCTTTTGCTAATTGGATTACTTGGTTCTCGAATATCAAGCTCGCCCAACATCAAGGGTCTTGAAGGTGTTTTTGTGTTTCTTGGTGGTCCATTTGGGTTTTTGGAATCATCTCTTATTCGATGAAAAACCTCCTTCTCGCTCGACGATCGTTGATGATATCATGTCTTTATCTTTTTATTGGTGTAAAAATAGATGTAATTGGGTTTTTTCTTGGGAGGATTGGCTTAAAAACCCTCATTTAATTTCTTTGTAATGTTGGGTGTGTTCTAGCTTCTTGCTAGTTAATAAAATTTTGCCGTTCAAAAAAAGATTGTATTGTACTTTTTGGCTTCTAGCATCTTGCTCGTTGCTTTTTATATCTATATATTCCTTTGCCGTTCAAAAAAAAAAAAAAAAAAAAGGGATACAAAAAATTTGATAATAAGAGGTATCTAATAGTTTCTCACTCCTAAAAAACATTAAGAAATTAATTTTATGAAAAACGGGGATACATAGTATTTAAATTGTGTTATCTGGGGGCATATTAACATTCGTGATTTAAACCGAGTGTTTAACTTATATTATCTAAGGATTGAGACGGGGTGTAATCGTCATCATATTCCTTACCATCTACTTATATTTCATCTTAACATAAACATACCTAATAACACACTCACAAAAGACACTGTCACATTTTTTTACTTCATTTGAGGGTCACCACCATCGAATCACCCATTTTTTTACCCGATCACTGTGGCCTCCCCTGCATATAAAGGAGCTTCACGCGTGATTATGTCAAAATCATCCATACTAAGTGTGGCCTTAGGCCTTATTATGATCAACCTTAACCTGATACGAGACTTATATAAAAAAACTTCACTGTTACTACTCAGTTGAGTATAATGTGTGTATAAAAAACTTATAACATGGCATTTTAGCTTCGGATTTAAAGTAATTAATGGTAAATTCTTTCATATGATTTATATTTCATGAAAAGTCGATACATAAAAAAGACCAAGGTTTTTACTTGCCTTTTATTAAATGAAAATTGGTAAGTTAAAATATCACGTAAAACTACTTTATACACATGTAATACCCAGCTAATAAAGATCGAAAGTAGAACTTTGACAAAAATCTCGTATATGGTTAATATACCTCTAAAAAACATAAATTTAAGAGTAAACTACATCATTCGTCCTTGTGGTATACGTTGTCCGTCAAAGATCGTCCTTTGACAAAAAAAAATGCACCGTTAGTCCTTAAGTGCGAAATTTTACTCAGCGTTGGTCCCTCACCCTAACTGGCGTGAGTAACGGGCGTTAAGCCTATTTAAGTCGAGGGTATATTTGTCTTTTCCCACCACAAACCACCAATCATTTCTTCTTCTTCATCTCACAACTACCTATCAAACTGCCTTTATTCTCTCTCTTTTATCTTCACCATCATCACCTACAGTCCATCACCTCCATTGCCATCACTGTAAATATTATTCACTCCACCAACAAAAACCACAAAATCAACACCCATCTTATTGTCTCGTTATAGTTATATATAAACACCAAAATCTCATCTTGATAAACTTAAACACAAAATCCAAACCGCAAATAATAATCCATGATCTTTCATCTTCATTAAAAATTAACTACCACTTATATATAAATGTTCCATCTTTATTACAAACCCACAAAATTAACATCCATCTCATTTTACATCTAAAAAACACCAAAACCCATTTTCATACCACCACCGCCACCATGCCATCATCATCTTGTCGCCACAACTCATGGCCATTTCGTCACAGCCACCAAACGCACGCCACTAGTACCATCATCATCTCATCACTTATCACCTATGGCAGAAATTCGTCGGAAAAAAACTGCCGGATCTGAGCGGCTTTTAAGCGCTGACAAAACAAAAAGATTAAAAAAGTTTTGAAATAAGTGTGATGGGTTGTAGGTGCAGCTGTGAACGACGGTGTAGTTTACTCTTGTTTTTATACACGAGATCGAGTTAGTGTTTCTTTGAAATGAGTTTGGGTCTTGATTTTTTAAAGATAAAATCTTTGTTCTTGGTTTATTTGTTATATTCGGGTTTTTTATTGATTAAAGATTGATGATGATTTTTCTGAAATGTTGGTAGAAAGTAAGTAAATGATTGTTTTTTTTAAGTCACTGTGTAGGGGTAGTAGAGTTTTAATGGATTGCTTTCATATGATGGTATATGGCGAGGTAGTAGATTTTTAATGAGGATGGTGGGTTAGTGTTTTTGGATTGAAGGTGTTTATGAGGAAGATGATGGGTGTATGTTTGTGGAAGATGATGTAGTCAATGGTGCAAGAAGCAAGTTGCAGTAATACATTAATAATGAGATCAGTTTTAAGGTGAATTGACTATTTTACCCTCATGTGTTATGACTTAACGAGAGTTATCCATCTCCGTTAAAGAGAGGGACCAACGCTGAGTAACGTTTCGCACTTAAGGACTAACGGTGCATTTTTTTTTTGTCAAAGGACGGTCCTTGACGGTCAACGTATACCACAAGGACGAATGGTGTGGTTTACTCTAAATTTAATACCATATTCCTTTTTTGTCAAGAAATTGATTTCTCAATCCTTTTTAAGAGCCAGAAATTATTATGTTCTCTTTATTGTCAATTTTTTTGTTTTATGTTACCTTTCTTGGCAATTTGCCCTTTTAGATATTGGGTATGTTTGGCACGGAGCGGTGTGAAGTTTTTTGAAACAATGGCGTGAAGAATGAAAGATTTTGATTTTTACTAGTCGTTTGGCGAAGGCGGTGAGATTTTTCTATTTTTTAGAAACGATCAATTTTCCAATCTTCTTTAAGAAGTTCATGGCGATGGCGATGAAGCGATGAACAGACAACCATCGCTCATCGCCATCTTCTTCACTACTACTACCACTACTACTTTCGCAAAGACACCTATTATATTATTTAGTTAATTACAAATTTTGTCTATGTGTCGTTTACACAATTTTCACCTTTCGTCCTTTAACTTTAGTAATTACACCGCCATCTCTATGATTCTATTTATAACAGAACGGTTCTTTGACCAAACGTGCTTATTTGTTGTTTGTTCATGGAGACCAATTGTTTGAATATACGACAAGCATAACTACCAAACAGTTATATTAAGTTAGATATAGTCAATAGTGGTTAGATACTCACCTACATGGTTAGTTTTTTTTGGGAAAAGTCATTTATACCCTTGGACCTGCTAAGGGTGGTTAGTGGTGCCCATGGGACCCCGCAAGAGGGCGATGCCCCTTTATCCTCGTTGTATCATAGCGATATCAAGTTAGCTTGCACAAAAGTGCACTTCACAGTTCACACCTTCTACAGTTCTACCTCGTGTTGTGGCTGAACTTGATTATCCCTGTCATCTCCAGTAAATCTATTCACCTAAAATATTAGATGATACTAAAATCTCAAACATTAACGCATTATATTCATTCAAAGTTTTAATCAACCAGTCCGTTAAAAATCCTCGAACCACTGCATGGTTCCTGCTTTTAGAGCTTACATTCACAAAATAACTTTGAATTATAAGGTATATTCACTTGGCAGCCAGGAAATTAGTCATATATATATTCGAGTAAGAAACTTTTGGAATTTGAATGATGGTGAAGGCTTTTGGGTTACATGTCTCTCGAAAAAGAACTTATGGGATCGACTTTAAAGGTCAAAAGGTACATCTCCTTTTTCTTGGTGTGATTTTTGGGATCAAGTTGTTTGATTAGTTGAAGCAAGTTTTGGAGACTTACTATGACTCTATGAGTCGTCATGTCATACAATCATGAAGTGACTAGTCGACTTAATTCATGGAAACGTGCCTAAGTTTTATCTAAAGATGAAGAATGTTGGTACTTCACGTATCTTACATTTTCAACATTTGTATTAATGTTCATCGTTATTTGTTTTTTTTTTTATTGTGTTAATACAATTCCGGGCGCTCTCGTGATGAAGATTAGTGTAAGCTAACTTCCCAGGAAATAGGTCTTGTACTAAGTGAGATTCTTGATCGTTAGCTGCTAAGAAAACCAACACCGTTAGTCTCACCGCGGAACGGGGTTCCGCGGTCAACCTCCGGTGTGAGAGTAAGTGATAGTTTTAGAGAGATAAAGTTGGTTCTAGAGAGAGAGAGTGTGTGTGTTACCCCTTTGAGTAGAGGTGAGACCTCTATTTATATGGTTGACCTTCCTGTCGTGTTCTCAAGGTCACGGGTCTTGAGAGCGACAGTTTGTGACGTAAGTCAGCTGCAGAGTTTGTCTGCTTATTGTGATGGTGATCTTTTTGGGTGGGAGTTGTCCCGCTTTCCCTTTTTGGGGACTGCAGGTTGTAGTACATCCAGCCTGGGCAAGATTCCTTTCCTCTTATGTGGGGCGCGGTTGCGCCCGTCTTCGGACGTACCTACTATCCGCGGAAAGGTTTAGTGACATAGCCGGACTACGTGTCGAGTCCGCGACCGACCCATATGGGTTCCAGGGCATTCACGACATCATGGTTAGTCCGTGCCAGACCGTATAGGTGCCGGGGAGGCCATACGTGATAAAGTCCCCCCAGTCTAGTTGTGCTTGTTGGTTTTTGTACAAGCGCTGCTAGACTTAGTTATTCCATTTATCCGCGGCTGGATGTATCGCATGAAATCCTAATCACTGCTGACTATATCTTCCACTTATGGCAAGGATAAGCGTTACAGCTGTCCATTGGGATTCGCGAACCGTCCTTAGCCGCGTATTTTCTGACTGATGTGACGTTTTGGCTGCTGCCATCGCGTCCGTTGATCTAAACAGATCTGGGCCGTTGGTTATGAGCCGGAGACGTGGCATTTCTTCCGCCGTTCGATTGGACCGTTGGTTTGTCTCTTTTGAAAGTATAAATACCCCCATTTTTTACTTTTTTGGTTACTGTTGCCATTTCGTCTTCGCGAGTAAAAAAGAAAACCATCTACTAACATCTGTTCCCAACTTCATCAAGTTAGGTTTTTCTTCCTTCATTGTAATTCCATGGCTAAGAAACTTCTCACCGACTTTACCTGTAAGTTATCACAGCGAGATTTGAGTGGTTTTTGCTCTAAATACCACATTCCTTCTACCGTGCACCCTCTTCTTCCTGGCCCTGAGGATACCATAAAGGATGCCCCTAAGGGTAAAATAGGAGTATATACTAGGTTTTTTGAGCTTTGCAACTTTAGGATACCCCTGTCCGCGTTCCTGTGTAGGGTTTTAGAATATTTTCAGATCCATTTGTCCCAGTTGTCCGTGTTAGCCGCCGCTAGGATTAGCCACTTTGAAATCCTTTGCCGTGTTCATGGTGGAACACCCACTGTATCGTTGTTTAGGAAGTTCTATTATTCCGGAATGAAGGATGGGTGGATGACCCTAGAAAAGCGTAAGGGTCCTAAGTCATTAATTGTACCGGTTTGTTATACCGCGCCTTTGGACTCTGTAAAGAACTGGAAGGAATACTTCTTCTGGCTTGACGCGACCGTGTTTCCTTTGGCTATCTCGTGGAACGAGAAAGTCTCTGTTGACCGTGACCCGCCTCCTTCCGATGATGACGTTGATATGGAGTTGTTACATCTCCTTGACACTCAGCGTGCTCCGTTTAAAAAATTCCCGGAGCCGTTCTTGGCCGTGATTGGTCTTAGTCGTGCCTGGGATGACATGACGGCGCGACCTACCTTTAAAGTTTCGGATACATAGGGTGGGTTCTTTTTTAGGGTTTGTCGCGTCTTATTGTCTTTTCTTTTGTGTTCTGTTACTATCTTGTGCGTTATTGTTTGCAGATATGTCTCTCTTTTCATTCATTAACCAGCCAGACCCGTTTGAAGTAACCTCCGGAGAGAGAACGTTACAGGAAGGTGAGCGGACGTTACAGGATGAGACTGCTAGTCGCGTTATCGAACCTTCCAAGAACGTCATTACCTTAGTCTCATAGACGATCGTGGATAATGTTGACGCGGCTAAGGCTAGCAAGGCAGCTGGGAAGAAGAGGGTGAGGCTTGCAGTTCCTTCGAAGCAACCAGAGAAGAAAAGGCTTACCTCTGTGCCACCAAAGGATGCCGGGTCCACTGCTGGTATGGCATCTTCATTATGTTGATGATTTTTTTTTTTAGAAAATAACTTGAGTGTTATTATGTAGGGGATGCAACCGTCGGATCTGCTCTTGTGATGGAGCTCCGCGACGAGTCCGATTCTGGACCTCGTCCGCAGGAGGTAACCCATGTTTCTTCTGAAGCTACTCCGGACCCTCAGGCCAATCCGGACTCTACTTCAAAAACATCCACTACTGCCCATCAAGAAAACGTAGATGTGGATATGTCCGGCCCTTCTGAGCCGCCATTCATGCAACAGGAGAGCTCGTTTAGGGTTGAGTCTCCCCTGCAAGATCAATCTGGTCATCGTCCCGCGGCATCCGATGATGACTTCTATGAATCCTTTTTCGTGGACACGGCGGAGGCGAAAAATATTTATGTTCCGAAGTGGTTGCCCACAAATGAGTTCCGGATGAACGACCCCTGGATCTGCCAGAGTATCTTGGACAACCTTTCCACTCCTGGTTACCTGTCTACGTTGCGCAACATGCCTCACACGAATTTGCTGGAGCAGTATAACATGATGAATGTTCAGCAGGCGTGCATGTCCTCCGAGG
The DNA here is from genome assembly GCA_022545495.1 of Chrysanthemum lavandulifolium. Classification (NCBI taxonomy): domain Eukaryota; kingdom Viridiplantae; phylum Streptophyta; class Magnoliopsida; order Asterales; family Asteraceae; genus Chrysanthemum; species Chrysanthemum lavandulifolium. Next base: position 261,918,468 of record CM040241.1, on the reverse strand, counting down.
TGCGCTTGCGGCTGCAATTTGAGCTCAACCAGACCAGCAAGCTAAATAAGAAGCTTGAAAGAAAGGAGAAAAGGATTGAAGCTCTTAAGGGTAAAGTGCAGGTTTTGGAATCTGACGCCGCGGAGGCTATGGGTCTCCGCGAGCGTGTTGGCTTGCTTGAGTCTGAGTCAGAGGAGGTGAAGAGGTTGCGGGAGCGTGTGGCGCAGCTGGAAAGTATGATTGCTCCTAAAGACGAACAGTTGGCTAACCTGACCGTTGAAAATGCTGAGTTGAAGGGGAAGGTGGCCGGACTTACCTCTGTTTGTGAGGAGCTCAAAGAACATGTTAAGGGTGCGAGTTTGCTGGAGGAGAGGTTGAAAGAGTGTGAGGAGAGGGTCCGCGGCGAGTATGATGGTCAGCTTGCTCAATTGGATCGGAGGTTGGCGGACCTTAATCGTGATTTTGATGAGGACCTATTCCCGAGCACTCTTGTGGCTATTGAAGGTAAGAGGTGGGTCATTGGGCATGGTTTCCGCAGGGCGTGGATGGCGTTCAAACAATCTGATGAACTGCAGACACGGTTGGGGGATTGTATTAGCAAGGCTATCGCTGAGGGCTTAAGGCAGGGTCTGGAAGCTGGGATCGTTCATGGTTCCAAGGGTCGAAAGCTGGAGCAGATCAAGGCCTACAATCCGCGGGCTAAGGAGATTTACCGCGAGGCTGTCATTCGCCTTAGCGATGTTCCCTTCCCCCTTCTTGATTCCTTGGAGGCTTGCAAGGATTCCTCTTTAGAATTCCTTATGTCGCAGCTTGTGTTACAGGAGGAACGACCGAGCGGTTCGGGGGAATTTGTTTTTAATACCCCGGTGGCGGAAGAGGTTGCCCTTCCCAATTCCTTGCTCCAAACCATTACTAGACGCCCGCGTGCTACTGCCGCGTACAAGGAGAGGAAACATCGGGTGTATGGTAAGAAATTCGATGTTTGGAACCCTGAGCTGATCGTTTCCGAGGTTGAGCACCAAGTCACTTCGACTGGGGAGCCTTCCATGGTGACTGCTCCCTTTGGCCCGACCCCGTCCGCTGCAATCACTGGTCCGACCGGGGATGATGAGAAGGAGGAAGAAGAAAAGTCAGCTTACGATGACATGCTTGACACGAGTGTGCTTGATGGTTCCAGGAATGCTTGAGGTAGTCTCTTGTCGGCGGCATTTAGACTATGCCGCCTTTGCCATCTATTGTGAAGCTTTTCCGCTTATTATTTTTGTTAGGGTCGTGGTTGCCGCGACGCCATTTATTGTAAGCCGGGGGTATACCCCCGTGTACATGTAAAGAATTCTTGCATATTTAATGGGAATCTTTGGTTGTATGCGTATTCTTTTACTTATTTGCCGGAACTAGTTGTCCGGGCTTTGAGTTGAACCCTTGGCCGTACTTCGGGAGTCCGGGGGTGTCAAACATTGGTCAATGGGTTTGCAATACCACTTATATGCCTGAGTCAATTTTGAGGTTGCTCGTCCTTTATGTACGACACTGTTTGTCGCAGATATACGAGATGTGCGAAAAATGCAAAAGTGAATTTGTGATTTAAGTTTTTGTTTTGGAAAATTTGTAGAGCGGCCCAGGCATCTACGTTTCATTACTTAGAAAACATTACAATATAATACGAAATATGAAAGGTTAAAGTTCCCCTGTTGTCCGGACCTCATCCGTGATCAACTTACAAAAGGCGGGGAGAATCTACCTACGCTTAGATGTAACATTTCTTCAAGTTGCGGATGTTCCATGTTCTCGGGAGTATCTCCCCGTCCGCGGCTCTGAGCTTGTATGATCCATTCCTTAGTGCCTCTATCACTTCATATGGCCCTTCCCATTTGGGACCAAGCTTTCCGGTGTCCTCCGCTCTACTAGCTTCGTTGCTGCGGTAGACCAATTCTCCGGGTCGGAAGGCCGTGCTTCGTACTTTGGTGTTGTAGTACCCCTCCATCCTTGCTTTGCTGCGCGCCTCTTCAATGGCCGCGGCTTCGCGTTTTTCTTCCAGGATGTCCAAATTTAGACGAAGCTTTTGGTCATTGGAGATTTGGTTTATGGTCGTACATCGAAGACTTGGCATTCCAATCTCTACTGGGATAACTGCCTCAGTGCCATATGTGAGGGAAATGGGGTTTCGCCGTTGCTTGTTTTGATCATAGTTCTGTGTGCCCAGAGCACATGTGGCACTTCTTCCACCCAGTCTTTACTTCCCTTCTCCAACCTCGCTTTGATGCCTTCTCCCAGACTTTTGTTCGCGCTTTCGACCAGCCCGTTTGCCTGCGGATGCTTCATCGATGCAAACCGTTGTTTGATGTTGAGCTTCTGGCACCAGTCCTTGAATGGGTTGTCGCGGAATTGCTTTCCGTTGTCCGATACTATCTCTCCCGGCAGGCCGAAGCGGCAGACAATGTTGTCCCAAACGAACTTCTTCACTAGCCTTCCTGTGATGGAGGCTAAGGGCTTGGCTTCAATCCATTTAGTGAAGTAGTCTATTGCTACAATCATAAACTTTACCTTGCCGGGGCCTTCTGGGAAAGGTCCGCAGATGTCTATACCCCACTTGTAAATAGGCCAAGGAGAGGTGATTGGGGTCAGATTTTGCTGCGGATGTTTTGGTACCGGGCGGTGGACTTGGCAATCTTCGCATCAGATCATCGGCCACGCATCCCCGCATCGTCGGCCAATAATATCCGGATCTAATTGCTTTGGCTACTACTGCCCTTGGGCCGGAGTGCATGATACACGACCCTTCGTGGATTTTTCGCAGCACGTAGTTGGCTTGAGTGGGACCCACACATCGGAGCCAAGGTTCTAGGAAAGATTTCCGGAACAGGATTCCGTCTCTCAACGCGTACTGCCTTGCCTTGATCTGTAGTTTTCTTGCCTTGTTGTCATCCGCCGGTAGCATTTCATCCCTTAGATATTCGAACAGGGGTGTCATCCATGTGTCTCCGTCTTCTTCCACGATAGCCAGTACTTCCTTTTCTTCGATGGATTTTTCTTTTAAGACTTCCACAAGGACCTGTTTTGTCAGGTGGTCAAAGCTGGTGGATGCGATTTTGCTTAGCGCGTCTGCTTGTTTGTTTTGACTCCGGGGAATCTGTCTGATGGAGAATGTCCGGAACCCTTCAATCAATGCTTTGGCCTTCGCCAAGTAGCGCGCCATGCTTTCCTCTTTTGCTTTGTATGCTCCGCTTATCCGGTTTGCCACGAGACGGAGTCAACATTTGCCGATAAGTCTTTACCCGCATTTGTTCAAGAATCCTTAGCCTGCGATTAGTGCCTCGTGCTCGACTTCGTTGTTGGATGCCTCGAACTCAAACGGAGAGCGAGGTGAACTCCTCGCCTCCGGCTTGTCGATTAAGCTCGCTCCCGACCCTTCTATGCACGAAGATCCGTCGTGAATAGTTTCCACGGCTCGAGTATTGTAGCCGGTCCTCTTTCTTGTTAAGAGTTTCTTCCTCCGAATCTCAAAGAATGAAGTCTCGCTAGCACTGTCCCTTTATGGTCGTCCCGGTCAAAGGTGATGTCATGTTCGTCCAGCTCTATTGCCCGTCCAGCCATTCTTCCGCTCTTTTCTGTCTTCGTCAAGACTTGCTTCAGTGGCTGGTCCGTGATGACCGCTACTGGATGTGCCTGGAAGTATCGCCGCAACCTGCGGGATGCATATACTAGTGCCAGGACAAGCTTCTCAAGCGGAGTGTAATTCACCTCCGGGCCTTTTAGGGCGCGGCTGACGAAGTACACTGGCTGTTGCCTCGACTCCCTTTGCGCTAACAAAACCGCGCTTACAGCTTCTTGGGACGCGGCTAAGTACATGATCAGTTCCTCCTTTGGTTGTGGAGCTATGACCATTGGCAGATTGGCAATGTGCTGCTTCATTTCTTTGAACGCCTGCTCTGCGTCCGGTGTCCAGTAAAAGTCGCTCTTTTTAATGCATTTCTTCAGCGTTTTGAAGAATGGAAGGGACCTTTCCGCTGATTTGGACATGAAACGACTGAGGCTGGCTAACTTTCCATTCGAGACTGTACCTCCTTTTTGGTCGTCGGGGATCTAAGAGTAGTTACGGCCGCAGACTTGTCTGGGCAAGCTCTGATGCCCTCCTTGCTTACCACATGACCTAGAAACATGCCCTGTTCCGCCCCAAATGTGCATTTTTTGGGGTTAACCTTCATGTTGATGTTTCTTAGGGTCTTGAAGGTTTCATTCATATCCCTGAGTACTTCTTCCTCTGAATGGCTCTTGATGACTAGATCGCCGACGACACTTCCAAGTTTCTTCCAACTGCTTTCAAACGCCTGCCCACGAGCCTTTGGTATGTGGCACCGCCGTTCTTTAGACCGAAAGGCATTTTGGTGTAATGAAGATGCCTTGGTTTGTGTGAAACGCCTTTTCCTCGTCCCCGGCTGCCATTTGTATCTGGTGATACCCTTTGTACGCGTCAAGAAAGCACTTGAATGGGTATCCGCATAGGGATTCGACCTTCTAGTCGATCTCCGGCAAGGGGTAGCAATCTTTTGGGCAGGCTTTGTTTAAGTCCTTGAAGTCCACACACATTCTCCAGCTTTCGTCACTCTTCTTGACGAGCACGGGGTTGGACAACCAGTCGTGGTAGTGTACCTCTTTCATGATCCCCGCTGCCACCAGCTTGGTAACGTCTTCATTGATTGCTTTGTTTCTTTTTGGGGCCTGTCCCCTCTTCTTTTGTCGCACAGGGTCATAACCGTCCCGGACATTCAGTTTGTGTTCCGCGATTGTCCGCGGAACTCCAGTCATATCGGAGGGCTCCCAAGCAAAGATATCCAAGTTATTTCTGAGCAGGTCGCAGAGGCTTTTCTTCCCTTGCTTGCTCAACCCCCCTCCAATGGTGACCGTTTGGTCGGGGAATCTGGGGTTGATTGCCACCGCGACTCCTTCCTTCACTACTGCTTCTGCGGTTATATGGTGGGGTTCTGGTTCCGCAACCATTCTGCATTCAACTGGGATCACCTTGTCACTGTGCAAAGTCACAACTCCGTCACAAGTAGGAAATTTTAGCATCCCATGCGCCGTGGATGGCACTATTCTCAACAGCCTAATCCCCGGCCATGAGAGTTCTCCGCTGAAACCCAAGAGTGGTGATGAAGCGGGGATTAGTCTTTATGGATGTCCGGGCTTAGCTTGTTGAAGCAATGTTCAGATAGAACTTCAAGCGCCTGTTATCCACGTACATCCTGTGAATTGTACACCCTTCTACATCTGCCTTGATTACCAGCGGGTGGTCGTCCCAGTCATCCCCGGAAATGGGAGGAAAAGATATTTCCATATTCAAGACCGCGTCCGGGCCCAGCTTGGGCTTGACCGACCGTTGCCAGGTGTTGACCATATATATGGCGTGGGCTTTGTCCTTGGTCGTGGCATCTTTCTTTCCACCCTTGGGGCCGCCATTCTTTTGCGCCCCATTCTTGATCTCTTTGACCAAATGTGCGAGCTGTCCGGATCTGACTGCCTCCTCTATCTGTTTCTTCAACTGATAGCATTCGTCCATGTTGTGCCCCTTTTCTCTGTGGAAGTCACGGTACTTGTCTTTATTCCTAGACTCGGCCGGACTGGACATTGGCGGGGGGGCTGTGAACTTGACCGTATCCATGGCCAGGATTTCTTTTGGTATCTTTGTGAGGGGGGTGAACCTGTCCCCCCCTCTTCCTCTCCGGCCTTAAGCGGGTCTTGAACTCCCCTTTTCTTTCAAAGATCTGGATGTTTTTCTGTCCTCCCTCTTGGTTTTTCCACTGGGGGTGTTTCTTCTTTGACTGGTTGGCCACGGCAACCTCACCTCTGAGAAATGCTTTCACAACCTTCCACATTTCATCCTGCGACTGGGGGATGTTGTCATTTAGCCTCCTGTTCAGCTCCGGGTTCGTTATCCCGTGCATAAAGCCAGACACTCTCATGCACTCGGGAGCTCCCTTCACATACATGCTTTCTGTCTTGAAGCGTTCCACGAATGCTTCTGTGGACTCCCCTTCCCGCTGCTTTATGTGGTGTAATTCCACAGGGTCTTTCGTATACTTCTTCTGCTATAGGAAGTATGAGAGAAAACTCGACCTTAACTCCTCAAAGTTGTCAACGCTTTCCGGACGCAGCTCATCAAACCAGCCGCGGGCGTGCCCTACAAGGGTGGAGTTGAACATGTGGCACCATGTGGGCATGGCCCATCTTTCCACCTTGGCCGCAGTCTGGAAGATTTTCAGATGATCCTCCGGGTCTCCTGTCCCGTCATACGTTCGAATGTGAGCTGGCATTCTTGTTCTTTCCGGGAACTCAAAATTCCGTATACGACGGGTAAAGGGGTCTGTGTCAGCCACGTCATACGGGGAGTAGAGGTCGTCCTCTTCCCGTTTCTTGCCTTTCGGTGTGGACTTCCAGTGTCCCCCAGTGCTTTCCTCGCTTTCCGGAGGAGACACTTCCCTAGTTCTACTGCGGCACGAGTGGTAAGTTTCTCCTCTGCCAGACTTCGAATAGGAAGCTCTGCCGTGCCTTTTTCGGTCATGTCTCGTTTGCTTCGCTTTTCCACTTCCCTTTTGCGTTGCCTACGGGAAGTGACTTTTGACTGGAGTCTGGAGAACACGGTTGGTTTTTGGTCACCCAGTCTCGTGGACACGTGCGGACGTTCCTTTTCCAGTCTTGCGAATACATCTGGCCGTGGCCTTTTGGTCTCTAACCGGATCTTTTCTCTAGAACCTCCCTCGTCTCAACTGCTAAGTCTTGAGAAGACACTTCGCGACTTGGAATACTCCGACGGGTTTGACCTAGCACTAGGACTGGCTTCGCGCCTCCTCTTTGGTGCCTCTTTTCTTTAAGATGTTGGACGAGTATTCCGGGCGTGTTCTTGAGATCTCTCATTTCTAACCTCATCGTCAAAATCCAGCCGGGTTTTGACCCGGTCCAGTTTTTCCTGATGGACTTTTTCTGCCATGAAGGGCAAGATCTGATGGTAGTGCTTTTCGCAGAACTCCCTTATTGACGCGTCTGTCGCGGTCTTAGGGTGGTGTTGTTCTGTGGCTTGCACTTTTTCATTCCCTCCCGTGTTTCTGACCGTGGACGGCTCAGGAGAAGGGGAGGGGTTTTCTGCCAAATTGCTCATTAGAGTTTTTTTTTTTGTTTTTTGGAAATGCAGTTATATTACTTATTCCACGGATGGCGCCAACTTGTTAATACAATTCTGGGCGCTCTCCTGATGAAGATTAGTGTAAGCTAACTTCCCAGGAAATAGGTCTTGTACTAAGTGAGATTCTTGATCGCTAGCTGCTAAGAAAACCAACACAGTTAGTCTCACCGCGGAACGGGGTTTCCGGTGTGAGAGTAAGTAATAGTTTTAGAGAGATAAAGTTGGTTCTAGAGAGAGAGAGTGTGTGTGTGTTACCCCTTTGAGTAGAGGTGAGACCTCTATTTATATGGTTGACCTTCCTGTCGTGTTCTCAAGGTCACGGGTCTTGAGTGTAACACCCCCAATTTCGTGATACGCAACGGAATTCAAACTGGGTGTTACTTCATGCCACAACAGTCATAACAATAGAAAACGTACTCTAATGGAGTCGTTTTAAAAGATTTATCAAAATGCCTCCAAAAGTGAGAAATTTTAATTTGCTTGAAAAAAATATAAACTTTTTTCTTATTGTTTTTATAAACTTTTAAATAAAATATTTATTAATTTTTTATAAACTTTTTTATAAATTTTTATAAACTTTTTATAAATTTTTATAAACTTTTTTTATAAATTTTTTATAAACTTTTTTTTTATAAATTTTTTATAAATTTCTTATAAATTTTTTATAAACTTTTTTTATAAATTATTTATAATTTTTTTAAAACATTTTTTTATAATTTTTTTTTACAAATTTCTTATAAATTTTTTATAAACTTTTTTCATAAATTATTTATAAACTTTTTTTTATAAATTTTTTATAAACTTTTTTTACAATTTTTTTACAAACTTTTTTTATAACTTTTTTTTATAAACTTTTAAGTAGAATATTTATGAAATTTATATTAAAAAAAATAAAAAAATATTTATAAATTTCTGTCAACCAAACATGCGAAGGTATTTTAAATTCTGGAATTTTAAATTCTCAAGAATTTAAATTTTCTAGAATTTAAAATTGCAGAATTTCAAAATACCCCAACCAAACGCCCCCTAAATTTTTTAACCCTATGTAGTATATTTTATACCCTTTTATATATATATATATATATATGGTAATTTTACTCATCTTTTATATAATAAAAGAATTATATCATTTCGGAGTGTTTTTTGCAAAAGCATTCTCATTGAAAAAAATTAGTAGGAGCGGTTGATTTTGCCACGTAAGCGAAATCGGGCGACGTGATTGGTTAATAAAAGTCAAAATTAAATTAATTTTGGTCAACCTTTAGTTTATTTGGATGAGAAGAAAAACACTAAAAATATAAGTGTCAAATTTGTGAAAAAAAAAACTTTAAAAAAGAGGGGGTAATTAATAAAACTTTAGTGGTTAAATTTTTAGTAATTGTATAGAGTTAAGTGTAATATTATAAGTTTTCATGTTTTTTAATAACTTAGAAAATTAAACAAATACTCCCTTATATTTTATACCCTATATACTTTATAACTTAAAAATACAATATATATGTTGTTTTAAAACTCCAACATATAAATATACATAAGATTATAAATGTCATTTTTTTTTACTATATATGTTTACTAATGACTCATTTATTTCATATTAAAAGTATGACAAATGTGGACACGACATTGAATATTAAATACGGCTAAATTATTGAAAACGAGAATATAATTATCAAATTGTAAGTACGAGTGAAAAAAATGTGATTGTACGTACTTATAACAACTACTTATGTAACTTTTATTTATTTATATAAGGATATGTAGAAAAACATTTTTAAAAAACTTTAAGGAGTATATTTTAACTTCATCAACGTTTATTATGTTCAACTAAACTCGCATCTTGTGTACATCATAATATCAATAATGAAATTTAAATAGGAACATCAACATCTATATCAGCTAAATATAGTTGAATCTTGAGTTATCTAACAAAATATTTTTTACAAAATTTGATTATACAAAATTCTAATGGATCTAATGAATAATGAAAAATTCGTGCATAAGTATATAATTATATGTAATTACCTTTAAAGACATAATATTTAGCATTGATACAAAATATTTTTTTTTGTCAAAACCTTGTGCGTGCACAGGTATTATATTTAGTTTTTAATAGAAAAATTTTAGCGTAGTGTATATCAGCTCCTTAAAATAACTGTTTGGTAGTTATGCTTGTCATACAATTACACAATTGTTCTCCATGAACATACAAAAAATGAGTTAGAATCAAATAAAAAGAAAAATTAAAATGGGATGAATAAGAAGAAACCACAACCACACATTTTAGATGCACCTACAAATATTGATGCATCTCCCCATAAAAATCTCACTCTAATTTAAAATATGTGGCTAGAAATTCTTTTTATTCTTCTCACTTTAGTTTTTCTTCTTACAGATCCCTTCCTTACAAAAAATAACATGTTATATTGGAAAAAGGTTTTACTAACCATAACCCGTGATTAAGGTTACTTTAATTGACAATCAACAATAATAAACATTAAACATTCCATGTTTATCAACAAATTATATACTTATAATTACTAAATATGCATAAATTTAAAAATAATGAGTTCGTTAAATGCTATCTTCCTTAATTACTCACGGACAAGGTTGTTAGTGTATAGTATATTCCATAATTATACGTGTTATATTGGAAAATGATAAATCTTCCTACTTGATGTTCATACAAATCTTCATATCTCGTAAAAATCAATAAATTAAAGGAAATTAAGAGATATAAATAGTAGATTACACATGTAAAACTTTATACGGGGTAACAGAATAATTACGAGGATGTTGTTGAAACATTGTAGATAGTTGTAACTAGCGTTATACACGTATTTTTCAGCTTTGCTGAATCGTAATATCATATACAATATACATATATGATCTATAGAGTTTGACACTTAAGACACTTCTAACAAGGTAGTATCACATTAACTATCGTACATCCTTGATAAAAAAAAAAGGTTCGATATGTATCTTTTTACATATTAATGTACAAGGACCTATCACCTATGCTGCATATTCCATAATATCACCCCGCTATATATAACAACTTCTTTTGTTTTTGCATTTTAGAATCTAAAACTTCAAAAGGCAACCTTTGTATATCAGAGATCAACGTACTCCCAATAGGAAATTAGGCACATAATGTCTACTTCCTAAACTGCCACAACTCATCCATGTTCCAAAATGTGCTAGCCAAGTAGTCACCATCTTTCAACCAATCTGCTTCGGCCACGTGGAATGTTGTAGCTGACAAATCATTGTGTACTTGGGGGTGCATGTCTAAATGAGAGAACCCCATGTCACAATTATCAATATCTACATGGTAATAGTCATTGTTTAGGAGTAACGAGTTGTAGTAAGAAATGTCCCCGTTAGGGTTTGTTTGTAAGTTTGAATTTTCAGGCAACACCAATGCTATAGGATTTGATGAATACATGCTTGGACTTGGATTAGAGTTTTTGATTTCATTTGGTTGGTGAAATGATGATAGTATTTGGGTGTTATCGGCTTGTGGTAAAGGGCTTGAGTCATTTTCACCGGGTTGAGTGATTGATGTGTAAGTTGATGACAATGATGATGATGGTGACATGGAAGAGTTTTGCTCAACCTTTTCAAGTAATCTTGGCATCCAAAATCGTCGAACTGTTTCCACAAACCTCTTGCTATTAGAGTCGATTTTAAGGTGACGTGCTTGTTTTTGTACCCTTGTTCTCCAATAGTTTTTGATCTCGTTGTCTGTTCTTCCAGGCATGTGGTGTGCAATTTTCGACCATCTTGAAAACAAAAAAAGAATTATAACATAGTTAGTAATTTATAGTATCTATTTAGTAAATCAATACATATATACAAATTATCGCACACGATAAGCTTGTAATCTCACCTATTACCCCACTTGGCATGGAGTTCCAGGATTAAGAGTTGTTCTTGTGGGGTAAGATTTCCGCGCTTAATATCAGGTTTTAAATAATTCAACCATCTTAGTCTGCAACTTTTGCCCGTTCTGTTTAATCCTGTTAATATTAAAATAAAATAAAATAAAATCATAAGATCATGATAAACAAACACGAAATTCAAATACACGTGAATTGATTTTAATGTTATATGTACCTGAAAATTTTGCTAACGAGTTCCAACGGCCATCACCATGACTACTAATATAACGGATTAGAAGGTTGTCTTCCTCAAGTGTCCATGGACCTCTTCGTATCCCATCAGACTTTCCTTCTTTGCATGAACCACCCATATTCTTATCGAATGTTAAAAAGAAGGAAAGCAAGTGAGAGTTAAAAAGAAGAAGGAAAGAAAATGAGAGTTAAAAAGAAGTAAGTGGAGGTCTACATACTTATAAAGAGATCCTCAAGAGGTTTTTATTGTAAAAGTTGATAAAGAAAATAGTAAAGTACACCCTCTAGTAAAGTTGATTTCCACAAGAGAGTTAGTTTCAAATTTATTGATAGATACAAATACAAAGGAATATAGGAAACATGCAGGGGCGGAACCAGGGTTCCCGTGGGTGTCCGGGACCTTTATATATATTTTTGATATAGCGTTAATTTTTGAAAAAAACATTAATTTTTTTTAAATGCATTTTAAATTCACCCGGTTCATCGAAATGTGTTTCAATATTACGGTTCCAAAAAAATTATACACCCAATTATATTTGGTTCTGGTTCTGGTTCCATCCCTGGAAACATGCATGCTAGATTGAGAGTCTTATTTTTATGGAGGGAGATCCTCTCAAGTTGGAAACTCAAATTGACTCAAGTTAGAGTTATGAATTATCGATTTAATCTAATACCAAATCGTTAACTTATTTTGATTTGAGCCATTAGATTAAATTAAATAGCTCACAATCTAACTTGACTCAAGTTGTGGTATGCAACTTGAGAGGATCTTGATCTTATTTTTATTGATTAATTCTTAATATAATTATCTTTGTAAAGCATATATTTCTAAATATTCGGAGATCGACTGGGTAAAAATCAAGAATATCTCACCTTTGTCAAAGGTAAGAGAAAGAACCAAGAAAACCACATTAAATATATACCTTTGAGAATATCATTATTTAATGTCATGTGCATTCTAGTAGGATTTTTTACGAAAGACTCGTGATCATTTGACTAGGAATATTGTACACAGTCACATAAGACGACTTAAGGCGCACTAGAACTAGAATAAAGTATTTTTAGCATGACAAGAGTCTGACGATCCCACAGGGTTTTTCCTATGTGAATTTCTCTTGTTTTTTCAAAAGAATCTACTCAAAGAGTCAAAATTTGTGGCATTTGGTTCTTTTTAGTAATTTGTACTTCCTATTCTAACGAAGAAAATGTTTAAGTGCTCTTTTCCACAGGAATAAAAAACAACTTTTGATGACTATTAAACTTTTTTTCTAACGCGATCCACGCCAGGATCAGATCAACACACCACCTATTAATCGATTTATGTTAAAAATTGGTAGTATTAATTACACTTCCTTATAAAAATGGATGATTTGGCTTCATGGTCGATCAAAAAACTCTCCTCCATTGTTCTTAAACTATGCTTTGAAATGGTAACTTAAATAGCTTTCACAGTTATCATATATGGTGGTATGGGAATAGTGTTTGCATTGATAACAAACCTCCTAGGAAAAATACTGTGATCGACGAAATCATTTCCTTGTCTCGTTCGTGGATTATTCATATATAGAGTAGGAAGTCACGAATTTTATGAATGGATCGGATTATAACGAACTTCGTCTTCACTTTCCACTTGTTATATCTATACTACATATAATGCACGAATACACATAACTCTTAATTTTAAGTACGTACAGGACAATAAGCATGGTTTACAACACTTTAATGCATCAAATTTTCAGAATTACAATAAAGTAAGAATATTGTACAACAAAATAAAGCGTGGTGTCATTTTAAGACCAAAATTATATCAAACAACATTAATGCTAATATGCTATTAAAAACACTCTTTCACCAAAAATTACAACCATTTAAGTACAATATACAATAGTTGCAACCAATTTTTAGATTTTACAACAAAATAAGCATGATGTAATTTTCAGACTTATTTTCAGACTTACAACATTAATGCTATTAAAGTGATCAATGTTATTAATGACTATAATGACTACTGCTTACAAGAAAAGAAACAAAGTGTACAACACTTTAATGCACATAATTTTCAGACGTACAAGACAAGAAGCATATAGTACAACAAAACACCACATTAATGCTACTTAATGTAGTCAATTATTTAAATGGTCAATAAATACAATTAATACAGTTATTAAAACACCCCTTACATAAGAAATACAAATTATCAAGCATATTGTACCACCAAATTAAACACAATTTCTGCATTAAATTTTACTACTACAAATAATAAAATACATTATATAAATATTCAAGCCCGAAGCAGAACGGCTAAATGGGCTTGAGCCCGAATCAAGCGGATTAAACGGGCTCGACCCGAGCGACACAGGCCAGCGGGTTCGAGCCCGAACGGGCACATGCTATACGAAATTCTTGATATCTTTAAATTTATTGTTAGAGAAAACATAATAAACTAAAATACATTATTTATCGTAATTTTTTATTTCAGGGTACCCACCGCTGCAACGCACGGGTACCCTGCTAGTATAGTATTAATATCTATTAGGCCGGCCACAATGGGCTCCGTCTTCGTCGGTTGCATGCGTCGGTCGTGGCCGGTCGACCCACTGTGGGTTAGTCGGTTGTCGCCGGTTGAGGAGAGAAGAAGGGGGAAGTCGGTTGAGCACACAACCGAGTCTCACAAGCTCAAACTTTACCACTTTTTCAAAACTTTACCACTTTTACAACATTATATATACCAACCTCAAATACATTTTTAAACACACAATTTCAAACACAATTCAACTTCAAAATTCACACTTCTTTTTACGCAAGATTATTATGGCTTGCCATAAGTATATTTAGTTTTTTATTTTTATTTAGCTTTTATGTAACATATTTTATATTTACTTATGGTATACATGCTTATTAGCTTTTGAGACGTGTATCAACTTGCTTTATGGGATTGAATTGCTCACTAGTAATCCCTTTTAAACATGAGGGTCTAGGAACATTTAATAAAGATTAAAATACATCGTTCGTCCATAATCTTGTACATACGTATCATGATTGGACAAAAGTTGGCCTTTTCATCATGAGAGGTCCAAAATATGGGTTTTTATTGCCAAACAAGTCCCTTGACCACTAATGCCAAAGTCAATGTCTGATTTTTGTTATGTAGTCGAGGGTATTTTAGTACATACACATTTATACTTTGTCTTTCAATTTTGATTCTTTTCATTGAAATCCAATTTTCATTAGCACCTGTTCATTGTTCATAATGCGAGTAACAGATAGAGCGGTCAACGTGAATGTATAGTGCAACAGACATAATCGTTGCATCTGTGGTGTATTCATCTTTTATCAGTAGACACTTGATGCTCTTGTGTAACATAATTTATATATTAGTTACACTACATTCGAGTATCTTTGCATAAACGGAATGATCATAAATCCTTGATATCGGTGCTCGCAAATGTGCCGATATGAAACCAAGTTTATCGCACCAATCACCTACAAACACAAACACCAACAAATTCTTGGGCATCTTTTAGTTAAATCATGCAAAATCTTCAACTTACATGTCATATATATATATATATATATATATATATATATATATATATATATATATATATATATATATATATATATATATATATATATATATATATTTGCATGAAATGCAAAAATGGCGAGGATTGTAGTTTTTTATTCTAGCAAACTAGTGTAACTGTGTGTGTGCTTATGCAAAGAAAATATCATACCACAACTTTTGTTGTTTTCACAGTTAAATTAATCCTCCATGGAAAGCTTTTAAATGAAAGTGAGCTTTTTTTTGGTTTATCCTCAAGGAGTTTTTACTAAGTTTTTGTAAATCTACTATTTTTGGCTATGTAGCTATGGTCTTGCAACAGTGTGCAATTCAATTCTAGTGGCCAACATGATTAAATACACTTTATAAAATACAACTTCACCAATTCAAAATTTCACATGATTAAATACAGTTTACATTAACAGAGCTGACATGTTTCAAAATGAGAACGTCATGGAAGGCATAATCATTGATTTATAATCTATCAAACATGTCTTATTAGGAATACTTCTTAGAGTTAGAATCGAATGAGAAGAAAGATTAAAATGAGAAACATAATATGGTATTGAACACAATAAGAAACATTTGAACTATTACCATAAAAATAGAAAAAAAAAACAGTTAATGATTGTCTTCTGCTTCAGCAGATCCGGCTTTTATTTCACGTTTTGTGACATTTAGTCGTAGCTTCATCGACATCTGCCTTCGGCTACATTTGTGTTACCTATCATCTTCACAACTTGAGATCTACATGTTATATCAAGTAGCTT
Organism: Chrysanthemum lavandulifolium; assembly: GCA_022545495.1. NCBI lineage: Eukaryota > Viridiplantae > Streptophyta > Magnoliopsida > Asterales > Asteraceae > Chrysanthemum > Chrysanthemum lavandulifolium. Next base: position 261,902,844 of record CM040241.1, on the reverse strand, counting down.
GCATTACATGTATATGTACCTGCAAATATGTATACTCGAATATATATGAATTCAGTAAACATATTAACTCTTGGGCACCAAACTAAAATTTAAACAACAGTAGTTATGGAAGCAACATTATTTTGTTGTGGTATAAAGAAAATGCCAATAGCATAAGAGTGTACAAAATTACGCAAATAAGTAGCATAAGAGTTCAATCCAAATACTAGTTACAACATAAAGAGCTTAAGTAGAAGATAAACAAAATGGTATCTAGACACAAATTTGAGACATTATGTAGACAAATTTTTGAGACTAAATAACAAATTAGATCGTCCAAGAACCATGGGTCAATCATATATAAAAAAATTAGATGTCCAATAACCTTTGCCCAGTTACAAAATACCCGAGTTTTTTAAATGACTATTGCATTTACAAAACATATTTAAGAGACCGTGCACTTCTAAACATATTTAATATGATATATTTATTGTGTTGTCGTCTATTATTAAATCATTAATCCTCTTGAAAGTAATGGAGACATTAACCATAATCCATCAGCTTTTTTTTTGGGGGGATTTCAATGAAAAGAATCAAAATTGAAAGACAAAGTATAAATGTGTATGGACTAAAATATTCTCGACTAGATAACAAAAATCAGACATTGACTTTGGCATTAGTGGTCAAGGGACTTGTTTGGCATTAAAACCCATATTTTGGACATCTCACGATGAAAAGGCCAACTTTTGTCCATTCGTGATGCGTATGTACAAGATTAGGGATGAACGGTGTATTTTAGTCTTTAAAAATGTATATGTTTCTTCTCTGCTACACCATTATGATGGGGTGTATAAGTATAACTTGTTTAATGAAAAATGCCATTACTTTTGTTAAAAACATCAAACCTAATATTTACAAATTGTGTCCCAGTATCAATTTTAAAAAATTTTATACATTTTTCAAATTGATAATTTTAACATGTAATATAATGTGAGAATGTGATTAAAAACTTCGTCATTAGTTTTCATTGAAAAGACCCATACAGACTTGGTGTGTAGTCAACAAGATAAGTAAGAAAAAAAATCTAAAGTCTCCTTACTTCTAACTTTATAAGGTCCCCATACATCTAACTGAACAGTCTGTTAAAGGTATGTAGTCTTATGGTCACTTAATTGAAATGGGTTCCTTATTTGTTTTGCTTTATGACACGCCTCAAGGACTGGACTCTTTATGATCTCCTATGCCAATTTTATTCTTCAAAACATTCAATACTTGGTATGATGGATGACTAAGTCTATTGTGCAAAAAGGCATTTAAAAACTGTATAATTCTAGCTGGTAAGTTTTTCACCTTCATCATAGTAGTAAAGACCACATCTTTTACTACCAATCCCCACCAAGGATTTTGTGTTGAATCATGAATTAAAAAATTATTTTCACTACACATAACAGTCAATTTATTATTTTTCGACAATTTATGGACATATAACAGACTCATATGATAACCAGGTACCACCAACACATTATGAATAATCACATTTGTATACAACTTATAACTTCCAATCTTTTTTATATGGGCAACAAACCCATTTGGGTGTGCAACACTAAGATTTAAGTGTTTAATCAATTAAATTAAATAATAGTTTAACACAAAAGGTTATATGTTGAACGGAGCCCTCTTTAGCTATGAGATTGTGACAACCCGTAAATTCAAGTCATTTCTCAAATTTTACTATTCATCTCGGGAATTTACTATTTACAAGTTACTATTCATCATTTACTATTCATCGTTCTTGAAGTCGTTTTGATATTTTGAGAGGTTATTTCAAAATTTTACTATTCATGAAACACTATTCATTCTCGGAGAAAAATCACTATTCATGATTCACTATTCATCATTTTTCGTAAACTAGGTTTACGAGTATCAAATACGTGTAACCTTGAGGGTTTAGCTGCGTATTCATGGAACATCATTGAGAACATTTCATATAGACTACAGTTAGTCTACATATCATCAGTAACATCATTTTTGTACTAGTTCATGCATGGGTTTGCATATTTCATTAACGTCTATTTATTTATTAAATAAACGCTATCGCATAATCATTTATTTTGAATATTTGATCCGGCACATCCAAAAATTATCCTGATATATTTTTATACTCATTTTAAGACTATAAAAATTATATTATTAGTTTACCCGATGTTTTGAACTTATTTTGTATATAAATTGTTATGTATATATATTTACGACGGTTTTCGTAAATTTAACTCGATAATTATTTATTCACTCAATACTTGCGAGAAATGCATTTTTATAATTTTTATGACTTCGATATATTTTATTTTGTTCCGTTAAAATCGATTTCTAGCTAACGCTAAACTAAATAACTAACTAAATATACAAAATACACATTATACATAACATTATATACATTTTAAATCATCAAAATACAAAACTCTTCCACCCTTTTACCCCTTGCCGACCAAACCCCCTCTAGTCACCATTTCATTAATTCCAATCTTCCACCTAAGTGTACAGATACATTAGTTACTTAGATATTTGTATATACAAGTATTATATACATCCAAAACACATATTCAAAGGTGAAAGTAAACTTGAAACCCTCTCCTTTTTCTCTTGAGGTTCGGCCAAGCATAGAAACCAAGGAAGAAATCATAAGATTTTCAAGAACAAGTGATAATCATAACCCTAGTATACTTCTATATAAGGTTTTGAAATAAAAACCAAGAAGTAATTAGTACCTAGTTACCTTAAACCTCATCATAATACTAGTAAGCTTCTTATAATTTTTATTACTCTTTCATATTAATACTAGAGTTATTTTATCATTCTAGTACAAAAACATGCAAGTATCATATGTATTTATATCACTTTTATTGGTTTTTAATACTTATTATTAGTATTAACTATCCTATAATTATTCCCATGAAAACATATCATTGTTGATGAAGTTTAGGATCCCATGACACCCTAAGAAGGTATATGGTAGGTTTAGAGTAGATTTGGTGTTGATTTGAAGTGATTGGAACAAGAGTTACGCAAGAAAAATCATTTTCGACAACACTAGATTGGGGTCTGATCGTTTTTACAAAATATGGAAATTTCGACAGGTCATGGAATATTTTGGTTTATTGTTTCAGAAAATAGACTTTAAAACGAAACCGTGGTCGCTTGAACGGGTTAAAACAGATTTATAACGAAGAAGTTACGCTATTTTCAAGTTTAACGAGGAAAACTAATTTTTCTGAAAAATACAAGCTGCAAGGGTTATTTAAGGGGCAAAAATGAGTTTTAAACATTATCTAAATGAGTCGATTTATCAAAAATATATTAGTATACTTTAACACGAAACTAAGGATATATAAAATGTAGAAAACGGACTTATAACGACTAAGTTACACGTGTTTTAAATATGTCTATCGTAGCTATTTTATACAAGTATTAACACTTACCTATTTTTATTAGTCCAAAATGGTTGTCGCAAGTGACCATGTTTGGAGCCATTTTTCATATCGATAGAATATTTTTGGGAAAATGATGTCTTCAAGTAAAAGTGAGTTCACCTAGCCTATTTTCCAAAATGTTCAACCATTTGTCAAGCAAAGGTATAACGAATAATTTACGATAACTCAAAATTAGTCATTTTCATAAATTGTCAAAGTGTATTATTTTACGACGAAAAACTATAAATTCTTGTTCTAAATCTAAACGACTATTGTGGGATGTTGTTTCAATATATATAAGCATAAAGTATTTTATAACTTGACAAGACGTTATAAACTTATTTTTCGACGATAAACTTTATTTTCAAATGTACAAGTGGTATGGATATCATATGAGTTTGCATGCACAACATTATTTCATGACTTATATTAGATCATATCATTCATAATAGGTTGCAATTAGAGATTGCACCTCATTTCAGTGTATCCACTTTTGTCATCATAATCATTGCATCAGGTGAGTCATAGCCCCTACTCTTTTAATACTTTTATTAAACTCTTTTGGGGAGAAACATGCTCAACAACTTTTATGACAATCATGATTATTTGCAAACTATATGTTTATCTGAACTGAATATTTAGTCATACGAAGTAACAGTATTGCCATACTTAGAGTTTCTATATCATAGACCATTGGGCTAACTGACTTGGTATGATCACGATCTAATGAACTTGGTATAAAGTCGAACTAATGGACTTGGTATAATGCTGAGCTAACGGACTTGGTATAATGTTGAAGTAACGGACTTGGTACAATCATGAACTAACGAACGTGGAACTATTTGAAGCTATACGAATTATGTGCTATATCAATTGACTATTGATACATTAAGCTATGTACTATTATGTGAACTCATTTGACGATGTGTACTTGAACATAAACTTTACATATTTTGGCAGTGGGTTGTAAACACACAAGTTGCAAGTTTTGTATGGGCGAAACTTGGAACTGAGTGGATTTACAATGCCTTTGCTGCATGAAAGTTCTTTAAAGGTTTTTCATGACAACACAAACTCTATGAACTCACTCAACCTTTGTGTTGACACTTTTAGCATGTTTTATCTCAGGTATCTAAGGCATACACTTCATGGCATGCATGTGGACTTATCATAGAGTAGTGGTGACGACGCGTCTCACATGGGATTTATGCACTTTAAAAACATCGTTTGGCTTGTATCAAACTTATTTTCGTACATGTTGACTATCATTTGGGACCTATACTTTGTAAACTCTGATTATTTTACTCAATCAAACAATGTATTTTCCAAACGACACTTTAGGTCGTTTAATATAACTGTAACTGTGATGCTATGGCAGTCACGCCCCAGCTATTCCATTCCACTACAAAACAAGTAATTTGGGGGTGTGACAGATTGGCATAAGAGCAAGAGTTATAGAGAACTAGGTTGCATCATTGACCCTAGACTATAACTACATCATCATAGCATCTCATCATTTCATCATAAGTGCATATTCACTATACATGCGGTTTCATACGTACGTTTTGTGAGTTACTTACTTTCATTTCAAATCGATTGTCACATTGATGTCCTCAGATACCCATTCTATTATCCTTTCTTCAGATTTCAACGTGGAGAATGCCTTGTCATTCCCTATCACAATTTTAACATCAGTTGACTCATCACCGATATCATCGGATGTCGAGACGAAGCCTTCAAGGAGGGTGAAGTCGCTCTCACTCCTCTGTTTCACCACCAACATGTCGAGTTACACACTATTCACACATTAAGTCACTAAACCATCATACATTTGAAGCACTTACGACATCTCATAACCCATCTCCTAGGAATTCGTCAATCATTTTAAAAAATAACCTCAAACTTATCACCTCATATCACATCTCTTTAGAGCGCTTATTATTAACATAGGACTTTGCTACGTCTCACCCTTCCTCTTATTTTGAAGAGTTATGGTGGCAAAGAAAGCTGCACCAGATATGACACAAGCTGCTATCCAAAAGTATGTAGAGGATAGTATAGTCGAGGCACTAAGGAAAGAACGAGCAACGGTAGCTGCTGCTGCCGAGGCCATGATCTTCTTGAAGTCGCTAGACTTCGCCGCTTCTGTGAGCTGAGGAGGGTCTGGAGTTCGAAATTGTACTTACAAGGACTTTAAGAACTGTGATCCCACAAAGTTCATAGGCACAGAAGGAGCCACTGCTATGATCCGTTGGTTTGAGAAGATAAAGTATGTATTTCTTCTGTGCAATTGCCCAGATGACTACAAAGTGAAGTTTGCCACTGGTACACTCTTAGATGGCGCAATGTCATGGTGGAATTCATATGCGCAGCCTATTGGTATCGAAAATGCTTACAAGCTCACGTGGGATGAATTCAAGAAGCTGGTAACTAAGAAGTATTGTCCACGCACAGAGGTGAAGAAACTAGAAACATAATTTTATGAGTTAGTGACTATTGGTTATGACATCGAGACCTACATCAGAAGGTTTCAAGAGTTGGCTACTCTATGTGCATCTATGGCTTCGGACAATAAGAAACTACTGGAAAATTTCATTGGAAGACTTCCACAATGTATTCAAGGAGATGTAACTTCTTTCGATCCACAAACAATTGAAGAATCTATCAGGGTATCACAAAAACTCATGGCCCAAGTTGTGAAGAGGGAAAACATTATCAACAATAACCACAACAACGATAACAACAATCACACCATCAACAACAACAACAACCAAACTAGCAACAACAAAAGGATATGGGAAAATGACCAGCGAGGTTATAATTATGACAACCAAAACTGTAACACTAACCATCGTCAACAACAGAATAGAAGACAAGAAGCTGCAATGGTTTATGTTGCTGCACCAATAGAAGGAAGAGGTTATGCTGGAATCTACCCACTATGTAATCGATGTAAGTTTCATCACTCAGGTCCTTGCCCTGCTAAGTGCTACAGCTGTCAAAAACTGGGACACCTCGCCAGGGATTGTAGAGGTAAAACCATAGTCACCTGTTTCGGATGTGGTGAGCAAGGACACTATCAGAACCAATGTCCCCAAAACCAAGGTCAACAAGTTGAAGGAGCTCACGGGAGAGCATATATGTTAGAAGGAGGAGAAGCTCACCAGGGTATCAACAACGTGGCAGACTGAAGAAGTTAGAATCTAATAGTCTTATTTTCTTATGCACTATGTTGTACTAAGTTTATGTCTTCCCTAGTATTCGGATCTTTATGACTTAAGATGTATTACTATTTTATAAACCACTCGTTGTGAAATACTCTCAACTATCGTACTTTCTTTTCCTTCTGATTCGTTATCACTTACAAAATTCTACTTCCTTTTATTTTAACTGCCATTTTAACGACATGGTTTAAAATCTATTTAAACATTGAGAGTTATAACAACTAAACCGAACGTCACATTATCGTTCCTTAAGTATACATAGCCTAGCTAACTATGTCTAATTCTGGAGGGATCATGTTATGTTGGGAGCAGTTATTTATAAATCTTAGTGCAAGCAAATTTTCACCTATTCCTAAAAGTCAAAGTGATACTCATGGGAGATTCTTCCAATATTTTCTCTATCGCGATGTTTATACACTCTTAATCATAGATAGCCGTAACGACACTTCTTCATGTCTTCTTTCCTCGTTATTCATCACAAACACTAAACCAAGAAACCAACACGAACTGAATTCAGGGACTGAATTCCTTTTTGGGTGGGCGAATGTGACAACCCGTAATTTCAGGTCATTTATCAAATTTTACTATTTATCTCGGAAATTTACTATTTACAAGTTACTATTCATCATTTTACTATTCATCATTCTTGAAGTCGTTTTGATATTTTGAGAGGTTATTTCAAAATTTTACTATTCATAAAACACTATTCATTCCCGGAGAAAAATCACTATTCATGATTCACTATTGTGACAACCGGCAATTAAACTGAGTTTTGCCTTTAACACTATTTTATAAACCGTGACTTGATTTTATATCGTCGATTGGTTTTTACGGTTTATTTCATTATTAAATGAGTTATCGTATGCGTTTTAACTCTATTTGGTAGGCACTATTCGATTCGGCACTATAAAAGCCTAAAACAAGAGTTATTGTAACCTTTAGACCGTAACTCAAAAATTGACAAATAAATAGTCAAAACTTGTGGAAAAACGTGAGTAACGATGTTGGGAAGTTAAATAAATGTAGTGGGACACTCGGGGGACGATATGTGAGCTCGGGAATGGGTAAACGAGATAGATACGAAAAGTGTCAACCCGAACCCTCCCCTTTTAAATTGTAGCCGGCGCCTCCCTCCTAATTAATTATTTTGAGGTCCCTAGTTCATGAGTATATATACCCAACCCAAGCCTTACTTCCACCTTTCATTTATCTCACTAGAATACACACACATCACCTCCCTCTCTCTTGTTTCTCTCTCTAGAAACCCTAAACCACCACCTTCATAAAATCCGGCCACTTTCCGGCCACCACCGCCACTATTTCGGCGAGTGTCATCTCACCTCCACCACCAAAAGATAGATCTCTTTCTCCTCTTTCCAACCATATATCATACACTCAATTTGGACTTCATTAACACCTCCAAATTCAAGAATTAAGATTCATACTTTTAGGGTTTCTAAAAATTTCAAAGGGCTTTTGTAATTGGTGATTAGAGAAGGTAAATAGAACATGTTTTGAGCTTGTTTGAACAAAAAAAAGCCACAAATTGGATTCTAGGGTTTCGACCCATGAACAATTTTTGGGGCTTTTGGGTGGAACATGAAATTAAAGCTAATTAGTGACTAAATAAACAAGTAATTAGTGTTTGATACATGTGTGGTGCATTAATTTAATGGGTTTTGCATTTTAGGGTTTAGTTGCATGTTCTTGGTTAAAATAGTTGATGGGTTTTGTGTTTAGATAGTGTTTGGAGCTTGAATGATTAGATTTGAGTGTTGTGGATTGGATTTGGTTGTGTTTGGTTGAGACCTATGGGGCGTACGAACCAAGAGGCCCACGTTGGGGTCTTGGCTGGTGTCGTACGTGGCCTATGATTGGTCATGGGTTGAATCGGGTCGATTTGGTAGCTTATTGATTGGTTTAGTTGAGGTTTGGATGAGACGCGTGGAGCCGAAAAGCTTTTAGAAGCTTGTTTGGTTCACGTGGTCTTGACCGCGACCGTGTCATGACCATTAGGGTCATAACATTAGTTTCGAGTATAATTGGTTGATTGATTGGTTGGCGAGGTTGTTTTGAGTTAGTTTGGGATTGAATTGCGACGTTATGACTTTTAATTATGGACTTATATATATATATATATATATATATATATATATATATATATATATATATATATATATATATATATATATATATATATATATATATATATATATATATATATATATATATATATATATATATATATATATGTGACTTTGAGCTACGTCGGCGTCACTTTGACTTTTTAGTCAATAGTTGACTCGACAAAGCCGTAATTATGGACTTTAGTATAATTTGGACGATTGATTGATTAAAAGCCGAGAAGTTATGACTCGTGCTTGTGGACTCAAACGAATAACGATATGAGATTTATATTGGAATTTGACGAAATATATATATTATATGAAAATGATAATAAAACTATGAAATGTAAATAATAATGGGCTTTTGTACCAAAAATATCAATAACAAGATTTATCTTGTTATTTACTAGTTTTAAATGGAAACTAACGACTAAATTGAAAGGTTTTATAATAAATAAATAATTAACGTTTCGAGGTACACGTTTATCAATAAATGTCAATTGTGGACATTTAATGTTGGATAAGTAATTATTTATTTGCGTTATGTGTGCATGGGTTACGGATAACCTAACGTTAATGTTGTTGATCCACGTGGGTAGCGGACTTATTAGGTTGACGAATCTAATAAGAGCCCGCTAGGTACGTTGGATAACCTTATTAATGGGTGAATTATCCTTATGACTCTTTAAGGATACGATTGATTTATGGGATAATAAGCGCCACGAGTAAATAAATGAGTTTATCGAGTTGACGAATTCGATAAGGTCTACTATTTATTTCGAAACTTATTGAACTATGGAGCTTATCGTTTAAAGGTCTCATTATGTCGCATTGAGTTATATATTGGTTGTTTGAGTGCATTCATGGCATCATATTGAGTCGATACACCCACATGAGGATACCAAACACTAGGATTAAATGGTGAAATGAGACGTTTTTAGAAATAAAGGAATGGAATATATTGGGGTAGTTAACGTTGATTTTGAGGAATATGTATATTAAGTTGGTCTACGTTAATAGGTTGTGCCGAGTCGATAGTTGCTGTGCTGTGATTTCTGTTATCTTCTGCTAGTGATATTTGTGCGTTGATTGCTTGAGGTGAATTTCATAGCCCCACTTTTATATATACGTTTTAACTACGTTTTGAACTATTTTGGGGTGAGAATCATGCTACTATTTTTGGACCGTTAAAACTATTTGGATTTGCTTATATGTCGTCGAGTAGATAGATGTGCTATAGTTGTTGCCTTAGTCTAGGTTTTACCGTGCCTAACTAAGAATAGACTTCTATCTCGACCTAGCCTGTGGTTGGCAACATTTCTAGAGGTTGCCACGATAGTCTTGGACTAGAGTCGTAGGGCCCGAGTAAGTGATTATATGATTGGAGATCCGGTAGGATTAGTGTGTGAAACGGTATTTGCCTATCTAGGTCTTGCATATCAAATCAACTCTTACAGGTCCACTATGATTTTGTTGAACTTAAACCTATGAACTCACCAAAAGAAGTCGACCTTTTAGCATGATTTCTCGTATTTGAGAGATGTTTGGATTACTTAATGTGTGGAAGCTTGGCATGGGCGTGGTTCAAGGATCATTTTCGACTCACGATAAACAATGGGGACCTATTTTGTTAAACTATGTTTTGGGCCTAAAATTTATATCTTCGAATTAAATGGTTGAATATTTGATTTGAGATTGGTTTTAAATGGTTAAATGGTTATCTTTTATTTTATTTGTGTGCGATACCAATCCAAAAGTAACATGAAAACTTGATTAAGTCTTCCATTGTCATCGAGATTTGGGGTGTTACTGATTGGTATCGAGCCAGTTATAAAGAACTAGGTATTTTATAAACCCTAAACTATAACCGCTTTTGAGAAAAATTGATCCTCAACCGACGACGCCCGCTGCATGTCAAGCTTCTTATTTGATTATGGTATGAGATGCGACTTGAATTATGAGATGATATGTTAGAGGATATTGTGAACTGATTATGAAAACGTTATGATTTAGAGATTGGAGTTATGATTTGGATATATTTAGGGGTATTCCTAAACGTTTTGGAAATGAGATATGATTATTGGTTTTGGAAATGAGATATGATTATTGGTTTTGGAAATTAGATATGGTTATTGGTTTTGGGAAAATGGGATGTGATTATCGAAATATTACGGAAATTGATTTGAGTAAACGGTATATTACGATTTTGGAATTTGAACTCGATTGCTTTGATATGTGATTATGTGATAGAACGGAACTTGTGTGTGCTATTTAAAGGCATGTTTTGAGTAATGCGGTACCTACACTTTTAAAGCTTACATTATGTGATATGTGTTTTGGTTAAGCTACTGCGCTTATTAAAAACTAGTTGTTTCGAACACTTATACCTACCCTATGCCGTTGTCACAGATATGCCTTCACTAGCTTTTGATGTGTCTGAGGAAGTCCTTCTTGTTGCTAGTTCGACAAGATTGACTCTCATGACGGTTGCGCAGGTGATCCTTATGAGATCGCCCGTCACTCTAGTTTATCATCGATCGCCCTAGCTCGTCTAGGCGGCTCACTTTACATCGGGTTTTAGCGAAAGCACGAGACTCCTAGGCTTGCTTATAGCATCGCCCGCATGTCCGTGCGACCACCATCATCACTATTCATTTAGCAAGATCACCATGTCTTAGGAGGCCTAGATCTCCTAGTGTACCACCTCGTGATTTACCAAGACAGAAACTCGACTCATGGACTCTCCCTTATGGATGAGGCGAGAAGGAGCATGGTCGAGGAGGAGGATGAGATTGAGGAGCGGATGTTGATGAGGATGAGGATCCTCACGAAGAGGATGATGAGGATATCCTGGAAGGGTACTCCTCCTGCGAGTCCCGCACATTCTCCGGACCGGGTTCTCCTTTGCTCGAGCACGAGTCCCTGGATGCCTTTAGACATCGATTCACCACCTTACTCACCTTATATAGGTAGCCCGTTAGGATCGAAGGTACCATCGGAGATTGCGCCTGAGCCCGAGGAGTATGGTGAGACGGGTATGATGTGGGAGAGGATTACCTCACAGGGCACTAGACTTAGTCAGTGGACGGAGCGTTTGGTTGGAGTGTCTAGAGCTAGTATTGAGGATCTTAGAGCTGATATGGGTACTATAGTCGGGAGGACTAGGGTTTTGCATGAAGGTATGTCGGAGCTCGGGAGCGTGTTGGGGACACCTTAGAGGGTTCATGACAAGACGTGATCTTGATAGAGCGATTTGGCGTAGGATTGGTGAGTTGGAGAGAGAGGTCGCAGAGCTTAAGAGCGATCGCGACGCTCGACGTGTTGAGTTAGCGATGTTAGGAGATCAGTGAGTGATATTCGTAGACATGGCTAGATAGTATTAGATTTATGGTTTTGTGCCATCTTGAAACTAAGTAGTACTTGGTTCGAGATGTAGGATTATCCTAGTTTTTTATAGTTATCGCTGTTAGGATCGTTTTTGATTTCTTCGAATCCTCCCATGTATTCCCACTTGTGAAACCTATGAGTTATGGTTATTGGAATGTGCATCCTTAGCTATAATGCGGTATTTGATTGTTTCGCTTTGGTATAGCGTTATCTTTGTTAGCCTTGAGTATGTATTCAGGCGTTATGTAGTGACCCTTGGAACCCAACTCTGTTTTAGAGCATGAATTGTGAACTTATGAAACTATTCTTCTTGCCCCCAGAATGGTGGCAACAAGACTAAACTTGATTAGGAACAACCGAGCAGCTCCTGCTGCTTTGTTGTTTCGGTCGTCATGGTCGTTGTCCGACCCCACCGCACCACATGTTGAGAACCCGAACATTGATAACCCGGTGTAGGGAACCCGAATGTGGATGACCGTGCGAGAATGGTCTGTTCACAAAACCCTCCACCGTGAACCCATCCCACATTGACCGGCTAGTGTCGCGCAGTGTCATTTGAATTGCTAAGCGAGGCTAATCTTTCTAACACTTCTAGAACCCGAAGATCAATCGAACTCGAGGTTGTACCTATAAGGAGTTCCGATTCGTGGTCCCATTGAGTTTGGAGGAACCGGGGAGTAGTTTACCTAACTAGGTGGTTGGAGAAAAGCGAATCAGATTTCTTTGTGAGTAAGCGTGATGAGGATTGTAAGGTTAAGTATGCAACATTTACCTTGAAGGACGAGGCGTTGACCGGTGGAATAACTACCACAGAGCAAGAGGAATTGATGTAGCTTATAGTATGTCTTGGACTCAATTTAAGGCTCTCCGATTAAGACTTATCGCCCTAGGAATGAAGTTAAGAAGTTAGAAAGTGAGTTCAGAACCATAAGGTTAAGGGTACCGACATGGCGACTTACACGATCGCTTCCAAGAGCTATCCTCGCTTTTCCCTAAGATGGTTCGCATCAAGAACTTAAGATTGAAAGGTTTACCGATGGATTACCTTTAGCTACTCGAAATGATATCATCATTTGCAAAGCCACCAATTTGCATGAGGCAATTCTTTGTGGCTCAGTCCGATGGAATCTTGTGTGTTAGAATTAGGAGATAAGGGTAAGAGTGATAGGAACGATGAGAGGAAGAGGAATGAAGTTGTGAAAGGAAATGACAACAAACGGCAAGAGACGACCCGAGTGTTCGCCATAGGAAATGGAGATAAGAAAAGTTACGAAGGTAGTAAACCCGTGTGTTGTCGTTGTAACCGACACCACCATGGACCGTGCCCGATTGTGTAGGAAGTGCTCTAAGGTAGGACACATGGCCAAAGCTCAGAGGTCCCGACCACTTGCTGCAGCTCAAACCGCACAAGGAGCGGATTGAAGGCCATCACACTGTTTTGGATGTGGAAAGAAGGGACACTTTAAGAATAAGTGTCGAGAGCCGTGGATGAGAGGAAATCCTGTAATGTAGGAGGATTTTCTAACCGAGGTGTAGGAGGTAATGGCTTAAACCACGTGAAGCGTGGGTTGTGGAAAACCAGGAAACAATGGTGTTAGGAATCGTGAGAGAGACATGGGAACAACGCGTGTTTACGCTATTGGGAAGGAAGTCGGTGAGGACCTTAATGTAGTTACGGTGCGTTCCTTCTCAATAATTGCTATGCTTCCATCTTGTTTGATCTTGGTGCGGATATGAGTTTCGTATCCACCAACTTTATGCCATTACTAGGAATCTCCCAAACACCTCTAGGGTTTAGTTACGATGTGGAATTAGCGAATGGGAATAGAGAGAAGATAGACACCATAGTTCGAGGTTGTACCTTAAGTTTCCTAGACCGCCCGTTTAGTATAGATCTGTTGCCACTTACCTTAGGAAGTTTTGACGTCATTATCGGAATGGATTGGTTATCGAAGAACGATGCACACATCATTTGTGATGAGAAGATTGTGCGTTTACCGTATGGAGGAAAAGTTCTGAGCATACAAGGAGATCGGGGCGACCGTGGAAGTCCTTCGAGTTGGGCATCATCTCTTGTATTAAGGCTCGAGTACATCGATAGAGGAGGTTGTCTTTTCTTAGCTCGAATTTCAAAAGAAAAGCGAGGAGAAGAATGAAAGAAACCTTAATGATGTACCCATCGTTAGAGAATTTCCGGATGTGTTTCCGACGATCGCGAGGATTCCACCTGCTCGACAAGTGGAATTCCAAATAGAGTTGATACCGGTGCGGCACCCGTAGCCTGGGCACCCTATCGACTTGCTCCAAGAGAATTGGAGGAACTGTCTAAACAGTTGGCTGAATTGTCAGAGAAGGGATTCATTCGACCAAGTTCGTCGCCTTGGGGAGCACCAGTGTTGTTTGTGAAGAAGAAGGATGGATCGTTTAGGATGTGTTTAGGATGGGTTGAATCGGGTCGATTTGGTAGCTTATTGATTGGTTTAGTTGAGGTTTGGATGAGACGCGTGGAGCCGAAAAGCTTTTAGAAGCTTGTTTGGTTCACGTGGTCTTGACCGCGACCGTGTCATGCCCATTAGGGTCATAACATTGGTTTCGAGTATAATTGGTTGATTGATTGGTTGGCGAGGTTGTTTTGAGTTAGTTTGGGATTGAATTGCGACGTTATGACTTTTAATTATGGAGTTGATATATATATATTGTGACTTTGAGCTACGTCGGCGTCACTTTGACTTTTTAGTCAATAGTTGACTCCGACAAAGCCGTAACATGGACTTTAGTATAATTTAGACGATTGATTGATTAAAAGCCGAGAAGTTATGACTCGTGCTTGTGGACTCGAAACGAATAACGATATGAGATTTATATTGGAATTTGACGAAATATATATATTATATGAAAATGATAATAAAACTATGAAATGTAAATAATAATGGGCTTTTGTACCAAAAATCTCAATAACAAGATTTATCTTGTTATTTACTAGTTTTAAATGGAAACTAACGACTAAATCGGAAAGGTTTTGTTGGAATCACTCCTAAACCTAAATCAAGTGTTAGTGATTCATATGTAATAGTTAGCTTAATTATGGCCTTTATGTTTGTTATTAGCCTTAAGCTTATGTAGAAGGCCCATGAGCTTAGGCCCAAGCCCATAAGAGAAAGGAAGGGACTAGGAGTGTTTTTCTAGCTTCCTTCCTATAAATACTATGTAATAACCCTCACTTGAGGGTTGGTTATTCAATTTATCTCTTTCACATACTCCACGCCTAACTCTTCTTTATTCTTACGCGTATGTGTGTTTGGTTTATTGTTCATCCGCCTCTATCTCTTCTCTTGATGCTTGTGTTGTAAAACTAGTGACCTAACAGTGGTATCAATCGCCTACTAGTTGGGTGAACGTATTGTTTTTGAAGTGGGTTTCGGTCTTACGCGTAAAATGTACGAGATACTTTGGTTCGCTTAAAAACACGTTTTTTACACTTTTTAATCCAAGATTCTTGTCCTTTCAATGTTTTAAGGTGTTAAAATAACTGTTTTTGGGAAAAAGTTTCAAACTTTACGCGTGGATATTCGTTTTTGAGCTTGTTTTTGTTTGTGGGTTTCATCCTACGCGTAACCGTTTTTTATGCTTTGGATCATCAAATTTCACACTCTTGTGTTCTTTTGGTGATATTGAAGCTATTTCATCACACAAAAACTGGTTTAGAAACATCTTTGGGCAAAATCATTTTTACGAGTAAAGCTACGCGTATCAAAACCCTAAACTTACGCGTAACTTTATCCTTGGTTTGATCTTCAGTTTCGTGGTTTACTCCGTGTTTTCTTGCTTGGATAAGCCTGAAAATACGTCGACTTGGGATATCTTTTGCATTGTGATAGTGTAAAAGATCACTTGGGCTAAAAAACCCTAAACTTACGCATAAGCATAAGCTTACGCGTAGAACATCCTACACATAAGATTCATCTTACGCCTAAGCCTAGTCTTACGCATAAGGTAATCCTACGCCTAAGTTTTCTACGCCTAACTTACTGTTTATGCATAACTTTAGTGCTTTTTCACCGCCACGTAAGCTAAACCTACGCGTAACTCTTGTCATTACGAGTAACTTTGGTGTTTTACGCATAAGTGCTACTTGGTTTATTGTGATTTCTACGCCTAAGGATACTTCATCAACAAAGGTTCATTCGACTACAAAGATCCATTTTATAACACAAGTTTTTCAAAATATCACAACCACCATACTCTAACTATTTCCCTCACACTTACACTCAACGAAAACAACAACTAAGTCCACAACATCAACAATGGAATCAACAACAAGCAATTTATCAACAACAATTTAATCAACAACATACTCCACAACTTGGAGCAACTCCACCACCACAAATGGTTCAACCACCACCAAGTCTTCAAGCTCAACCCTACACAAATGATTTCAATCAACATCCATCAAGTACACTATGAAGGAACCCACTTGGTTTGCAAAGATGTGTGAAGCTTTAGCGACCAACAATCAATTCATGAGGTCGGATCACCGATAGACCTCCAATGCTCACTCCAGAAACTACGATTAATGGGTAATTAGGTTCTTTAGGTTTGTGATCGAAGAAGCCACATGGAAAGTTCTTAAAGAAGGGTATCTTGGAAGGTCCATTTCAGATGCCTCACCGTCATTGTGCCGGAGATCCAAATGCTAATCCACCAAGAGATGAACAATCAAACATTGCAATCATTGTTGACTGAATCGAGAAGAACTTCTACACTATGAAGTCGATGAGCTTGCAATGCAATATATACTTTTAGGATTACCAAACCCAATTCTTCAAGTGTTGATGCTCAAAATCTCGCAAAAGCAATGTGGGAACATATTCATCTTCTTATGGAAGGATCTCGCACTCAATCGGAGGACATGGAATCCAAAATTTACTTGGCTTATGAACACTTCATGATTGAACACGAGAGACACTAGAGTCTTATCATCATCGATTCTCAGACATCATAAATGATTTGGATAAACACAACATCATCATGCCAAGAATTGCAGTTAATACTAAGTTCCTGAGTAGTCTTGGTCCTGAATGGGAGAAGTATGTCATTTTTCTCTGTCAAGCGAAGAACATGTATCATTCTACATACGGATTGTTGTACGATTACTTGAAGCCTCATCAAAAGGAAGTTGATAAGGAAAGGATTCTCCGTGCTCAAATTGCTTCAACTTCACATCCGGAAAATCAACAACTTGCATTGTATGCTCAAAACAGTTATCATCCTCATCAAGCAACTCAACCAACTGCCTCAATCACACCACATGATCAATCACAGCAACCTCAACAAAATCAATTGGTTCCTTACAACAACAACAATGATCAAGCACTTCATAGTCAAACTAATGAGGAATCCGATCCGTTCAAGCATTGCAACAAGGATTTGTTATGATTGCTAATGCTTTTGGTCATATACAAACAAATCCAACAATCGCATTCGTTCCTCATCTAACACAAGGAATCATTTGTTGTGAACAATGGACGAGTTGAAGTTCGAATCGTGGTTATGGTCGTCGGATGGGCGGTGGTCAAGGGTTTAATGCTATGGGTAGGAATAACAATGAGCTCAAATGGTGGAGCAGGAAATGCTCGTAATGGGTTGAATGGTCTTGATGCTACAACCGCAATGAAAAGAGACACTGGCTAATGCATGCCCAAAGCCGAGGACTAGGGCGTGCTTATCACAAAGAGGCTCTTCTTTTGGCTCTTAAGGATGAAGTCGGTGGAACTCTCACGGACAAAGAACACGCTTTTATGGCGGATGCTGAGACTCGAGATGATGATATGGAGGACTTGCAGGCCAATGCATTTATTATGTTAATGGCTAATATGCATGAGTTGCACATGAGTGACACAGGCCCGGTGTATGACACCGATGGCTTTTCTCAGTGCACCGAACAAACCATATTTATCTCGATCTAATATCTCGCTAATATCCGAACCCGCAAGGCTCAAAATGTTCAAAATGAGTCATCCACATCTCATTCCGACGATTAACTAGACCCGTAGTTACATTTGACGATCAAGATGACCTTATGGTTTCCATTGATAATCAAATTGACTCCGTGGTTATACTTGAGGATCTAACTAATGATCATGTTGTGACTCACGTTGAACACACCGAACTTTGCCTCGTCAGGATGTTGATATGTGGCTTAAAACCAACAATCCATAATGGAAGAATGTCGTGCAAGAAATCGGGACTTAAAAAGTAAAAATGCATTGTTAACCAAGGATTTTGAATATTTACAAAAGCAACTCAACTTTTTCAAAACTCAAGAAAACCGTGAAAAAGGTTTTGAAGCCGCTTTGCTAAATCTCATCAAAGCGAAAAATATTTAGAGAGACAGATCGTGATCTAGCCGCTTCAAGAATGCTTTGTTGTCTTAAATAGAACAATCGAAACATGAACATAAAAAGTAAATCAACGCCTCACCTTGGAAAATCAAAAGCTAAGGTGAGTTGTTAACTTGTCAAAATAGTTCTCTGCATACAAAAGCATTCAACGAAACGAATAGATGATCATCTTGAAGAAATTATTGGCTTGCAAAACAAACTTAAAGAGTTTAAAACTATTGTTTACAAACATGGTGAGTCGAATGACTATTAAAAGTTTACTTTAAAACCCAATCCAAATGGATATGGACCAAATCTTGTTGACATAAACCTAAGCTTTCAACCAAAGCATTCAAACCAAACTCGAAGTTTCCGGTCTGAGAATATAAAATTGATAATTTCATTATGAGTGTTGTTGAATATCATCGTCAAGAGGAATTAGATGCGAGAAGAAAAGAGTCGATCAAAATTAGAAAGCGTTGTTTACAACAAACCTTTTAACTATTCAAAACCGGTCACTTTCGTCACACCAACGGATTCTTCTAACACACCAAGGATTATCATAAAAACGTCGAGTCTTCTAATGTTAATCCCCAACCGGATTATGCACAAATTTATGGTCCTTTACCTTCCATCGGTGAAGTAAATTCAAAACACGAAAATCGGAAAATTCTTAGATATTTTGACCTTTTCATGGTCGACCTCAAACGTTTACAACATGAGATAGAATATCATTCAAATCAAAGTTCAACACTTTTAATCGCCTCGCGCGAGAACAAAGAGACATTTTCGAAAAATCTTTTACCAAATGTTAAAATTTGAAACATTGTGCATTGTCTTGGGAGCGGACTTTCATAAGGAACTTGGAGTGATGAAGGTCGTTTTAGAAAACGAAACATCTATTACCAATACTAAACGTAAAAAGAAAATGTTGAGAAAAGATATTGATCGACTCTTGAATGATGTTATCTGTGCTGATATCCATAATGTTGTGTTATTGAATTTTGTGTCATATGCATCTGATTATACCTCTGCTGATACTATTGATAATGTTGTAACTGTTGAGAATACTGATAATGTGCTTCAGATCGAGTCTTTAAAAGTTGAAAACGAACGTCTCTTAAACGAGCTCTCAAATGAAAAACGTCGTCTTCAATGGTGTCAAAAAGATAGTCAAAATCGTGAACTTGCTTTGCAAAACAAAATCCACCCATTGCAATCAAACAATTTTAATCCAAAATTTGAACAAATGGATGATCAAAACGTGTCTTTGAAAAGTCAAATCTCAAACTATGAACAAGAACTTGTAAAAGTTAAACAGGAATATGGTGTCATATTTGATTTACTTAATAAGACTCTTCATGAAGCATCAAACGAACTTGATCACTATCTTGCACACACTAGAGAAGTAATGAATTTTCTTTGGTAATATTCGATTACGAAAATCAAGATTTGATTCACACTATCTTTAAGTTAAGAGAAATGTTAGGAAAGTATGAACAACTTCCGCCTCCGTGATTAAGAGAATAGCACCGTAACACTTAGTAATCGTGAACCTAGAATGCCTACGCCAAAACACAAGTTGCTAACGTGCTTCCTTCTCTTGAAACAGAATAGTTGTCTCTTTTCTAAGCGTTCGCACTTCACGACCTAGGAGCACTACATCGAAGAATAGGAAGTTGAGACCTAAGAAAAGATCAATAAGGAATGCTAAAGTAGAAGAACACCCTAGGACTATGAATAAGACTCACGTTGCTTCCACTATAGATATTGCGTCGGCAAATGTAATAGCAATAGTGATGTAACGAATGTTAAACCTTTAATTACTTTTGATATTCATCGATGCACCTTGTGTTATTTGTCGTAAAAGTATGAATTCGATTGTCATGACAAATGTGTTGCTAAAGCTATCATCTCTCGTTTAAGGAATCCTAAGAATCGAATACCTCTAGGCCCACTAATCATTCTAAGTCGTGCTTGGTAGACCGCCCCTTTAGATTCTAAGAACCGCATTGATGTCCTGTTGCTCAGTTTCACCTCCTAGGAATGTAGTACCACCTAGTGCATGCACTAAGACTAAAGCAAATACTAGTTGGAGATGGCGAAATGGATATATAACACACTAGGATTTAAATGGATGCCTAAAGTTATTGATGTGTATGTCTACTATATCGCTCGGAACCCTCTAACATTTCGGGTTCCACATCTACTTCTATTCCAACTGTGTAAATGCAGTATGTAATGCGGTGATCTGAGATCATTCTGGATTGTTGATAGCGGATGTTCCGACACATGACAGCAACCTTAAACTATTATCAAAATTTATTGCAAAGTTCACTTGCAGCTATCATGGGCTACGGAGACTATATCAATGGGAACATCGAAATTAGCAGGGTTTACTATGTGGAAGGCCTCGGTCACAACTGCTTTCGATGGGTCGATTCTGTGATGGATATTTGGAGGTTGCTTTGGGAGAAATCTTGTTTCATTCGTGATCTACAAGGAAACGACCTTATGTCTAGCTCGTAACTCAAGTCTTTACACTATCTCTATGCAAGACATGGTTGCTTCATCTCCCATCCGCTACTTTCAAAGGCAACATCAACAAAATCCGGCTATGGCACCGTCGTCTCTCACATTTAAACTTTCAAACTATAACCAATCTTGCTCGACACAAACTAGTTGAAGGTCTCCCATGATTCCGGTATTCTAAAGATCACCTTTGCTCAGCCTGTGAACAAGGGAAAAGCACTCGTGCTCATTTTCCTTCAAAGGTGGAACACAGCTCTCAGCATGTGCTTCATCTTCTTCACATGGATTTATATGGCATGATGCGCGTGCAAACGATCAATGGCAAATGCTACATCTTAGTAATTGTTGATGACTATTCACGATGGACTTGGGTCTACTTTCTTCGAAGCAAAGACCAAGCTCCACAAATGATCAACACCGTCCGCCAAATCAGAACAGACAAAGGAACTGAATTTATTAACCAAACTCTTTGAGAATTTTATGAGAAAGTGGGAATTGAGCATCAGACATCTATTGCACGTACACCAGAACAAAACGGAGTTGCTGAAAGACGAAACCGAATGTTAGTGGAAGCTGTAAGAACAATGTTAATCAATGCTAAACTTCAGTTACTTGTGGGCGTGTATTCATGCATGCTATACTCAAAACCGTTCCATGATTATAAAACGCCACAACAAAACACCTTTTGAGCTTGTCCACAACCATAAACCGAATCTCAAACACTTTCATGTATTTGGATCCCTTTGCTATTTGAATAATGATCGTGATGACTTTGGAAAGCTCAAAGCCAAAGCTGACATTGGAGTCTTTATTGGATATTGTGAAAATTCTAAAGGTTACCGGATCTGGAATCGTCGTACAAAACAGGTTATGGAAACGATTCGTGCTCATTTTGATGAACTTACGGAAATGGCTTACGAGTATAATGACTTGGAACCCGGTCACAACCGCTTAAACTTCCTCAAACCCCATCATCAACCGAACAAAGCCCTCGACACTTGTCAACACATGGAAAGACTATTTGTCGCCTGCTCGGTGGCGATATTGATGAACGTGCTCGGTGTATCCTATGTTTCATTGCTCAACATGATACTACTATTATACCTAATACACTGCTACAACAACTCATGTTGAAGAAGCACCACCATTGACTCCACCACAACAGATTGAACAAACCGCTTCCAACAATGATGAACCGGTGATGATGTTCTTAATGAAGTACCCCACTGCAGATTTTGATCCAAATCGATCTTTAACCCATTTGCTAATGAAGCTGCGCACCGATGTCGCGGAATCATCCACAAACCATTTGAATCCTCGAATCGCACAATGTATACCAACATCAACCCTCTATACATAGATGGACAAAATACCATCCTCGGAAAACATTATTGGCAACTGAATCAACGATCGTTACGAGACATCGTCTTCACACGATGGTGAACATTGCATTTATGCACTCACTATCTCGCCAATCTGAGCCTAAAAACATTAAAGACGCAATGACAAAAGACAATGGATTAAATCCATGCGGGAAGAACTCAACCAATTCAAACGTCTTGAAGTATGGGAGCGGTTGAAAGACCAACAGAGTCTCGTCATTGGTCTCAAATGGATTTGGAAAAACAAATTGGATTTGAAGGAAGCGTGAATCGAAACAAGTCACGTCACGGTGGCTAAGGGTTATCGACGTGAAGAGGGTATTGACTTTGAAGAATCATTTGCTCCGGTTGCTCGTCTTGAGGCTGTTCGGATATTTCTTGCGTTCGCGGCTCATTTGAATATAACGGTCTTTCAAATGGACGCAAAACTGCTTTTCTGAATGGGCAACTTAAAGAAACTGTTTATGTCAGCCAACCAGAAGGATTCATTGATCCAGAGTTCCCGAACCATGTCTACAAACTGAACAAAGCTCTATATGGTCTCAAACAAGCTCCTCGGGCGTTGTATGATAAGTTATCATCCTTCCTCATTGCCAATCAATTCACCAAAGGTTCGGTCGATCCTACACTTTTCATACAATATCACGGGCCTCACATCTTAATCTTTCAAATCTATGTGGATGACATCATTTTTGGGTCAACACATTTAAAATACTCAAATGCTTTTGCAAAATTAATGACAAAACATTTTGAAATGTCAATGATGGGTGAACTCACATTCTTTCTAGGAATGCAAGTTCATCAATCACCCCGTGGTATTTTCTTAAGTCAGTCCAAATATGCCCTTGAATTGTTAAACAAATTTGGAATGCAAAACTGTGACACCTATGCCACACCAATGGCTCATACCAAGAAGCTAGATGCTAATTTACATGGGAAATTAGTGGACCCTACCAAATACCGTAGTATTATTGGGTCTCTCATGTATCTAACAGCCAGCAGACCTGACATTGTATTTTCCGTATATCTTTGCTCCCGTTATCAGTCGAGACCAACTGAAACCCACCTCTCTGAGGCTAAAAGAATCCTCCGATACATCAAGGAACTATTAACTTGGGGATCCGTATCAGAAGGATTCGGTTTTGAAATAATCGCTTTTAGACGCCGATCAAGCGGTCGCTAGACTCTCGGAAAAGTACTTCAGAGCACTACAATTTCTTGGTGACAAAGCGGTGTCGTGGCAATCGAAGAAGCAGGATTGTACATCCCTATCCTCAACCAAGCGAGAATATGTAGCCATGTCGGTGTTGTGTTCAAGTCATTTGGATGAGAACACAACTCAAAGACTATGGTTACGTATTTGATGAATCGATGTATTGCGACAATCGGTGCCATTGCGATCTCGTGCAACTCGGTTCAACACTGAAATCAAAGCACATCGATCTTGATATCATTTCATCAAGGACCACGTGAAAGCGGTACATTTGAATTATACTTTGTGGGTAAAGAATACCAATTGGCGGATCTACTCACCAAAGCCTTGCCTTCCGCTAGGTTTAATGAGTTAGTCCACCAGTTGGTATGCGGTGTTGACTCAAGATGGCTGGATGAACTCTTAAGCAGTCTTAAAACCAGTCAAACACCAAAATCTATTTTGTAAATATTTTTCAAAAACAAAATATAAAAATATAAAATCAGATAAAACATCAAAAATATTCTTCTATCTATATTTCTTCAAACATAGCAAGTACATTTCTTTTGTCAACACTCAAATCTTTCAAAATTCAGTATTTTTTTGATCAAGTGTTGAGGGGGAGAAAATAAATACTTAATTGTTTCATATAATCACTATACTTGCATGTTACCTAATCCCGGTTGTTTCTTTAATAATGGTGGTCACATTTCTGGTTTTTGACACTCCTCGGACTAAAATTTATAACATTTCATTATTTCTTAAGTCGAGGGGGAGTGTCGTCAAAGTTATTTCCAAATATTCTTCGTTTGGTAACCAAAATGGAAGTTAAAGGCTTTGAATGAAAATGAAAAGGTGGAGGGGATGAAAGTGTCAAAAGCTTAAAGTTATTTTTAATAAAATACTCCACCAACCTCATTTAATTCATATCATTTATTATCATCACCAACCCAATCCCACGCATAAGAATTCATCTTCAAATCCGTGTTTCTGATCATCATTTTGTAAGTGTTTCTGTGTTAGTAACAAGATTTTAAACAATGGTTTTGAATTTTTCATAAATCCAACGGTTAAAACTTGAGTTACAATGATTTTTGTGTTCTACGCATAAGCGTATGAACACACAATCAAGTTTGTGTGTTTTTGGTTGCAATGATTGTGTCAAAATGTTTTCTTAACATCTATGATCACATTTTCATCACTTAAACACATCCAGATACATGAATTAATTGATTTCGGGAAATAGGGTTTATGCGTGAAGTTTGGGTGTTTTCAAATGAGAATGTTTCTGGTTAAAAAGATTGTTGTATGAGGTTGCTTTTATGTTGAATTAAACCTATCCATAGCTAGAACTTGCCCAGAAACACCCAAAATGACAGAATTGAAATTTAGGGTTCTTGTTCATACAATTTGGGCATTTTTGATTCATAACTTGTTTGATATTAAAACTTTGATAGAACAACTTACTATGCCTCTAAGACTTTCCAGAAACACTTTGGTGCAATTCCTATGGTTAGATTTCATATGCGTAATCTTTGAGCTCTAGGGTTTAAGTCTACGCATATGTTATCTTCTGTAAACTATTTAATGAGTTTTCATGCCTTGTCTGCTTTGAATGAATGAATGTGTAAATATTGATGTTATGATGATCTTATTTCGGGTTTGCTACACGTAAAATTATCGAGAATCAAGGTTGTTAGATAAATCGCATAAGGATCACCTTACGCGTAGCATGTTATCGCGTAAGAGTAATCTTACGCGTAGCATTACGGCGTAAGGTTCTACAAAGGACCACGCGTATCCCGTGAAGGATATGCGTGCGATGACCTCACGCATAAGGTCTACTCACAGTAAGCCTTACGCGTAAGGTTTCATATACTCCCACGCGTAAGCTTTACGCATAAGGTTCCCTTTTCCACGCGTAATATTTCTTACGCGTAAGTAAGGATCCCACGCATAAGCTTGCGCCTCTGGCGTATATTTCTCTCCTTTACGCATAAGCTACCGTTTCTCGCCTAAGCCTTGATCAAACCTTCATTATGAATTGTTATGCGGGCAAACTTGTAAATAAACGAATCATAACGTCACAAATCCAATAATGTCACTAATAAACTTAAATGTGTAATGTGTTGTTAAAATTTTGTGATAACATAAACTTTAAAACTTAAAGTTAACTAACTCACGAAACTTATCACGACGTCATTAGACTATTGGACAAACAAGTGACTTTGGACTCGTAACAATCATAGACATAGCACATTCAATAATTAGTCAATAAAGCCGTCTGTTGACTAACATTATGTATTTCGATATGTTGGTTCTTTTGGCTAAATGTGTTTCAGATCACGACATGGAAGCTCAAATGAATGTGGATGCACCAAACGTTCTCACCATTGCTGATATCTTCCCGCATGGCTATCCAATGAAGATTGGAAAGAACAATCTCGAGTTGACTTTGAAACTCTCACCGCTCGGAATCTTCGTGTCTCATTGCGGTGGATATTCGAAGAACCATCCCTATCGAACATGCTCACCAACTCGCCACTATTCGGAGATCTACATACGGCAATTACGGAATACAATGCGACGGTCAAAGGTCAAAGTGCGATATGATGACACTCAATCACAAACAAGTTACCATCACACATGCAGACTTAAAATTTGTTCTTCTCATTCGACATCGAGCCAGCGAATTCAATGCCACACTCTTGAAGAGACGGTTCGCAATTCTTGATTGATATTGGGTATGACGAAGCTTGGGGTTATTTGTAAGATATTAACTTTTCACATACACATCATAACATTAACACAATGAGCACATAGATGGTTTTAGAGAGAAAGAGTGGGACATTCTAGTGAGAGAAACTAGTTGAATATTAGATTACAAAGAACATCCAACCCTCTACCTTGCAAGGTAGAGGGTATTTATAGGTTACAAACTAAGCGACCTCTGACGGCACGTGGATCGGGGATACGGTGGGTAAAGACCGACCTTCTTCCACGGTGTTGCACAAAACTATTTTACACTATTAACTAACTACATAAATCGTAACTAATGACCAATCTACGAGCTAACTTATGCTAGATAATAGTTGGGGTGACCGACTCTTTCGACCTTTGGAATTTTCTAATTCCTAACAATCTCCCCCAAGGAGGTCACCCCATATTTTACATTTCAAATCCTAGCATTCTAGTCTTGACATTGTTCTTGAGCTCGTAGTCTTTCATATATCAACATCGTAAACTTAGTGCATAGGTGGTGCAACTTCAAAGTCTGCAAAGATTTGTACTTTAGCGGAGGTCCATTTCGATTCACGAGATAGTAAATATGAGCCGACATTTGAGATCATCGACTATCAACAATCTCTGTGACATCCTTTGTGGTGTGATGTTGTGACTTTGGGACCGACATGCTCACATTACGGATCATGAATTCTTCTCATCGAGTAGCGGAAGCATTTGTTGAATCATGATATTGGCGCAGCGTAGCGAAACATGGAGTGAAAATATCGAGTCAATGATGCACTAATCATGATTTCTTTTGAGATGAATGTGTTAAGTGAGCATGCGGTGGATTGACCGCTTCATTACGATCATTGCAAGCGTCGGGCGTGCACGCATACAACGATTAGCAACAAATCGCACGAAAGTGTCTTTGATCACTTCGTTGAATTGAGGTACACGCCCACGGTTCCCGTTGATCGATTACAATCTTTTGTGATCGGTAGGATTCCTAAGAATCTCCTTGACGGGGTTTCGCGGTTGTTCTAGTTTGTTCTCAAACCGGAACGTCTCAAAGAAGACAACACGGAGTGAGTGAACCGGCGACTTTTAAGTTCACCGATTGATGAAAGAGATTTGAAAAACAATCGTGTATTGCTCAATAGAAATTGTTTTGCAATACAACGAAGGTTTTATTGAAAATCAATTATCAATCATAAAAAT
This sequence comes from Chrysanthemum lavandulifolium, assembly GCA_022545495.1. NCBI lineage: Eukaryota > Viridiplantae > Streptophyta > Magnoliopsida > Asterales > Asteraceae > Chrysanthemum > Chrysanthemum lavandulifolium. The sequence goes on along the minus strand of CM040241.1, from coordinate 261,875,230 downwards.
ACCTTTTGGTTTGAAGAATGAGTACACGGTCGATGTGCTAAAGAAAAGAGTTTATAAGCACAAAGACCGGTTTTCAAAGGTATCCGTCAATCCCTAACTCGAACCGAGATTGATTCAAGAAAATGAATCGCCCATTGTTTCATTCGGTTGTCACATGGTTGATCCATATAATAGATCTCACATGCCACCTACCGGGAGCTTGTTTGATGTTGGCTCGAAGGCTTTCCATCTTCATTGTGAAAGTGTAAACACTTCACTCGGATGTTCGGCAATACCACAAGGATAATCGTGGGACTCAAGATATAATCTCTCTTTCCACATTGTGTGAAGCAGAGAGTCTTCATTGAAAGTGTCCTAGTGAGATTAATTGATGATCTCGTGGCTCTAGACTCAATTTGTGCATATTTGGATCCTATAACGGAGACTAGGAGAGGTCTCCTTCTTCAATATCAACCATCTCTAAGAGAAAGTCGATAGATAATGTCGGTTCCCGTGAGAATGAAACAAGCCCTTTTAAGAGGAACTTGAGTGGTTTGGAAAGTTGAAGTGCGGTCGTCCTTTGGGTCCATGACGTCTTGTCTTCAATACCGATGTTACCATCGGTAGCATATGAAGTGAACCGGTTTACGCCTAAGGTTGAATTAATGGAGGGCTATTTGTTTTCACCTATTTTCATTCAATTCTTTTAATTCTTCAACCCCTTGATTGCTTACCGAGACTTCTTAGCTATTACCTTGTTGGGTTTATTCGATACTAGCTCGGTCTTAGTCGCACTCTTCCCATATCTCACTTTTCTCCTTTTATCATCATACCTAAGGACTTCTACACTAACTAGTGGATTGTCCTGGTAGATCCCTCGGATACGGCGGATCATGGGAACCAATACCTAACCTTATCATCCTTATATCACCGTACATAAAGTAAAGTTGGTCGGTCAATTTGGTATTGTTCATACGCCATTGGATCAATTGAAAACCATTTGAAACTCAATTCGGATACTTGTGATATATTATCAAAGCATTTTGTACACGAATTGTTTTTGATATTTTAGAACGAGAACTCCCCCTCAACATGTGCATCAAGTATTTGAGAAATGTTATGCACATGGAGGCAAGAGAAAGAATTAACTTCTTTGATTACAATTTTCTAAAAGATATCAACATCACTTCCCTCAACAGATCAAGTGGGTATAACATTTCCGGGAAGGATGAGGTTTTCATGAATTAGCTCCCCCTCAATATGTGCCTCGAGGTTGAAAAAAGGGTTTTGCACATACTAGAGAGAACCTTTTATCATCAAAGGATTAGAAGCCATGTGATCAAGGTACTTTAAAGTGTAGTGTACCCTGATGACTTGAATTTACAAAGAGAGTTCTCCCCCTTAATATATGCTTCGAGATTCGAAAACTTGTTTAGCACATATAAGGGAGAAGTATGCACAAAAATTGGTCATCTTATCTTTTACCATCTTTCATATTTATATCACATTTTCTCCCCGATCAAAATCTTAAATCCTTTGAGATTTTGGATCTCAAGTAATTTAAATAAGTGTGAGGTAAAATATTTGTAGGAGAAAATGTGTCCAATTTTATATGATAAAGAAAAGGACAACACAGATGTTTCCCTTTTTTTTTCATAAGGGAAACCATAGTACAAATCCTAGCACTATTACTTGTATCACAGTTGTTCATATATAATACACCACATATAACACAAAGTTAACAAAACATAAGCGGTATTCGAAGGCGTCTTCATTCGGTTCTTTGAAGAAGTTTGTAGTGACCATCACGGAGCCTTCCACCAACAAAGCTTTCAAGGTGCGGAAGATCCTTCGTGTCTTGAGTCTCGTCGGATTGCGGCAATGAAATGTTCACATCTTTTCACGTCATCATCGATCCGGAAAATAGTTTTAACCCAAGATCTCATATCAAGTTTGGCTTCTTTCACTCGGTGTCAAGTTCTTCTTCGACCATTTTGAGCGTACCATCACTAAACTTGTAAAGTTCACATAGGCGCATAAGCATCGCGATCCATATCTGTCGGTGAAGATAGCGGCTCTAGGGGTGTCAAGAACTTTGTATTCACGATGAAATTCATGCCCATTGCACTCCATTGAGGACTTGTGAGGTTGACCTGGTTTGGTAGCTTTCAATGCCAAGTGAAGGTCCTCAACTCGTTTCGAATGACTAAGCCCCCGATCCAAGAATGGCAGTGCAGAGAGGGCCTTTTTCTCACGTCTGGTAAGTGCTCGGTGTCCTTGAAGATTTAAGAGATAGAGATCTTGAAGTCATTTGGCGGAAGATGTTTGAAGTCGTTCTCTTCAATGGTATACATTTGAAATCGACTCTTTTAAGGACAATCTTCTTCAAGTACTCATATCCATACATCGGGAAGATCTCTACTGCGACAACGCTTAAGATTTGTAGTTTTGATCGACCTCATTAAATCTTTATTATCGCCATGTCTTTCAATGTAGAACATCTTCTTTTGAACCACCAGTGGGAAATACCATAAAACGCCGCAATATCATACTTTTGCTCTTCATTTGCCCGAATTGATCGGGAACCATCGCTCGAGCCCCGATCGAGAATAGGTTGCGACTTTCATCTTTGAAATAGATAGAAGCGGGCCTTCTTTCATGAGGCGAGCACACAGATAGTTCAAGTCGTGATTGAAGAAGAATTCCGCTGAATAGTTATCGACCGGGTTCACCACTAAGAGGAAGAGATTTGTTGACATTGAAGCGGTCGATTTGCTCACCGACTTGGTCATTCGACATCTTGTGGCATTCTTCCATCGATATTGAAGATGGTTTGCATCGACATGGAAGACTTTGACAATTTCGTGAAGCTTGACCTTCTAGATCTCTTGGTGTTATGGAAGAGATACTTTTCGCTCACAAAACCATTTAATGAAACTTCCCATATCACCGGTGTAGTGTAGAAGAGAGTCTTGATGAGAACTTCATAGTTATTGGTGATAACTGATGCCCAATTGTTGTCGGGAATCATAGTGTCAGACTCTGGGATTGTCCATGTGGGTTCTGGAGAAGGAGGTCTATCTTCCACAATGCAGCGTTGAATTGTGTCTCTAGAAGGAGCTACCCTGGATGTACTAGTGCGGTTCCCAGCAATGTAATTGTCAAACCAATCTTCTGATGGCTTAGGAATATGTTTCGTCGATGCATCATCTTCATCTGGTTCTGAGTCAGCCATAACTTGAGACTCTTCGTGGACCACTTGATCATCAGGAATGGAGGTGGATGTGGAAGTGAATCTTGAATCGATCGTCGTCCAGGCGGCAGATTTCTTCTGAGTACCCTGTTTGTTTGTAGAGTCTGATTGATTGGACGGTTTTGGAGTTGATGATGGTGGGGCGTGATGGAGGTGAATTGGGTGTTGACGAAGGATTCCCGACTCGAAGTTCAGCGCCTCACGGTGGTGGAGGATCTTCGCGATCTTCGCGAACCTTCATCAATGTTTCCATCACAATTGTTCTTCTTTTCTTTTAGCATCCTTTTCTCCGACTTCAATTTTAAAGCTGTTCATAATTGTCGAATCGATGGATTCTTCAAGTGCCTCATAAAGTTTACCGTGAACCTCATGCTTGTCCTCTTGGCCTCATACATCCTTTCACAGGCGGCTCTCATATCGGAGATGGGGAGGTCCTTGAATCGTCGAGAAGTGGAGCCTCCATTGCCCATTCCACGGCATCCTTGACTTCTCCTTCAATAGCATCGATGGCGCATCGGTGAAGTTGAGATGCTCCAATCGTAGATCGATCCACCGAGACTCAGCAGATTTGGGAAGTTGCCTTTCGATTGCTTCTACCCTTTTAATGGTTTTATCAATAGTTGATCGGGGCGTGAGAATCATGGAGGGAAGCTGGTGGAGCCACTTCATCCGCAATTGTGAAGATGGGTTCGAAGTTGGTGGTGTTGTCGTTGGTGTTTGAGCGGTTGATTGAGCGAGCAAGGGAGGTGGAAGTGCGGTTGATAGTGACGATCACGGTCATTGGAGGAATGGTTGAAGTATCTTCTTTGAATCTTGACATTATACATGGATTGTGCGAGTCTAAGGTTTTGTCATTAATGAATTGATCACCAAAAGAGAAGTCCTCATCGAGATTCTTAAGTGAAGATAGAGTTTGTAGGCGATTTGGTTAATCCATCTTCAAGGTCTCGTCGATCTTGTCCCAAGGTTCTCTGTGAGCCCTTTTGTACAGAGTGTCAACATTCAACTCAGTTGAGTCTCACCAAGTGATAGAGATTCCTTGAGCGTTTGGGCACCACACGGATTGTTCCTTTTCATGAGGTGAATCATTCTTCTCTTGACTCATATGGATTAGTGGTGCTAGAGGAGATGAAGAGATGGTTAAAAGCATGTGGCGACTTGTTCATCACTTGCAACTCCTTTACCCTTGTCAAGTGTTATTGGGCATTTGTTGAGATGGTTGAGAGGGTTCTCTTAACACAACTCCACCTCTTGGAGCCTTCACATTTTGATCTTCAAGACTTTCTTTGAATACCACGTTGCGGATCAGCGTCATCCTCATCAATTAACACGAAAGTATTCCTTGGCACCTCGGTGTTCTCATCTATTTCCTTTTCCACTTTCTTCTTCTTTTCTTTATGCTTTTGGATGAAGATTACGGTGATGAGATCTTTCACGTCTCTTTTTAGGAAGAGAGGCATAGGATGCTTTAGAGTCGAGAGGTGGTCTTGGGAGCGGTTGGTTGTAAAGGAGAGGTGTGACATTAGCGAGAGTTTGGTTGCACTTTTCATGTATTGCTTGAAGTAGTCCTTCTTCTTGATATCATCGGTGAGAAGAAGGTCGAATTGGCAAACCAAATACTTCTTGATTCGAACCTCTAGGAACATATTTCAAGTTTCCTAAAATAAATTCATGTTACGCTTTGTGAAGAGTTGATTCGAGACCTAGGGTGAAGTTGTGAGTTTGTTGCGAATCTTTGGATGACAAGTTTGGAGAATCGATCTTTGGGAATTACGAGTTTGTTACGCTTTTACGACCTTGAACATTGTTTAGAAAATAGGTTACATCGGATATGAATGTGGTCATTGATAGCGAGAATTCTTCCCAAATACGATCGAGACATTCACATCAACCCTATTAACGATTCCCATAGGATTTGCAAGATAGGAATTCTAACTTTATCGAACCACGATGTTTTCCCGGACAAGCACACGCGTCGAGAATGGTTGCAATAGCTCTCGGGGTTGATACATGTGTCGATGATAATGTCGAGGCTCTTGAGATCTTGTTCGATAGCCTAACCCAATAAAAATACGATCGGATCGTCGACACCGGTGGAGATCGAGCGAATGTCGGGGTCACATGATGTGATTCCAAGAGCTTTGCTCAAAATATCGAGAATCAATTGTAAACTCCATATTATCCGACTTGCAAGAGTATCGTCTTTGTGATTTTATTCCATTGAGCGGTGTTCGAATTGTTGAATGTAGATGGCGAGAATCGAGCATTGCTTGGTAATAGCACCGAAGAAGTTAGTGTTTTGAGGATGTCAATTGAAACTTTGAATATCGGATTTTGTGGGAGCCTTTGTAGGTCCACATATGATTGCTTTACCAATAGCGGCCCATTGACTTTTGGGAAGGATTTCATCGTCGAGAGTATTCGGATGATCCCGACGGAGTGGCGCTCTTTTAAGGATTGAACTTGCCATTGATGTTACGAATAATCATACAATCAACGATGGTGGATAGGAATAGGTTAGATAATACATAGTAAGTGAGACGGTGAGAGCACCCTTGAATAAGTTCCCAACACATAAGGAGGCAGATAGAGTGGCATAGATTGCAACTATATGACACCTTACAACATACATAGATAAGATATAACAATGAGGAACATTCATATATAAAAATGTTTACATGACGAGTGATAAGGGTTTCTGAGGCAAAGAGATCATGACATGAGCCAAGATACACATGTAAAGTGATATAACACATATGTATGAGGCAAAAGAAACATTTGGCGATCGTGAGAGAACCCAGTACCTTTTGCCTAAGCGGATATGTTATAACAGTTTACATAAAGTAAGTTGATTCAACAATTGAATTAGGAGATCCTAGGAGTAGTGAGGCGAAATCATATTTTGCAACAACATTGAAAAATTTACAAACATCCTTGACCCTAAGACTAATTCTCGGTCATGAACATCATTATAAACTTGTAAAACAAGTCGTCATCTAGAACCACGGACAAGTCATAAAAGGATTAGCTCTCAAAGTTGCTAGACTAATTCGCTAACATGCAAGACTAAGTTGCCATGAATAAAACTTAAACCAAGTCGCTACAATGTGAGCGGCTAAGTCGCTAGGTAACAAATTAAGCTAACTTGTAAGTACAAGTCGCTATCTCGCTAACTTCGCTAACCAAGTCGCTAGGATAATTAGCTACCTCGTAAAGTCAAGTCGCCATGTACGGTAAATAAGCCAAGTTGCTACAAAGTGGTTAACTAAGTCGCTATGTTATTAATTCGCTAACTTGTAAATACAAGTCGCTAGTTACTAACTCGCTAACCAAGTCGCTGAAAAATAGTGAACTAATTCGCTACTAGACGTACTCGCTATATAGAGCTCTAACTCGCCATGAAGAACATTCAACCTAAGTCGCTACCAAGAACAGTCTAACTCGCCACCAAGAACATTCCTAACCCCAACCCATCAGACCAATCCATTTAAAACATACATCAAATGTATTCAACCTGTATCATCCAAACAAACAAACAATATATATATACCACACAACTTAACACGATCAATCATTTTATAAGGGGTCACACACACGATTTCATGAGAATCCGAACCTATGCGAGAGAATCAACTACACACACTTCACGAGCACGAAGGGATCTGAAAATAACAAAGAGTTAGAAGCTGGACACTAAGGCTTAAGGGAAACATCAATCAGAAGGCATCAACTCAAACCTCTTGTTAAGTCGCTGGTAAAAATGATGAGGAGAAGAAGGGAACAAAGGAACGAGAGAGAGAGAGAAAGAAGAAAAAACTTTTTGGGTAAAACTGGTAACTCGCTATTAGGTAATTCGCTAGGGGTATGAAAATTAACTTAGGCAAAATGACACAATTGGTCCTTATGGTTCTAAGTGAGGTGAGGTAATTCGCTAATATAATATAACTTAGGCAGAATGACAATTTTGGTCCCTATGGTATATTTGAATGAGAGGTGATAATATGCTAACACGGATAACATCTCTAGCATTGATTATTACACTGAGCATCATGAAACAATTTAACATATCAACACATAGGCAGTTACAACGAAGGCACGCACTACAAATCTCATGAGCAAGATATAATCACATCCTATATGAGGAGAAACCCATTCCGGATGTTTCAAAAGTATAACCGATTAGTCACTGGCGAAATCACCACATCATACAAATAAACAAGCCTCATAACTTGACCTGAAGCCAATGGTGTATAAAACTAATCTCCCCTCAATCAATGTCATCGGAGAACATTGATTGAAATTACCAATCTCGTTAGACCATTAAGAATATATCTATTGTTCGAACTTCATCTATGATCCGTGCCATTATTGAATGACATTTCTAGGACCGTAGATGTTATCGATAACAAGGAGTATATTCATTATTAAATTGAGAAAGAAAAAATGATAAAATGATTAAAATTTTCAAATTTTTTTTTTTTTTTTTTTTTTTTTTTTAATTTTAATTTAAAGTTTTTTTTTTTTTTTTTTTTTTTTTTTTTTTTTTTAACATGATTTATGCACAGACATGGAAGGACGAGTCTAGATTCAAAATGAATAGGAGTCAAAGTAAAGTACATCAACTCACGGCAAGCTATAGCTCTGAATGAGCTATGTTCAAATCTGAGGGAACCAAGTCATGAAGTTCTGATTGAGTTGAGCATTGTACTGAAAAGACTTAGAGCACATTGTACTTGAAGCACATGTAGACTTGTACATAGAAGGGTTAATGGCATGTTTAGTCTCACATTTAGATGCAACACAGTATAATCCAGACCTATCATTAATGGGGATCCTATTCGGTTCTGCATTCTTGAAAAATTTACCTGTGGGAATCCACTTGAGGCATGATTTAGGAATGTAAGTTCGTTTAAGTCCTGTATACTTAAATAATCTGCCAGTGGGAATCCATTTGAAGTCACAGTGAGATGAACTAAATGAATGCACACCCTTGTTTTGACTATTTGTCTTTTGTGATCGAGAATTTCTTGGGGATTGATCATCGGACTATGTTTTGCATGATATCTAGTTAAACTTATAACATTTTTGACTTGTGGGTGATGTTCATTAGTCCTATGCTTGGGATTCATCATAAGCGAATTGGGCAATGAAGTGGTGGTTTTGACAAAAGCAGACTTGTAGTCAACTTGGGATGTAAGCTTAGATTTCAATGGTTTAGCTCTTTCGGACCTAAAGGCATTAGGTTGTTTAATAGCTATTCGTTTCAAGAGGTTACGAACCGTTGACTTTCCCAACGTTGAAGGTTTTGCAAACTTAGTGTTCATCCTATTTCGACATACTTCTGAGCTCATTTTTAGGGCAACAATATTGAAGCTCTTATCACGAATTTGTGCTTTGAGGTCATCAATATCTTTCATCAAGAGGTTGGATTGATTGACTAACTTAGAGTTTGTTTCATCAAGATTCTTTCTTAAGTGCTCATTTTCTCTTAGAAGGTTGGACACACATAGAGCTAGTTCGAATTCACGGTTTCTAGTGTATCACTTATCTCATGTGGTCATATTTACGGGCTTACGAAGAAGAGATTTCATATTTCTTATGGTAGAATCTTTGTCACGAAACGGGATTTTAAGCGATTGATTTCAAAAATTCTCTAAATTCGGAAGTTCAGTTACTACTTTGTTTTTACGCATAAAACATTTCATCCTTATGTTGTATTTCAATTTGCAACGATATACAGTGTTTTTCAAGAATTGAAAATTTGTTTGAAAGCTCATCATATACCCATTTTTCAATCATGTTACTTGCACTAGATTCAGACAAAACAAAGATTGATTCCATATTGTTATGTTCAGGGTAAGAGTCATGTACCTTCTTGTGAGAATTGGTGTGGTCAGATAAGTGTACCTTGTTGATTGTTACCTTTTCTGACTCAGAGAATTTGAGATCAGTGTTGTTTTCTTCATCCTTTTCCATCATAGCTGAGATTCTGCAATCAGTGTATTCTGCTGGTTCAACTGGAGTGAAGCATGACACGTCATCATTGTTCCATGGACACTCTTGACATTCATTCAATTCCTTGACTTGTTATTCTCTTTTGCGACTTCCTCGATGTATGTTTCCATATTACTCATGAGTTGAATAAATGAGTTTACGAACTCATGAATTTCCATTCCGTGTGCTTCTTGAAGGACATTCCGGTCATGGTATTATCAAAATCGAGGAGTATTCTTCCGGATAAGTGGTGAAATTGGTTGAAGATGGTTTGAAGAGCGACATGAGAATCATCGGTTGAGAGCTTTTCTTTGGTGATTTGAAACCTCGGTCGATCTAGGTTAAACAATCGACTCTTGTTAAAGTGGGAAAGTCTGACGAAGAATGGCACAACTTGTTCGATCCATGGTTGTTGATAAGAGTAATTTGAGAAGGTGGCGAGATGTTGAAGCGGCTCATTGGTGCATTCCACATTCTTAGTATCATCGAAGAAGTTGAGTGTGACATATGTGAGTTGTTCGATTGATCAATCACGAGTCATTTGGTGTGAGGCCTTGGATGGGCATTACTGTTTCACTATTCAGGTGTTTCATAGAGAGCAAGTACTTTGGTGATTAAGGGATCCGTGATGGTGACATTGTGTTATTATGAATTACTCCTCAAATCTCTAGAGAATTCGAGTCAATTTGCTACCAACAAAATAGTACTAATCCTAGTCGCTAGAAAATACTACACCTAGTCGCCAACACTAATTCGCCAACACGCTAAGTCGCTAGCAATTAACTCGCTACACCCCTAATTCGCTAGAGTCCCAAGTCGCTAACAGGAGAAACAAGTCACTAAGTAGTAACTCGCTCTGAGACTAAGTCGCTAGCCAAATTTGTGCGATGATTAAGCTACACAAGTCGCTAGATATGCAAGTCGCTAAAGAGCAACTAGCTCTGGGACTAAGTCGCTACCACAAGTCGCTAACCGTAGTGGAGATTCCACTACTTGTGCTTTAACTCGCTAGCTCTAACTCGCTAGCTTTTATAAGCAGTAACTCGCTACAAAACTATGAAGCAAGTCGCTACCAAGAAACTTTTCCGAGAGCTAAGTCGCTAACATGAAAAACCAAGTAACCTTCACTTTTCAATCCAAGAACAACCCAACCAAGATGATTCAAGCTTACCAAATGAAAACCTAAACACTTTTGATGATTCTAACCATAAAAGTACCAACAAAATTCAAATTTTAACACAAGAAATCAACCAAATGATGCAAAACCACTAAACTTTCAAACTCAAAACCACCTAAAACCACTATAAATCCAAAGATGTGCAAGATATAATCTAACCATGGCTCTTGATACCAATTGTAAGATATTAACTTTTCACATACACATCATAACATTAACACAATGAGCACATAGATGGTTTTAGAGAGAAAGAGTGGGACATTCTAGTGAGAGAAACTAGTTGAATATTAGATTACCAAAGAACATCAACCCTCTACCTTGCAAGGTAGAGGGTATTTATAGGTTACAAACTAAGCGACCTCGACGGCTGTGGATCGGGGATACGGTGGGTAAAGACCCGACCTTCTTCCACGGTGTTGCACAAAACTATTTTACACTATTAACTAACTACATAAATCGTAACTAATGACCAATCTACGAGCTAACTTATGCTAGATAATAGTTGGGGTGACCGACTCTTTCAGCACTGGAATTTTCTAATTCCTAACATTATTAATAAGCATTCTCACGTGGATCTTAAAAACATTCCTCAGCCTTGGAGAACCCTTTATATCATCATCACAAAATCCATTTACGGTGGTGACGGTGACTATGAGCATCCCAAGCTCGTAGGCGCAAATCTTTGGGCTCGATCAACATGAAACACATCAAGTTGAAGCTCTAATATGGGATGACATGATGACATTCCTCAAAAGCTTGGCTCAAAGATTCCTTATATCGGATATACAAAAGCTGTTGATCCAAAGAGCACTTGGATACAACCACGATATCCCAAAGAATCAATGACCCCGACAATCTTGATGTGTTGTCGAACTCACTCTAACAATCCGATTTAAGGTGTCAACTACCAAGAAACAAGGTGTTGTGTTGCGGATCTCCTTCTCTCGGATGAACTCAAGCGGCTCTACTCTTATAAAAGATATATGGCGGTGTGACGAGAGAACAAAGTCGGCTTTCTTGATGAAAAATCTTACGTGCGCCTACAAGAAAAACGAGAAGAGGAAGTGCAGAAGTCTTGCAAGCCTCGAGAGTCGAGGAAGTTTCCCAAGAGAAATCCTCCACGCAAAGGAAAGTTCCTTCTAAAGAAGTGTTCTATTCCCATTCCAAAGCTTGAACCGCAAAGAAAGCTAGCAGACGAGGACTCGGAGGATCTTGCATCGAGATGAAGAGATTTTCTACTCGAAGCGGCTAAAGATGACACTACAGCGGTACATAAACCTCCAAGTCCACGGAAAATACGAGCAAAGGGAAGACTCCGGTGATTGAGCACGAAGAGGAAAGCTCGGAAGAAGAGCCACTGGGGCGATTACGGAGGAAGTTCAAATTTGTTAGACTCCAACACTTTGCGAAGGAATTTGCTAAAGATCAAATGGGTGGCCCGGAGGTCAAGTGGGAAGTTTAACCTACACCGGATCTCGATGCGGTTAATCGACGATAAGGAGCTGGTGCCACCACTCTTGAGCAACAACAAAAGCAATGAAGGAGTCTATTGAGCATGACATTGAGGAACCAAACACGGAGAAGTCGGAGAAAGATAGGGCGATGAAGAAGCTGCACTCAAGCTAAAGCAAATGAAGAAGCTAGGATTCGGTGAAGAACAAGCTAAAGCGAACAAGATGGCGAAGTCAACTATGATCAATTTCTTCTAGGCCCAACTCGTTCCAAGGAGAAAACTTACGAACCTCCTAAGGACCACAGAATCTCCTCACATCTCATCATCATCGATTCATCTTCTCACTCTTCACCACCACCATCAAAAGAACAACGGATCCACGGCCCGGATCGGTGAAGAAGCCAAGCGCCTCTTGGATTTCTCAAGCTAAGACTCGAATCGTTAAACACGTAAAATAGGTCGGGAAAGAAAGGCGTGCTTTACAAGAAGCTAAATTTTCTTCTGCGATCGGTGCAGTACCTTCATGATGAGAATGACGAGATGAAAGTTGAAAGGAGTATGTCCGAAACTCATGAAAGATGATCTTCAAGGAAAATGGGCGAGATGATCAAAGGATACACTCACAAGTTCCTACTTGGCGTCGTTCCTAAAGCGACAAAGGAGATGTATACAGACAACTTTATCCGAATCTCTTACATCGGCCAAGCAAACCATGAAATCAACTCCAATGAATGTGAACATCAATCCAGTTGAACCCACAATCTTTTCGGATGATGAATTGGTGAACCGACTAGTAGCTCAAATGTCGAAAGCTGCAACGTTTGCCTCCCACGAAGCTAAATTGTTTGAAGCATTGCTAGAATACCAACTCGGTCGACATCTGAGAGAAGAAGGTGTAAGGCCTAAGCGTTCAAGAGGCAGCGAAGACAAAGATTAGGATAAGGATAACTAGCCCAAATGCACGAAGAAGTCGGTGAATCATCTTCTATGCAACCTCCACCCCAACGGACTCCAACTCAACAAAGGTCTCTTCCTCGCTCTTCTCTTGAAAACCTCGAGTTCTTACGAGATACCACCCAGACTCGGAAAACCGGTGGTGACAAGAGAATTCCATGAGCCCCAACAACAACCCATCTCTCCCGACACGGCCAAGAAACCAGAATCCTCCTCAGGCCAAAGAAGAAGAAGAAGAAGAAGGCGCCTTTGGTGACGTCTTATCATGGCTGAGCGAGGATGATCTTGAATTTTAATGGTTCTCGAAGCTTGTTGATTCCACTCCTACCCGGTGAAGGTCAAGAGGTTCCAGAATGTAGTACATTGGAGCATGCGAAACTACTACAAGAAAAATTCCGTGTGAAGAAGATGACGAAATCCGAGTTGAAGCGAATCAAGAATGAAGCATTTCAACTTCTCAAAGATAGTTCGGAAAGTGCTATTGAAGTTGTGTATCACATTGATAATATAGCACGAGCTATGTCTAACAACATGGATTGGCTCAACCCAGAAGCAAACATCGGCTTCACCAAGCGGGACAACCCTCCATATTACATTGGTCTAAACCTCTACCTACAATTGTGCCAACCGGATCGACCTAGGATTCCATTCCGATATTTCTTCAACAAAGACTTGGAATTTCTTACACGGTGGCGATGGTTCAAGGAAATCGCTACATCTCGACACTTCCATTCCGTGACCATATACTCTAAGCGCATAGCCATCGAGGAAAGAGCTAACCACATGTTCTCCAACAATGTGGCGGTATGACCGTGATGCATTGTATGGGATTCACCATGGGTCGAATGCGAAGAATCTACTACGAAGATGCCGGTTGAAGTCTCAACATGAAGTGTTCGATTACTAAGAGCATCGTTGCCATCAAACATGTTGATCTTTAGTCCAAATAGGACTACACTTTTCTCAAGAATATTGTGGTCAAAAGGCAAGGCGAAGGGATTATACATTCTACAAGCGGACTTTGAGAATTTGTCTATCAGCGACATTGAAGACATGTACCTTGCCAAAGTGCGGTCGCATGAGACAATTTTCAAGCGAAGTACAACATGAATTCATCAAGTCCTTGCTTATCTTCATTAGGCGCATAGTCATCAAAGAGCGTGTAGAAGATCTCCAACTTGCGGTTGAATCATATCGGACCGTGTCAACTTCACTCCACCTCGACTTGATCTTCCGACATTAACCGACTTTCATAACACACACTCATCGACCAACCATTGGAGTGGTTTACATTAGTGAAACACATTGCAAGCGCTTGATGGCGTGTAGAGATCTTCACAAGTTTGGGGATCACACATTGAAGAAAGTTAGGGACGGATTGGCTTATAGGTTGAAGGATATTCATGAATGTATTGGGTTACAAAAGCGATGGAATTCCAAGGAAAGGCGGGATGTGAGGAGGATCATCAAAAGATTGATGAAAGGTTGTATCAACGGGACGATTCGAACTACGGAGAGCTTTGTAGGCGGTCGTCCCGAGATTGCTCTTGCGGCTATCAGCGCCCGAACGCATTCTGGAAAGATTGGCGGACTTCTGGTACCCTTGAGGCGCTTCTATTTCATATAATTTGCATTTGTGATTATATATGTCTATGGCTTGTGCACATATAACGATGTACAACCCGTTCTTGTCAAGAAAGGACCTTGTGGTACGCTTGATGCCACAATCCTTACATAAGGAGCGAAAGCTTCTTACTTTTGAGTAAACCTTATCAAACCTTTCACTTTTCAAAGGTTTTACTCAAAAGAAAAGTACTTCCTTATGATTTTCAAAACCTCAACCGTTTATATCACTTGTTGAGGGAGTATTTGAATTAAAACTTTGTTCACAAATTGTTCACAGTGGTCATCTTCCCAACACTCGAAATGGTCATATTTATTCTCAACTTTTCAAAAATAACATTTTATATGCCATTTTGAGGGAGAAAATTATGTGATAAGACATATGTTGTGTAAATGCAAATGAATCTTTGTGCTATAGACTTAACCAACGAATTGGCGATACTTAGCGTTAGTAACTCGAAAAGACTTGTCGGGACGGGTAATAATTTCAAGCTAGTTCGCTAGTGATGTAAGCGTGTCTCATAAAGGACTTGTCCGAATAGAATGTACCATTCGAGAAACTCTTGGTAGACATGAACTCGGCGGGTTTGACAACCTTTCGAGGTTTGTCTACACCTTCAAGGTAGTTATTAGAGCTAGTTCTCACCTAAAAGGCGACAATGGAACTCTTTAACTATGCAGCGTAACCGTGTCTCACGGGGGATTGACTATCTTGAGTTGATCAATTCATAAAGTCGCGCTCTTTCCTCACTATGCACGATTTCTGTAAAACTCTTAAGCACATGTGGAGGGGAGTATTTCTACAAAAGATCAAACTCTTACGGTGGTACAAAATGTTTTACAATCATAGCTGTTGTAAGAGATTTTCTTCAAAATTGGTTTTATGGCAACATAGGTTAGTCATGGAGTTATAAGGTGACTAAGGTTAGGAATAACCATCCTATGATCCGCCAGAGCCGGAGGGATCTACCCAAGGACATCTCAAATAGTTAATACTTAGAAGTCCTTAGGTGCGATTATAAAAGGAGAAAATGAGAATCGGAGAAAGAAGGAGTTGAAGAATTAAAAAAAAGAAATGCAAAGAAAGGGTGAAAAAATAGCCCTCAAATTACTCAACTTAGGCGAGACACGGGTTCAATTCATATACTCTTGGTTGTCACTTGATGGCCGGTATTGAAGAATAAAAGCCGTCATGGACCCGATGGCGCATGCACTAAACCTTCTTAGCCACTCAAGTTTCTCTCAATAGAAGCTTGTTTCATTCTCACAGGAACCCTACATAATCTATCGGCTTTCTCTTAGAGATTGCGATATTGAAGAAGAGACCCTCTCCTAGTCTCCACTCGGGAAAATCAAAGCGCATTATTGAGTCTAGAGCCACGAGATTCATCAAAAGATCTCTTAGGTACACTTGACATTTCATCACTTGATGTTCAACAATAAGAACATCGGTAGTGCGTTATCGAGTCCTTCACGGATCTTAGCAATCATCGAGAACATTTATTAGAGGTTCTAGCGTGATCCTCGGTGATTGAATGGAAACTCCGCCGGTCAACATCAAACGACCACGACGGAGGTCACTTCGGTAACTCCCGTGGATTATGCTTAGTGTGTCTCAAAGCGGTCTACAATCATGAGGTGATGCTTGATTGTACCTCGGCGACTCATCTGAGCTGTAGGTGTACTTGGCACATCGCGTTATCTCACTTGTGGGACTCCAGTTCGAGAGCGGCCTTTGTAAAATTATAGTTGTGTTTTCACACTATCTTGTTAACACTCTCAAGTTCAAACTTGTAAGTGCGAAATCCGCTTATTACTAACCGTTTTCATGTTTACTTCTTATGGAAGCTACGAGGCGGAGCGATCGTGCTGATTCTTCACATGCTCATGCCAACATCATCACTAATGAAAGTTCTATCTCAAAGCAACACATAAGTTAGAATGATTCTTCGTCAAGCCAAAGAATCTACAAAGTTAAAGACTTAAAGAACTTCATCGATCTTTGAAATCCAACGTCAAAGAGCGTGTGCGCATGTTGAAGAATAGCGTGGAACCTTTGGAGCAATGAAGCGAGACACGAAAGCGAGACTTGATGCGGAACAACAACAACATACTATCACTACCATCACAAAGAACAATGATCAAAGAACAAAGTTAAATATGAGGTCAAAGCAAACTGCATTTAAAGAAAACAATTTCTCTACTTGGGAAGATTGTTCAAATCAAGGCAATTCTTCTCACAAGAAAGAAGAATGTTAGAAGGCGTCAAAGCTACTATTACATCAGTACCTTCACCGTTTACACTCATTCATCACCAACACTTAGGGGGAGATTGTTGGAATCACTCCTAAACCTAAATCAAGTGTTAGTGATTCATATGTAATAGTTAGCTTAATTATGGCCTTTATGTTTGTTATTAGCCTTAAGCTTATGTAGAAGGCCCATGAGCTTAGGCCCAAGCCCATAGGAGAAAGGAATGGACTAGGAGTGTTGCCCTAGCTTCCCTCCTATAAATACTATGTAATAACCCTCACTTGAGGGTTGGTTGTTCAATTTATCTCTTTCACATACTCCACGCCTAACTCTTCTTTATTCTTACGCGTATGTGTGTTTGGTTTATTGTTCATCCGCCTCTATCTCTTCTCTTGATGCTTGTGTTGTAAAACTAGTGACCTAACGAGTTTTGTAATAAATAAATATTAACGTTTTGAGTACATTTATCAATAAATGTCAATTGTGGACATTTAATGTTGGATAAGTAATTATTTATTTGCGTTATGTGTGCATGGGTTACGGATAACCTAACGTTAATGTTGTTGATCCACGTGGGTAGCGGACTTATTAGGTTGACGAATCTAATAAGAGCCCGCTAGGTACGTTAGATAACCTTATTAATGCGTGAATTATCCTTATGACTCTTTAAGGATACGATTGATTTATGGGATAATAAGCGCCATGAGTAAATAAATGAGTTTATCTAGTTGACGAATTCGATAAGGTCTACTATTTATTCCGAAACTTATTGAACTATGGAGCTTATCGTTTAAAGGTCTCATTGTGTCGCATTGAGTTATATATTGGTTGTTTGAGTGCATTCATGGCATCATATTGAGTCGATACACTCACATGAGGATACCAAACACTAGGATTAAATGGTGAAATGAGACGTTTTTGGAAATAAAGGAATGGAATATATTGGGGTAGTTAACGTTGATTTTGAGGAATATGTATATTAAGTTGGTCTACATTAATAGGTTGTGCCGAGTCGATAGTTGTTGTCTTTGTGATTTTGTTATCTTACGCTAGTGATATTTGTGCGTTGATTGCTTGAGGTGAGTTTCATAGACCCACTTTATATATACGTTTAACTACGTTTTGAACTATTTTGGGGTGAGAATCATACTCTTGTTTTGGACCGTTAAAACTATTTGGATTTGCTTATATCTTGTTGAGTAGATAGATGCGCGATAGTTGTTGCCTTAGTCTAGGTTTTACCGTGCCTAACTAAGAATAGACTTCTATCTCGACCTAGCCGGGGTTGGCAACATTTCTAGAGGTTGCCACGATAGTCTTGGACTAGAGTCGTAGGGGCCGAGTAAGTGATTATATGATTGGAGATCGGGTAGGATCGGTGTGTGAAACGGTATTTGCCTATCTAGGTCTTGCATAGCAAATCAACTCTTCTGGTCCACTATGATTTTGTTGAACTTAAACCTATGAACTCACCAAGTGGTGACCTTTTAACATGATTTCTCGGTATTTGAGAGATGTTTGGATTACTTGATGTGTGGAAGCTTGGCATGGGCGTGGTTCAAGGATCATTTAAACTCACGATAAACAATGGGGACCTATTTTGTTAAACTATATTTTGGGCCTAAAATTTATATCTTCGAATTAAATGGTTGAATATTTGATTTGGGATTGGTTTTAAATGGTTGAATGGTTATCTTTTATTTTACTTGTGTGCGATACCAATCCAAAAAGTAACGCTCCGAAAACTTGATTAAGTCTTCCGCTGTACCGAGATTTGGGGGTGTTACAACTATTCATCATTTTTCGTAAACTTGGTTTACGAGTATCAAATACGCGTAACCTTGAGGGTTTAGCTGTGTATTCATGGAACATCATTGAGAATATTTCATATAGACTAGAGTTAGTCTACATATCATCAGTAAAATCATTTTTGTACTAGTTCATGCATGGGTTTGCATATTTCATTAACGTCTATTAATTTATTAAATAAACGCTATCGCATAATCATTTATTTTGAATATTTGATCCGACGCATCCAAAAATTATCCTGATATATTTTTATACTCATTTTAAAACTATAAAAATTATATTATTACTTTACCTGATGTTTTGAACTTATTTTGTATATAAATTGTTATGTATATATATTTACGACGGTTTTCGTAAATTCAACTCGATAATTATTTATTCACTCAATACTTGCGAGAAATGCATTTTTATAATTTTTATGACTTCGATATATTTTATTTTTTTCCGTTAAAATCGATTTCTAGCTAACGCTACACTAAATAAGTAACTAAATATACAAAATACACATTATACATAACATTATATACATTTTAAATCATCAAAATACAAAACTCTTCCACCCTTTTACCCCTTGCTGACCAAACCCCCCTAGTCACCATTTCATTAATTCCAATCTTCCACCTAAGTGTACACATACGCTAGCTACTTAGATATTTGTATATACAAGTATTATATCCATCCAAAACACATATTCAAAGGTGAAAGTAAACTTGAAACCCTCTCCTTTTCTCTTGAGGTTCGCCAACATAGAAACCAAGGAAAAATCATAAGATTTTCAAGAACAAGTGATAATCATAACCTAGTATACTTCTATATAAGGTTTTGAAATAAAAACCAAGAAGTAATTAGTACCTAGTTACCTTAAACTTCATCATAATACTAGTAAGCTTCTTATAACTTTTATTACTCTTTCATATTCAAACGTGAGTTATTTTATCATTCTAGTACAAAAACATGCAAGTATCATATTTATTTATACCACTTTTATTGGTTTTTAATACTTATTATTAGTATTAACTATCCTATAATTATTCCCATGAAAACATATCATTGTTGATGAAGTTTAGGAACCCATGATACGCTAAGAAGGTGTATGGTAGGTTTAGAGTAGATTTGATGTTGATTTGAAGTGATTGGAACAAGAGTTACGCAAGAAAAATCATTTTCGACAACACTAGATTGGGGTCTGATCGTTTTTACAAAATCTGAAAATTTCGATAGGTCATGGAATATTTTGGTTTATATTTTCAGAAAATAGACTTTAAAACCAAACCGTGGTCACTTGAACGGGTTAAAACGGATTTATAACGAAGAAGTTACGCTATTTTCAAGTTTAACGACGAAAACTAATTTTTCTGAAAAATACAAGCTGTCAAGGGTTATTTAAGGGGCAAAAATGAGTTTTAAACATTATCTAAATGAGTCGATTTTATCAAAAATATATTAGTATACTTTAACACGAAACTAAGGATATATAAAGCGTGAAAAGCGGACTTATAACGACTAAGTTACACGTGTTTTAAATATGTCTATCGTAGCTATTTTATACAAGTATTAACACTTACCGATTTTTATTAGTCCAAAATGGTTGTGCAAGTGACCATGTTTGGAGCCATTTTCATATCGATAGAATATTTTTGGGAAAAGCGATGTCTTCAAGTAAAGTGAGTTCACCTAGCCTATTTTCCAAAATGTTCAACCATTTGTTAAGCGAAGGTATAACGAATAATTTACGATCACTCAAAATTAGTCATTTTCATGAATTGTCAAAGTATCATATTTTACGACGAAAAACTATAAATTCTTGTTCTAAATCTAAACGACTATTGTGGGATGTTGTTTCAATATATATAAGCATAAAGTTTTTTATAACTTGACAAGACGTTATAAACTTATTTTTCGACGATAAACTTTATTTTCAAATGTACAAGTGGTATGGATATCATATGAGTTTGCATGCACAACATTATTTCATGACTTATATTAGATCATATCATCCATAATAGGTTGCAGTTAGAGATTGCACCTCATTTCAGTGTATCCACTTTTGTCATCATAATCATTGCATCAGGTGAGTCATAGCTCCTACTCTTTTAATACTTTTATTAAACTCTTTGGAGGAGATACATGTTCAACAACTTTTATGACAATCATGATTATTTGCAAACTGTATGTTTATCTGAACTGAATGTTTAGTCATACGTAGTAACAGTATTGCCATACTTAGAGTTTCTATAACATAGACCAATGGGCTAACTGACTTGGTATGATCACGATCTAATGGACTTGGTATAAAGTCGAACTAACGGACTTGGTATAATGCTGAGCTAACGGACTTGGTATAATGTTGAAGTAACGGACTTGGTACAATCATGAACTAACGAATGTGGAACTATTTGAAGCTATATGAATTATGTGCTATATCAATTGACTATTGATACATTAAGCTATGTACTATTATGTGAACTCATTTGACGATGTGTGCTTGAACATAAACTATACATATTTTGGCAATGGGTTGTAAACACACAAGTTGCAAGTTTTGTATGGGCGGAACTTGGAACTGAGTGGATTTGCAATGCCTTTGCTGCATGAACGTTGTTTAAATGTTTTTCATGACAACACAAACTCTATGAACTCACTCAACCTTTGTGTTGACACTTTTAGCATGTTTTATCTCAGGTATCTAAGGCATACACTTCATGGCATGCATGTGGACTTATCATAGAGTCGTGGTGACGACACGTCTCACATGGGATTTATGCACTTTAAAAACATCGTTTGGCTTGTATCAAACTTATTTCCGTACATGTTGACTATCATTTGGGACCTATACTTTGTAAACTCTGATTATTTTACTCAATCAAACAATGTATTTTCCAAAGCGACACTTTAGGTCATTTAATATAGCTAGAATCGTGATGCTATGGCGATCACGCCCTGTATTCCATTCCGCTACAAAGCAAGTATTTTGGGGTGTGCGAGATGATTAGGCAGATAGGCTCATATAACTAGCCCTTTAGGCGGAAGATTGAGGATGAGTCAATTAAGCTTGACAAACCAAGACCGATCAATATCCGAATGGAAAGGATTCGAACTTCTCCTAGAATAGTTTCCGATGAGAAATGGTCAGGTACAGTTTCCTTTTTCTTTGTCCCTTGTAGTCGTTACCCGAATTCGCGCAAGTGTGTCCATACCCCCCAAACTGACTTGAAGAGGAATCCATTATCGTGAACTGCAGTATATGTAACACCCCCAAAATATGGTCCAGCTGAAGCATAGGAACCTTAGGGTGCTAGTATCTTGGTATCACAACATAAGGTACAAAGATTGGTTTTTATCCCACTAATTTAGAATAGAATTTATTAACCAAAACATTAAGTTTTCATTATATGAAAATAGTGCGAAAATTGGCCCAATAAAGAAGTTTAAAGCGGTTCTGATTATTCATCAGAGTCGCCTATGACCATGCCCTTTGCCAAGCATCTTCCAATAGTGAGCTATCACCTTAAATACCTGAGAACACATGCTAAAAAGGTCAGCTTACGTTGGTGAGTTCATAGAGTTTAGTTACAAAAGTAATAGTGGACCTGATAGAGTTAAATTGATATGTGCGACTAAGGCAGATATATAATAAACATTCCAATCAACAATCAATCCAACAACAATTCAACAACACAATCGAGGTCTCAGCAGGGCCACCTGCGACTCTAGCCAGCACAGTCGTAGCAAGGCCTAGAACAAATGCTACCTTGGACTAGGTCGGATACAGATGTCTATTCTTAGCTAGGCATCGCGTTATAGCATAAGAATGCTACCTTATTCTAAGTCAACAAGCGTCACATGTCTAACCTTTCCTAGTCAACACATTAGCAACTTCAAAAGAGTAGTAGCGGGTCCAAGAAATAGTGTGTAATCACATAAACACGTAAAGCATTCAATCACCAAATCATATATACCAAACAACAGTCATTCTCAAATAACGTTCACATATCCAATTATGGTTAGTTAAAAGCGACATGTATTCTCCCCAAAGTAGTTATGAAACCCTTTGAAAGAGGGTTATGAAACTCACCTTAGCCACGAATGCACTATTCACAATTAACACGTGGCATCTAAAGCTAATCTCCATGGCATACGGAAGAAGGTCTGACAAGTAAGATAGAATAGAAATGACGCAACCTAATGCGTATCGATTATCTTAAAATCGGCTCATATGATAAAGAGGTCAATAGAAAGTAATGTGTCGTAGTTTTCGTGGATTATTCGTGTTATTACTTGAAAAAATCCATTATCAATATCTCAAAAGTTTAGTGTTAACGTTTCATGTGGTGGTAAGAAACATAGACGCAACGTACAACTCACGTGAAAGAGGAGAAGACGTCGACATAGTCTAGACATACTAACTAGAACGCACGCTAAAAAGGAAAGGACATTGACAAAGTCAAGAAATACTGACAATACTCAAGCTAGTGAAAGAAGACTAGAAAATGACGACAACTATTTATGTAATATAAATAGGTTAATTGGTAAGTTTCGGTAGTTTACCCAATAATCCCAAACGTACATGTTTATCATAAAAGATAAATTTCCATATCGCTTAATTAATAAAGGTTTCACAATCGTTACTCGTTGTTGTTCCCCGTTCACTATCCTTTAAAACAATTTAAGTTTATAAAACAAGTTAATAGTGAACTATGACTGAAATTAACATAAGGAAAACACACTAAGTAATTTTCAACATCATATTCTTATTAGAAATAAATCAACAAAGAATACGTTACCCAAGTACTTGCGGAATGGTACTTGGGATTGAAATGACAAAGTTGGGTGACTCTCTCTAAGCTCGAGGCTAAGTCGAGCACAACTCTTAGAGCTCATTGAGCTATCTCGGGAACTAAGTTGTATTTGGAGGTGAAAAGATGGCTTGCGTGTATGTGTGTTTTACAATTCACAAGCTTAACCTTTTCACTCCATCTCTTATGCTATTTATACATGTATGATATTTGACTCTTTCCTAAGTGACAAAGCGACATCATACAAATTACAAAATCTTGATGTATTTTGTCTACATTCTAAAGACTATTCTAGGTAAGAGACAAGACTATTTTCCTAAGTTCGGTGATGACCGAGCACGATCTTTGCCATTCGGGAAAGTTGACTTTGGTTGATAAGGACTTTGTCTTATCTGTTTCAACCTTTTCCGCCTTGTCCCGCTCTTTCTTGATCTTTACATCCTTGATCTTCTACTTGATTTGTCTTGATGTAAGAAGTTGGAGAGGAATCTTAGGGATTGATGAGTTATTGTCATCACTCTTTGAATCCATCATCTTCTTCTTGACTCGGTCTTCACCCTTTAAGTTACGCCTTCTTCGGTGGAGAGACTTCTTCTTTGCCTCATCTTGGTATCACGAAGGCGACTTCTTGAGAGACTATGCACTCGGTGACCTATTTGTGTTAACGGATTAAACACTTGGGCTATTTTATATTCAAATCCTAGGTTAAGGGGTTTGGGTATTTCTTGAACCCAACAGTCTCCCCTATTTGGATATACAAATAGCCTAAGTGGTTGATCGATGTAAGTGAGCAAAAGGCTTCTTCTTACCTTGAATGTACTAATGAATACAATAAGGAACACCGAGTAAATGAATAAAACATACATCGTTTATTGATCGATTACATAGTTCCTAGCACTAGTACAAAAGATAAAAATAAAATGATGTCAATCCGGATGGATTCCCAATGCTTCAAGCTTGACCTTTTTGGTGATGAGTGTTTCTCTGTCGGGATGGTCTCTTATCTTGTCATTCGGTCTTGGCGAGAACACGATGTTCTTTGGGGTTTGAATTTGAGAGGCCTTTGGTATGTAGCTCGACATTGCAGCCCACACCACTGATCAATATCACTCCATCTTTGAAAAGCGAGGGTTTCCATAGACATCAATGTGGAATAGCCCTCTTCGGGCTCTTCAATCACCAAGCAGTTCACAAATTTGACACCCTCGGGCAATTCTGTTGCATTCTAAGCCGTGCACTTTTATTTCAGGTGGAACTCAACTCTTTTCCTTTTGCTGTGGAAGTTTGTGGTTGAGATCCTTGAGGTGCGATCAAGGCATGTTGAATTCCAGTTGGTGGTGCATCCTCGACCTTTCATATCTTTCTTGAGCATCTTCATCGACTCCTTGACCACCTTATTTTGCTTCTTTCCAATGATTGGACCAAGTTCATCATGTTCGATGATCCCAAAGTCCTTTGAATTTTAAGGGATCATGAACCTCAAAGTGTCTTTTGTCATCCCTACGTAAACATTCATAGCCAATGGTTTGGTGTTGGGAATAATCTTGACATCGGTGATTTTTCGAGAAGCCTTGGTACATTCATTGTCGATTGTATTCCTCAATTACGCTTTTCACGAGCTTGGTTTTCTTTCTCTTTTCTTCATCGCTTTCTCATTGCGACCATTTGAGCGACTGAGCATCCTTGAACTTTTGTCATGCGACCCTTTGGGAGCTTGCTTGCATCTAATCCCATATTCTCGGCTTCTTGACGACAACCATTGCGGTGCTTCTGTTCTTTTCTCTTCCTCACTAGTTTCAATCTTCTTTCTTCTTTAGCAAGATGTTTACTCATTTGTTGAGGTGTGGCGGTATTCGATGTCGTCAATTTTATAGGGAATCTTCTCGAGCTCGTGATTGTCATTATGCCTTTGCCCTTGTCTGGCACGAGGAAGATGATGCAACTAAGGGTGGTGTTGTTGTTGTGACCATCGGTGTTGTTGTTGTTGATGTTTGAGGTGGTAGTGAGGAGATGGGTATTCTTGAGGCTGGTGTAGATGATGTTGGAGCTCTTGAGGCGGTGGTGTTTGCTCCCCTCGGTGTGAAGAGGAGTTTCTTGATATTCTCCCCTAAGCTATTGCCGGAACTTCGGTGAGGCAAGAGTTAAGTTAGTCTTGATGGGGACCGATTGCACGACCTTGAAGGCTGATATATTTCGATGATCATAGCCTTAATCTCAAGTATCTTCTTGAAGACCGGTGACCTTTGTATCGAGTTAGCGAGAAAGCTCCAAAGCGATCATCAGAGGACCAAGATTCCGAGCCATGGAAGGCGAGGCATGAGCCATAGTAGCTACAGTTGTTCAATGAGTCCACCGAGGTCGAAGAGACCGGCGAAGATTGGAGACCACGAACATTGGCATATTGGAGCATTTCAATCGATTCGGTTAGTCGAGATGTATTTTTCACATACACTTGATGGCTTCGATACTTTGGCATTGATTGCGTGGGTCGTCTTTAATGACATCCACGATTTCATCAATAGTAACTCCACATGTTGAAGATGCTTGAGAAACTTAACGGAGTTTTCATCCGATCGATAAGGTGTTGGTACATGAGATCCACGTGCTCATGAACATTTTCATTGAAGGTGAGCACATCGAGCGAAGATCGGCGTGGTAGCTGCTACCGATGTGTTGATCCCAAAATTGTTCGGTAACGATTGTCTGTCTCCTTGAGGCTTTAGTGATCCATTGAACAAATTGTCTTTCGATGTTGGAAGAATGTTGTCAAAGCAGTTAAATTCCCGGATTTGGATGATGAGGTCGAGTCATTTTCTTCGGATGAAATGGTGACTCGGTATGCTCCTTTGGATCGGTGAGGCTCTTGTTCGATTGAACCTCGGTCGTCCATTTCTTCTCCGGTGATAAGATTTCATCATCGATCTCGACAAGCTCATCTTGAGAGAATAATATCGGTGACATCGGCAATTGTGAGCAAGGGTTGGTGATGGGTTCCATATCGTGGTGGTTTATATCCTACGAGTCTTTGCCCCGTTGACCCCTCGGACACCTTGGTGGGCGTTTCCAGATGCCTTCACTGGAGTCGGGATTGGTTGTGGGTTCCGTATTGGCGGGTTGTTCCTTTCCTCCGAGTCTTTGTCCCCTGTGACCCCGAGACACGGTGGGCGTTTCCAGTGCCTTTAGCGAGTTAGTAATAGTTGTATCCCTATCGGTGGGTTGTTTAAGTCCTCACGAGTCTTTGGGAGAGATCGGTGTGCCCTCGGACAAAGGCTTGGATTTGCTAATGTCATCACTTGGGCTTGGTGGGCGCTCCCTACCGGTAGGTTGTATGTTTCCCTACGGATCTTGGGAGTAGTAGGTGTGACCATGGGCTTGGCCGTGATGTATCGGTGTCCTTCATTGTCTTGGGGTGGTTGTTGCACAGTGGGTGGGTGTCTGTTTGGTCTCGGGCCTTTTGTGCCTCTTGGGGTCAGTGCTCCTGAAGCCTCGGGGCCACGAGACTTTGGTTTAGTCTTAGTCCCGATCCGAGACTTCCCTTTTTCTTTTAGGAGCGGGGTTTAGAGGCGATCCACTTTGATTGTTCTGACAATCATGTGGGCGTCAATTCAATGGGAGTGACAAGGGATGGGTCCTTTTGAAAATTTGAAGGGCTCGGGATGCGGGTAAGTTTCCAAATTTTCATCACGAGTATAATTTGAACCCGATGCGATTACAAAGCACGGAGACAAACCTAGGATCGAAGCGTGCCGTCCTAGTTTTGCTATGTAGCTTCGTTCACGAGATCACGTAAATGATCTCCCTATGTCGACAATGACCCCATTCATCAAGCGATATGCCATCATCAATGAATAGAGTTAACTTGTTCGGTGGATGAGTGGTTCCCACGAGGGCGTGAATCACAAAAGTGAAGAGGATCCTCCAAGCCACGGGGAATGAGCTTTTAGTGGCGGGGTCTTGTCCAAAAAGTTGGATCTAGAACGATTTGTTTTAACCCATCCTTCTTTGTGGAGGGTTCGGGATGGGCGACATAAGCACCCTTTGTTATAATCTAACCTGTTGAATTGCAAAGCGTTTTGTAATCCGAGGTGTGTTGTTTCCCCATTTAGGCGAACACGATGAGATACTCCACGAGAGGTCTAAGGTTATTCTCATCGATAGAAGGTGTCGGGTCAAAGGATTTAGTTTGTAGCCCAAAACTCCACGAGGTAGTTTGGGTACACTACTAAGGACATTTACAAAGGCCGTTTTGGTGGGCGGTTGAATAAAAATTTATAATGTCTTTATAGGTTGGGACATTTTCGGGATATTCAAAATTTCCTATGACATTATTTGTTTTAAATTCAACGTTAGTAAGATCCCTACCCTTTGAGAAGCAAATGGAGAGATTGTGTTATAGCCATTTCCATTATGAAGATTTTAGGGTTTAAAAAAGTTGACTAGAACAATCAAAGTATTTAGATCTCTTCAGGTTTGTGATGAAAACTTTTGTAAATGTTTACAAGGAGGGTTTTCAAAGAGGTTTGAGAACACACAAATATTTACGGATTTGAGAAGGAATTTTGTGAGTTTAGTTGCGAGAAAATAATTTGTGTGTTTTTGTTTGTGTTGGAAGAGGGTATTTATAGAGTGATAAGAGGGTGTTTTGTGCACTAATAGGAATATTAAGAGTCGGTTTTGAAAGGCGTTTGAATTTCCACATTTAATGCCACCACTCCATTACCATGATAAAATCCCGTTTTCAAGGAGCGATTGCGATTACACGATAAAGTGCACTTTTGCATAGATAAAATATCAATTTGATATTTTTGAGAGTCATTAAATGCCAAGTGGGATGACGATAAGACAAAGAGACATATATTCCTATATTAAATTGGCATAGTTACCAACCTAGGACATTTAAGTAGCGATACTTGCATCATTTAGTTACTCATTCAATGCTCTTTGTCAAATGTCGGGGACCCTAAATGAGTCTTACTCATTCGGTGAGAGGTTTATTTTGGGTGTTCGGGGAGGATGGACCATTTCGAGAGAACTTCTTGAGATTGGTTTTAGATACTTGACTTTCAATGTCAAGCATTCCAAATTCGACTTTCGGTCTCCTAAAGGTAGGTTCATCCAAGGGTTTGGTGAAGATATCGGCCATTGATATTGATGGGGTTGAAATGAAGTTCTATGTCTCCTTTCATTATGTGATCCTTGATGAAGTGTGTCGATATCAATGTGTTTGGTTCTTTGGTGAAGGACGGGGTTGTTGGAGATTGCAATAGAGCGGTGTTATCACGGAAGATGGGCACCATTTTGTAATGGATGTTATAGTCGATGAGTTGACTTTTCATCCATAATACATTAGCACAACATCCTGCTGCTGACTACATATTTAGCGGTGAGGACATAGCCACCGATTGTTGCTTTTAGCACTCCAACAAACCGTTTTCCTCCAAGCGGCGGGACCACGAGGTGCTTTTTCTATCCATGTTGCAACGACATAGAATCGAGTAACCTTGAGATCAAACCACGAGCATTTTGGATAATAGAGTCCAACGCTTGGGGTTCCCTTGTGTACTGAGTATTCTTTTGGCTGCGGTGAGGTGAGATTCTTTGGGATTGGTGATATCTTGCAATTAGATAGGCGAAAATTGTATGTTTGGTCTAGTAGCGGTTAGATACATCGGTGAGCCAACAATCCCTCGAAAATGGGTTTGATTGGTGATTTTGCGGTGAGATCGGGTCCAAGGTTGTTAGGAGGGACCATTGGTGTCTTCTTTGAGGCACGATCGGATATCTCATATTTCTTCAAGAGATTTACGGTGTATTTCTCTTGGTGATGGATATTGCTTTATCGGTTTGCACGATTTGTAGTCCAAGAAAGTATGTAAGTTCCCTATCATGCTCATTTCAAACTTCTTTGTCATTAGTTTTCAAACTATTTGCAAAGTTTGTAGTTTGTTGAGCCAAAGATGATATCATCAACATACACTTGGACTAGTATCACATCTGTTGGGTTCTATAGACAAGCGATGTGTTGTCTATCTTTCCTCGACAAACTTGTTTTGTATCGGGAAGGTGAAGAGTTTCATACCATGCCACAGGAGCTTGTTTAAGTCCATAAAGGGCTTTGTCAAGCTTGCACACATAGTCGAAATTCACTACTCTCAAAGCACGGAGGTTCTTGAACATACACATCTTCCTTGAGATCACCATTTAAGAATGCACTTTTAACATCCATTTGGTAGACTACGAAGTTCATGTATGTTGCATATGCAAGGAAGATCTGATGGCTTCCATTCTTGCAACAGAGCAAATGTCTCATCATAGTCGATGCCTTCTTGTTGTTGTAACCTTTGGCTACAAGTCGGCTTTGTTTTTAATAGCAGTGCCGTTTTCATCCGTTTTGTTTTAAAACCCACTTCATTCCTATGACTACTACATCCACGAGGACATTTGATCAAGGTCATGACCTTGTTTTTATCAAACATTGCGAGTTCTTCTTGCATAGCTTTGAACCCGGCTTGGGTATTTTAGAGCCTCGATAACACTTTTGGGTTCTATATCGATAGGCAATCGACATATAGACATTCATTTCTTGAAGGCTGCGGTTAGACTAGCGACCATGCTTCTAGTGAGCATGCCCTCAATGGGTTCACCAATGATGTTTACAAGCTCGATATCACGAGTCCTTGTCCCTTACTTTGTGGTATGGGATCGAGCTTGATGATGCCTTGGGTTTCGAGATGTGAGTTCGGTGTAAAGCCACAAAATCATTTAGAACATCGTAGAGATGTCTTGTTCGAGGTGAGATTCATGAGTTCTGGGTTCACGATCATTTGAATCATTGTTTCCTATCGGCGAGTTGGTGATTATCAATGAACTCAGCGATGGTTGGTTGGGGTAGGTTGTGAGGTAAGACATAATATGAGATGTCGGCATCGACTTGATATGAGGAATTGAATTGATGTTGTACTCATCGGAGGATATCTTGATGAGTTGTCAATTCTATTTCCTCCCGAGGTGTTGGTGAACTGATGCTTCGGCACTTTCATCAAAGGTGACATAAAGGTTTCCTCAACTTGTTGTCTCCTTGTGTTAAAAACCACGAAGGCTTTGGAGATCGGTGAGTAGCCTAAGTATCCATCATCGACTTTTGCATCAAACTTGCCTAGATGATCCTTGTGGTTATGAATGAACACGGGACATCCAAATACATGAAAATAGTGATGTCGGAAGTCTACCTTTGAAGATCTCATATGGGGTTTTGTTATGTCTTTTGACAATGATTGACTGTTTTGAGTGTAACAGGCGGTTTGAGTGCTTGATCCGAAATGCTTTGAGAGAGTGAGCCATTTAACATAGTTCTAGCGACCTCAATGAGAGTTCTGTTTTCCTTCGTGAACCCCATTTTGTTCGGGGGTATATGGAGATGAGAAATTTTGAGAAATTCCTTTTCATCACGAAACTCTCAAGCTCTTGATTTTTGAACTCATTACCATTGTTAGTTCTAATTTGTTTAATTGTAATGTCATTACGGTTTTCAATCTTCACGATGAATGACATTATTGTATCATTGCTGACTCTTTTGGAAAGAAAGTATACCCAAGTGTATCTTGAGAACTCATCAACAATGACAAGTGTATACTTCTCATCTTTGGATTGATCGGGATGACGGTCAAAGAGATCCATGTCTTTGGAGGTGAAGGCGACTTTTGATGGAGAAATTTTGTTTGGTTTTGAATGATGCTCGTGGTGTTTACCCTTTTCACGAGCGAGCATGATTTATACTTTGCAAAACCGGTGATGGTAAGCCAAGGACCTTGTTTTGTTTTGCCAAGTTGTTGAGGTTTTGAAGTTTAAGTGTGAGAGTCTTTTATGCCTGACCAATTGATAGTTTCGATGGCCTTGGCAAGAGACACGTTCCATCTTGGGAGAGTGTTGACATGTCTAGCACATAAACATCATCTCTCTAGGAGCTATCAACACAACTTCCTTATTGGCATTGAAAATGGTACCTTGTTTATTATTGAATTGTACAATGTATTTAGCATCACATAGTTGGTGACACGATGAGATTGTATTTGAGACCATTGACATAGGCTATTCTAGAAAACTATTCCATTGCAATTCTTGAACCATAACCTTGATGGGACATCTTGAGTTATCACCAAATACTACCTTTGTCCTGGTTCCTTTACATACTTGTGCAGATATTCCTTCACACGGTCATGCTTCTTGAGCATCCTTTGTGTAGATGCCAAATAGGCTACACGGCATGTCTGCACAAGTAGTAAACTAATTAGTTTCTCTTAGTGACCCACTTACTAGTGGGCTTGGGTCTCAAGGTCTCTTTAAAATTTGCAATCGACTCATGGTCGGTGGTTGTGTGCATAGTGCTACCACGGGTTTTGCATTTAGAGGTGAGGATGACTCGGTGACTCTAGGTTGTTTGGAATTTCTCCTTGCATGAATGACCTTTGTCATGTTGGGATGTCTCATGAGTGGATTACCGCATATATCATAGCATGTATTCATGAGACAATCATCGATGATGATCATTAAACCCACGGTGAGGCACATAGGAAAAGGTTTTGCTCTATTCTTTGGAGCGGCTTTGGAGGATGAAGCATCTTGATGACCAACTTTGGTATAGTTTGCTTGGTGACATCTTGTATATGATCTGCGATCTGTGATCATCCTTTTGCGATCATGCGAGAAAAGGATTCTATAGCGATTGTCGATGGTATGGTGGTGTAATGACACATTTCACACTTTTGTTTGTTTTGGAGGTTGACTTAGACTTTGAGGAACTGGAGGAAGGCGACTTTGTCTCCTTGATTGGTTCGGGGACCTTTTCATTGGATTCCATTTTTTGATAAGCTTTCTCACAAGTTCGATCGATTCTTGAATTTGGTCGACCGGTGGGGACGAGAGGATGTTGAAGTCTCGGTGGGAGTAGACTCTTGTTGGATTAGTTTTGCTTGTCTTTGTAGGATGGTTCTACCAAGTTCGGACCTTTCTTTTGGTGAATGAGGATTGAATTGTAGTGGAGTAAGCTCGAGCTTGGATTAGCACCACGAAGAGATTTACGGGGTGGGCGGTGTTTCAGATTACGCTTGAGACTCGAGAGATGTGTTCGGTACCTTGGTCATCTCGGGAAGTCTAGCATGCTCTTGGGGCTTGGCTCTCAAGCTCAAGAATCCTTCGAATCGAAATTTGGAAGCTTACTCTCGGGATTAACCCGTTCAATCCAATCTTTGGAATTGGGATCACCAACATATCGTAATCATGCCACCGGACACAAATGGATTAGGAGGCGGTCTTTGTTGAGAGGGTCGGGAGATGATCTTCACCTATGACTCTCTTCTTGCTCTTGGGGGCTCCAGACATCAAAGACCACAGGATTCTTAGCATCCAACTATTAAGAATATCATTTGCCTTTTTAAGTTTATCTTGAAGATTACGATTTCTTTTAACTAGTTCGGTGTTTTGAATTTGCAAAGTGTGACCTCAAGCTTTGCTTGTTTTAAAATAAGCAATTCATCCCTACACTTATTCAATTCAAAACTTAACTTGTTGTACTTAGAAAAAGATTTGATCTTTGCTCTTCTACAAACTTAAGGTCTAAATTTAGATAATTCATGTAAGGCGCTAATCGAGTCATCATCCATAGAAAGTAAAATGTTTACCTTCTTTGATGTGATGTTGACCCATTCTCCATTTCGGCATGATTCTTTCCAACGACAAGCTTGTCCTCTTACGAGAGGGCCATCGATGCTTGACATGCACCATTTCATCATCGATGAGGCGGCTCTTCATCTCGATCGAAGGTTTAAACAACGAGACCCTTGTTTTACCACTGCATGATTGAACATTTTTGTTGTTTACGAGGGGTGGCCTCAAGCAATGCAAGCTTAGCTTTTGCTTTCTTATACTTAGCTTCATAATCATTGGTTTTGTTAAGATCATATTTGTTTTGAACATTTTGATGAGACCGATAGATTTTTGGTTGAAATTTCTTTGAAGCACGAAGGCGATTAGATCCACGATGGTTTGTAAGAGGGTTCGAAGTTGTTTTTGAAAAGCAGTCTTTTGCAAAATGGCCTCTTTTATGACACTTATAGCATTCGGTGTCTTGATTGCTTTAGCAGTTGAAAACCTTTGTATCTTTTATAAACCTTGAGAGTTAGCAAGGTGCCCTTTCACGAAATTGACATTCGGTCATTTAGGTACTCTCACTTGATCTCTCATCGGGCTCATCATCGAGTTTTTGGAAATCTTGAACCACATTGTTAGAAAAGCGGTTAAAATTAGCGATGAGGTGGTGGTGGGGACTTCTTGACTTCACGAGACTTCTTTAAGTCGGTATAAATGCATTGATGAGGTTTTCCTTATAGACAAATTTCTCATAAATTTCGGAAGCTCAAGATTTTGGATATGATTAGCATTCCTAAGTCCACGAGAGAAATTCAACCACTTCTCGGGAGGCTGTTGACAAAACCAACATTGATTTCATATTTGGACAACTTAACACCATCATTTGAAAGTTCATTTAAAGAGTTTTGTATCGGTGTAAGTTTGAGAGAGTTTCGAGTCCTTAGCCACATAGGTGTTATACTCAAGTTTGAGTCCATTATCCTATTTTCCTTGGTATCGGATGGTCCTTCATGACTATGAACTAGGTCATCCAGGTTTGCTTAGGCGTACTACGACTTATAACGACTCCATAATATCGTCGGGAAGACAAGATATTATGATACTTTTGAGTCTTTGGTCTGGTTGACCACTCTTCTTTCATCGTGGGTCCATTGAGCTTTAGGTTTGGGCAACCCTTGAGTGATCTTTGGGATAAATGGACCTTCATTTATACACTTGATATAATAAGGTTCCATCCCAATCAAATAGCAAAGCATTCGCTTTTTCCATTTGTTGAATTTGCCAACTTCAAGTCTAGGGCAACAATGAATAAGCTCCACCCTTTTATCGACTAGTTGGGGTACATCAATTTGACCATTTAGGATCCTAATTTAAAAACTTTTAGAGCGGCCTAAAAGCGAGTTTTATAATTAGCCTTGCTCGATACCACTTGTTGTTCCCCGTTCACTATCATTTAAAAGCAGTTTAAGTTTATAAAACAAGTTAATAGTGAACTATGGTGAAATTAACATAAGGAAAACACACTAAGTAATTTTTAACATCATATTCTTATTAGAAATAAATCAACAAAGAATCGTTACCCAAGTACTTGCGGAATAGTACTTGGGATTGAAATAACAAAGTTGGGTGACTCTCTCTAAGCTCGGGGCTAAGTCGAGCACAACTCTTCTGACTCATTTGAGCTATCTCGGGAACTAAGTTGTATTTGGAGGGTGAAAAGATGGCTTGCGTGTATGTGTGTTTTACAATTCACAAGCAACCTTTTCACTCCATCTCTTATGCTATTTATACATGTATGATATTTGACTCTTTCCTAAGTGACAAGCGACATCATCTGAAGACAAAATCTTGATGTATTTTGTCTCATTCTAAAGACTATTCTAGGTAAGAGACAAGACTACTTTCCTAAGTTTAGTGATGACAGAGCACGATCTTTTGCCATTCGGGAAAGTTGACTTTGGTTGATAAGGACTTCGTCTTATCTGTTTTAACCTTTTCCGCCTTGTCCCGCTCTTTCTTGATCTTTACATCCTTGATCTTCTACTTGGTTTGTCTTGATGTAAGAAGTTGGAGAGGAATCTTAGGGATTCGGTGAGTTATTGTCATCACTCCTTTGAATCCATCATCTTCTTCTTGACTCGGTCTTCACCCTTTAAGTTCCGCCTCACCGGGTGGAGAGACTTCTTCTTTGCCTCATCTTGAGTATCTTGAAGGCGACTCTTCGAGAGACTATACACTCATTGACTGTTTGTGTTAACGGATTAAACACTTGGGCTATTTTCTATTCAAATCCTAGGTTAAGGGGTTTGGGTATTTACTGAACCCAACAGTAATTATACAAGTTTATAAGAAAGCACTTCTTATAAGGTATACTAAGTAGTGTATTATAAATGACGCGTTCGTTTATACAACGTTCCCAAACCATTACGACTTTAATAGATTGTTTTATCAAAATAATCAAGTTAACTTGTCTTTATAAAACACGAGTTACTATCTTCAATCAGTAAGGATTTATAATTACACAAAACCGTATCCGTTGATAACATATAGTTAAATAACTCGTTATTAGTTAATACGTGAAAATTGAACATTAAAGCTTACCGTGAATCAAGTATATTAAACTCACGTTTGTTAGGAATTAGAAATTCCGGTATTAAAAGTCGGTCACCTCAGTATATGTAATCGTTAAGCTCGTAGTCGTAGTTCTTTTAAGTTAAGTAGTAATTTAGTTAAGTAACACCGTGGAGGACAGACGGGTCTTTACCAGCTGTATGCACGATCCACGACCCAAAGTGTGGCGAGTTATGTAAGACTATAAATACTCTCTACCTTCCAAGGTAGAGTTGGAACTCATAATAATATCTTTCACTTTCTCTCACTAAGTTCCTAAACCTCTAACTTTCTCTCTAGAATTCCATCCTATTCGCCACCTTGTGTTATGGTTTGATGTGTATGTGAAAAGTTATATCTTACAATTGGTATCAAGAGCCATGGTTAGATCATATCTTGCACATCTTTGGATTTATAGTGGTTTTAGGTGGTTTTGAGTTTGAAAAAGTTTAGTGGTTTTGCATCATTTGGTTGATTTCTTGTGTTAAAGTTTGAATTTTGTTGGTACTTTTGTGTTTAGAATCATCAAAAGTGTTTAGGTTTTCATTTGGTAGCTTGAATCATCTTGGTTGGGTTGTTTTGGATTGAAAAGTGGTGTTTATATGGTTTTCATGGTAGCGAGTTAGCTCACGGATAACATTTCTTCATAGCGACTTACGGTGTTAAAAGTTAGCGAGTTAGTGCTAGCGAGTTAAAGGACAAGTAGTGGAATCTCCACTACGGTTAGCGACTTAATGGTAGCGAATTAGTCCGTGCGAGTTGCTCTTTAGCGACTTGCATATCTAGCGACTTGTGTGGCAATCTTGCACAAATTTGGCTAGCGACTTAGTCTATAGCGAGTTACTACTTAGCGACTTGCTCTTGTTGGCGACTTGGGATTCTAGCGACTTAGGCGTGTAGCGAGTTAAGGGTTAGCGACTTAGTGCACTTATTTCTAGCGACTTAGTGCATTATTTGGTAGCGAGTTAGCACTTTATCATCTAGCAACTTGAGTGATTGTTTACGGTTTTCTCTTGATTTAGTAAAATCCGTGAAAGAATCTATTTCCGGTTTAATCATAGAGTTATAAAATCCGTATAATCATTAACATGTCTACCAACATTCCCCTTGTTCCCTTGTTATCTCCTTTGTTGCAGAGGATGTTCAAGCGGTGGCTCGGATACTAAATCCACTGATGCTTGCCAGGCCGACTACGATTCTTGGGCTCAGCGAATCAGTTGTATTGTCTTGGAAAGGAAAATGGTGTAAACATTCTCAAATCCATTGATGAAGGACCATATCGAGTTGAAGCGACTAGAGACATACTTGATACTAATGAAGATGGTACTCTGTCTACGGAATGGGCGGACCTAAGATGTACAATGAGCTTGATAATGAGGAGAAAAGAGATTCGATGCGAGATATCGGGGCTTGAACATTGTTCTTCAAGGTCTTCCTAAAGACATCTACAAGGTGATCAATCATAACAACGATGCAAAATTTGTTTGGGATAACGTTAAGATGCTTCTCTCGGGTTGAATTAACTATGGAAGGCAGGGAATCCCAACTCTATGATGAATTTGAGCACTTCAAGATGAAACCGGATGAGAGTGTCTATGAGTACTATGTGAGATTTCATAAGTTAGTGAATGACATGAGGAACATCAAGATGACTATGCCTAACATTCGAGTTGAACTCAAAGTTTGTGAACAACATGAATCCCGAATGGCACAAGTTTGTCACATCTGTGAAACTCACTAAAGTTGAAGCATACAAACTATGAGCAACTCTATGCCTTCCTCCTTGAGAATGAAAGACATGCTATGTTTGAAAAGTTGATTCTCAATCGGTTCAAAACCAACGAGGGTGAGACAAGTTAGTCTAATGACTCAACGACTTTCTACTCAAACATTGGAATCACAACCAAAGCATCACAAGTCATTCCCTTGGGTAATGGTAATCACAAACTCATCCACGATCCTCGGTTCAAACAAGGCGATCTTGATGCAGCGTGGATAACATCGTTAATCAACTAGCTCTACTCATTAGTCAAAACATGAACTCTCTCCCACAAACCAACAACAACCTCTGAGCGCATCTAACCCGCATAATCAAGCCCTTTGTTAAAGATGGAAGGATCGTGGTGCAAC
The DNA here is from genome assembly GCA_022545495.1 of Chrysanthemum lavandulifolium. Taxonomy (NCBI): domain Eukaryota; kingdom Viridiplantae; phylum Streptophyta; class Magnoliopsida; order Asterales; family Asteraceae; genus Chrysanthemum; species Chrysanthemum lavandulifolium. The sequence goes on along the minus strand of CM040241.1, from coordinate 261,837,554 downwards.
CGATTCGGGAAAGGCAGTATGATCGGGGAGAGGTGGGTGGGAGAGGTTATGTTGGAAACGAGAATCGAGGAAGAAATGGTAACCAAGGTCAAGCTAAGCCAATCAAATGCTTTAAGCGTGGTGGTGAGGACACTTTGCAAGGCGCACATCTCAGCGTCCACAAAATGCGAATACTTGAGAGATAAGATGTTCTTGGCTCAAGCTCGGGACAATGGTGCTACTTTGAATGAAGAGGCTAGCATTTCTTCTTGAAGGCAATGCCAAGACCTATGATGCGAGATGTAGATGAGCGGCCCATTCGGAGATAGGTCACAATCATCAAAATGCCTTTCAAGTCGGTGGCTGCGATGCTTACGACTACGATGTGGATGATGGACCTCTGCACACACAATATTTATGGCTAGCATCTCTCCCATGGTGTCTCCCAAGGTCACTTCTTCACCACAAGGTGGCCCATCAAAGGACAAACTCATCTACGAGGTATTAAAGCTATATGATGATCTTGATGTGCAGCGGATGCATGACAAAGTACAACCAACGAAACTTTTGAATCAAATATTGAAAATACGGGTAATATCAATATTGTCCCATATGATCAATCGAGAAACAAAGTGAAAGTGAAGTTGTACCTAGTGATGCATCTTCTGCGATCAACAATGACTATGTTTTGATGAATTCACTTGCATGTGCTCTGATGATTCCATTATCTACGAACTAAATGCCTATAAGGGCGTGTTGCCATTTATGAACAACGTGCAAAATTTGAGTTGACCACTCGTGAGCGGGAAATGGATGACCAAATGCGTCGATAATTAGAAAAAGTAATTTTAGAAGAAGTATTGAAACAAGAATTAAATTCTTTGCAAGAAAAACTTTCTAAAGCATTAAGCAAAAACAAGAACTTCAAGAAAGCGTGAAAATGCTTAAGCAAGAATTTAATGCAAAAGAATCAAAGCTCTTGAGAGATTTTCTAATCGAAAACTTTGAAAAACAAACTTGAAAACAAGTTGTACATACAAGGAAACACCATTGATTGCTCACATGGTCACCAAACATCGAGTCTTAAGCGATAAGCATAGCATTCCCTTGTTGAGGAACCAAATCGGAGGTAATCAAAAGGCTAGAAATGCTCATAAGGTGATTTATGATGGTAATGAAATTCTTAAGCCTGGCGAAACCTAGTTGCGTTGAGTGCTTGAGGAAGATAAGAAATCGGATGAAGTCACTAGGGAAAGGATGAACAAAAACTAGATGACCCCAAATGCAAAGAGAAGAACATAAATATCACTCCTCATGATTATAAGAAGGAAAAGCTGGATTGCATTAAACAAGTTTAAGCCTCGAGACTTTGTTGACTCCGAACAAGTCTTACGGAAAATGGATTTAGATAAGCGAAAGCGAAAATATTGTAGAAACAAATCCTCCCTTTGGAAAATGCCTAAAACTCATGTATCCTCCCAACACACCAATGCATCTTGTTCCTAGAACAATTGCCACTAAAAGCAATATCTTAATTAGCCAATCGTTATTTTTCAACTATTTGTTGATTTTGAGAAAACTTGCAAGAAAAGGATCACACCAGCTGGCATTCTTGAAGGAGAAAGGGGTTTGAACAAATGAAAGAATGTTATTTAGCGAGGTCATGCCCTTCTTTAAACTTTTAAAGGAACACTTTGAGAGTCTTAAAAGGGATAGAAAGCGACATTAAGGGAATGGAAAAGGAATTTGATGCAATAATAGTTGAAATTAGTGATTATGGCGTGCATTAAAATATAATGAGATCGAGAGGAAGAACTTGCATACATTGAATGAGAATCTTATTCTTGAATGTGTTGCTCAAGATGTCTTTTCTTTGCTTCAAATTGCTCTATTAATGCTTCAAATTTCATGAACTATCTGTGTACTGAAAGTCTCCATGATCGTGTCATTGAGCTTGAAAAACTAATTCTAAACTTAATGAGAAAATTGAGCTGGATGATCATGACAATTTGGTTAAACATTTTCTAAACTAGAAGTTGAGTATTTTAATCTACAACTAAAATATCAACATCTCAAAGAAAATGTCAAAACTTCAAATTTCAAGACATCTTGGATGTTCGAGTTTGATCGAGTTTTCAAATAAACAAGCGAGATGAGCAGATTCATGCTCGATGTAACACGATCGAGAAAGTTGAAAGTCCAAATCTCTCAATTAAAGGGTCAAGCGAACAATATGACGGGTTCCCAAATGCCTCCTTCTTTAGATTCTCGAATTCTCAAGCGTTTCATCTTCAAAACCTAGTAAATGCTTTACAAAGGAAAGCGAAAGTTTCCTAGAAGAGAATGAAAAGGTTAAGCGTCATTTCAATGAGTTGTTTGAATCAATTAAAGTCACTCGTAACAAAAACAACGAACAAATAACTTCATTGCAAAGGAAATTGAGAATCGAAGAGTCGGGTAAAGGAAAATGCCAATGATCAATGCGGAGAATGTTGTATCTAAGGTTCACTCGGTAATAAATCTACTTTATCGTGACATATGTCCCCCTCACCTAAGGAACAACAAACTTGCCATTCAAACATATTTCTCATCCCTTAAGGATTGCTTAGAATGCTGCGTGAGATTGTTGAAGAGGATAAGCTAGAGAAACCTCATGATAATGCAATTGGACATGCATGCTTATATGCCAAACGATCTCAAGAAATCTTAGAATGTTTGATCACTATATGCCCAAAGACATTAGGTGAGAGAGTTAACCCCTTGATTCCATGCTCAATGCCTAAGGCCAAACATGACATGCACTCGATTCCCAATGGTTTGAATGTGAGGAGTAGTGCACGGTGAGTAGTTGATTTTAGATCATCAATACTAGGAAAGTGAACTCAAATGTGCCTTCTAGGAGTACTAATCTCGGTACCTCTAATGTTAAGAAAGTGAACCTTAGTGCACTGCATGTAGTTCGGATCGGCACATCTAAGCGGTGGTGCAAGAGTAGTAAAACAAACTAATGTTCCCATTCCTCTACGAGAGTGTCGGTGACATTAAAGGGAGCGGTCAAAGTCTCAAGACAATACAAGGAATGATAGGACCTCTCAAGCTAAGAATGTGCCTTTGGAGAGAGTAGAAGAACAATCTAGGAACCTTAAGTTTGAATCGAATAAAGCGAATCGTGTTGATTCTAGTATTAGCCATAGGCGTCTTGTAATTAATTGAATTCGATGCTACTTGCAAACCTTGTCTTGATGATTGCTTGAATTACATTTCTAATCATGAATGTGATGTTAATGTTTTGCCTAATGATGTTAATTGTCCGATTAATGTTGTTAATGCTAAAATTCATGCTAAAAAGGCTAAAAGGCAAAAGCGAAGAGAGTTAGAAAACAATGGAAACCCCGGGAAGAACATTCGTGAGAATAGGCTTTTATTGGATACACATTGGTCATAAGACTAATCGAGATAATGCCCACTAGAAAATGGATGCCTCTTGGTAGAACTATTCCCTTAAGAAGTGGTCTGCTTGTAAATAGGGCTATCTGAGACACTAGTATTGCATCTATTCACAATGATTCCATTACTTCACATCGATATGAATGCTTCTATTTACGATGTGGGTGGTCCAGCTGTTGCTACTAACCAAATGGAACCCATTCTTGCATGGGGATCCCAAATATCGATTATCCATTCTTATGCGTGTTCAGCTGCGGATCGTTCAAATCGTTACGTGGTACACGGACTCATTTGTTCCAAGCATATATTTGGAGACGGTCACGGCTCATGAACCGTGAGCAAATTCATCGGGGCTATTAGATTTGGTAATGATCATTTCGGTGCTATTATGGGTTATGGAGATTATGTTGTTGGTGATAGTGTCATCTCCAGTGTATTATGTGGAAGGTTTAGGTCATAATCATTCTCTGTTGGTCAATTACGTGATTACGATCTAGAAGTAGCCTTGAGAAAACATACACCTTTGTTAGAGATCTTAATGGAAAGGGCTGTTGAAAGGAACTCGTGGCTCAAACCTTTACACTATCTCTATCGATGACATGATGAGAGCTTCACCAATCGCTTGTTATCAAAGGCTTCTAAAACAAAGTCATGGTTATGGCATCGTCGTCTCAATCACTTGAACTTGGCACCATCAGCGATCTCTCGAGAAAGGACTTAGTTGTAGGTCTACCTAGACTAAAGTATGAAAAGGATCATCTTTGTTCGACATGTCAATTGGGAAAAAGCAAAAGTATGCCCATAAACCCAAACCTACTAACTACATCACGAAGTTCTTCATATGATTCATATGGATTTATGTGGACCAATGAGGGGTGAGAATATCTTTGGGAAGAAATATGTGTTAGTTGTGGTTGATGATTATTCTAGATTCACAGGTCAAGTTCTTAAGGACAAAGGATGAAACTCGATATCATCATCAAACTCATCAAGCATTGCGAGTTAGACTAAACAAAGCGTCGAATCATCGAGCAGACAATGGGCGGGTTTGTCAACAAACAACTTAGTGAATTCTATGAAAGCGTTGGAATCGACCATCAAAGAAGTGTTCCACGAACCCCTCAGCGAGCGGTGTAGTTGAAAGGCGAAATCGTACTCTTGTTGAAGTTGCTAGAACAATCTTGATCTACTCAAAGGTTCCAATGTTTCTCGGGTGAAGCAATTGCCTTGCATGCTACACACAAAATCGTTCACGATTCACACCATTCATGGAAAAACTCCATATGAACTTGTCCACAACGAAACCTAATCTATCTTTCCTTCGTGTGTTTGGTGCCTTGTGCTATCCAACTAATGAAGGTCAAGACTTGGGTAAACTTAGAGCTAAAGGCGACATTGGAGTATTTGTAGGATATGCACCAAACAAAAGGGATACGAATCTACAACAAAAGAACCGAAATATCATGGAAACAATTCACGTTCGTTTGATGGTGACCGGTCAAATGGCTCTGGACACTCCATTCGGGACCCGCACTTCAAATGAGTCCTATTGGTTCATCCCTTGTTCCAAACTCCTCTCATGAAACACCATATGTACCTCCATCGAAGATGATGTAAAGAAATTGTTTGATCCAATGTTTGATGAGCTGTATGAGTCTACTACTAATGAGGTCTTGATCCCACACGAGAGGATGCTCGATTCCGATGAATGAAGTCAATCCATCGGTTTCAATATCGTAAGTCAAGAAGCACTGCTGCGATCCTTGATCTCATCAACAAATCATCATTCTTCAAATGTACATCATGGAAATGTTTACGGCATCAATGATGAAGTTAATCCTTTGCGACTCACGAAGATGCTCCATTTGAAAACATATTTGCTACTCACGAATCATCGTGAGAACCATCTTCTTGAGGAGACATCGACTCGACTACCTCGGTTCCTCAACAAATGCCACATGAACACCTCGGAAAATGGACTCACGATCATCCATTAGACAACATCATTGGTAATCCCTCCGTCTGTATCAACCGGAAGCAACTCGCAACCGATGCCTTATGGTGCTTCTTGACTCCGTATTATCTAAGATCGAACCAAAGATGTTAAAGCGCTATGAATGAAGATATTTGGTTCAATGCTATGCAAGATGAAATTCATGAGTTTGATCGACTTGATGTATGGGAGTTAGTACTGCTCGAGGCGTGCTATGATTATAGCTCTAAAATGGATCTTCAAAGTAAAACTTGATGAGCATGGTGATGTGTTGAAGAACAAGGCTCGATTAGTTGCTAAAGGATATCGTCAAGAGGAGGTATAGACTTTGAAGAATCTTTTGCTCGGTTGCTCGAATCGAGGCCATCGAATCTTTCGGCTAATCTTGCTAGCAAGAACATGGTGGTTTATCGGATGGATGTAAAGGCGGCATTTCTAAGCGGAGATCTTAAAGAAGTCGTCTCGTCGGACCAACTGAAGGATTTGTGAATCAAGAGCATCCTACTCACGTTTATCGTTTGAAGAAGGCTCTTTACGGTTTAAAGCAAGCTCAAGGGCTTGGTATGATACACTATCAAAGTTTCTTCTATCAACGGATTCATCAAAGGCGATTGATCCTACATTGTTCACCGAAGTCGAGGCAAACATTTGATTCATGTTCAAATTTATGTTGATGATATTATTTTGCCTCGTGACCCAATGGAATGTGATCGTTTTCAAATGAAATGAGTTCAAAGTTTCAAATGTCAATGATGGGACAAATGTCATTTTCTTGGGATTACAAATTTCTCAAAGTCCGGAGGCATTTTCATAAATCAATCTAAATATGCATGAGAGATTTTAAAGAAATTTGGATTTGATTCAAGTGACCTGTTGACACCCCATGATTGACCGAACCAAACTAGATGAGGACCTCTCGGGGATCATGATTGACCAAACGAAATATAGGAGTATGATTGGATCACGATGTATCTCACTTGCTAGTAGACCGGACATTTTGTTCTCTGTGTGCATGTGTGCTAGATACCGAGCTAAGCCTACTAAAAAGCACCTTGAAGCGATTAAGCGGGTCTTCGGTATCTCAAGGAACCATCAATATGGGACTATGGTACCGAAGGACACGGTATGTCACTAACGGCCTATCGAGATCTTGATCATGCGAGTTGTCAAGATACACGTCGAAATACGTCGGGAGGTGCTCGGTTTTGGGTGATAAGCTTGTGGTGGTCTTCAAAAAGCAAATGAGTACTTCTATTTCCTCTCTGAGAGGTGAATACATAGCCATGTCATCTTGTTGTGCTCAAATCTTATGGATGAGATCTCGATTATCGACTATGGCTTTGAATTCAACAAAATCCTCTGTCTTGTGATAATAAAAGTGCTATTGCTCTCTCATGCAACAACGTTCAACACTCAAGAGCAAAGCATATCGACATTCGACATCATTTCATCGAGGAGCAGGTGGAAAAAGGTGTGGTGGAACTATATTTTGTGAGGTGCGAATATCGGTTAGCGGACATCTTCACCAAAGCTCTTCAAGAGAGCGTTTTGAGTTTATTCTTCCACGCCTTGGTTTGAAAAGTCTTCAACGAAACTCTCAAGCGTCTTGAGGAGGAAGGCGAGGAGTAAAGGTCTATCTTCATCTATCTTACGTAAATATTTATTTGAAAAACAAAATACAAAATTATAAAACCTTCAAAATCAAATAGAAAATTATAAAACTTTCAAAATCCATAAAAATCGAAAAATCGAAAAATCTTCAAAAATATTGTCATTTTGTCATGTTTCTCTCGGTTCGTTAATATCTACGGACTTTGTGTTGTCATTCAAAGAATGACACGGGTCTTTAGATGTTGTTGAATTCTAAAAAAAAAAAAAAAAAAAAAAAAAAAAAAAAAAAAAAAAAAAAAAATCAAAAATATTTTTGGGAGAAAGAGAAATGGTTTATTGTCATTTTCGAGGCAATAACCGGTTTTAAAAAGAAAAACGAGCCATGTTTTACCATGTTTTCAAATTCTATGCTCGATTCTATAAACTCTTATCTGCTTTGAAAACTAAATGCTTTGAAAAATAACTCAATCTCTATTTTGATAATCATCGGGACTTATTTGTCAAAATCTCTATCTCTCGATCAACAACCTCGTCATTGATTGAGGGAGAATGATTTCAATTAAATTAAAAGTTATTTGGCATTAAATTGTTTTCAAAAGATATACATGCATGTTTATAAATGGAGTTTAAAGTCTTAAAATCGATCCATATCGGTTAAAACACTTTCACAATCAAGTCACAATTCTCCTTAAAAGCTTTCAAAATCAATTTAAATCTATACGAGATCACAAATCTCAAATGATTTGATAATTGTGATCGGGGAGAATGTGTGATTTAAATTGGATTTAAGCGATAATCGGGTAAATGGTTATAAAAGAATGTACATCTTGTCCTTCTCACATGTGACAAAGCGATTTCAATTTTTCAATGCACATGTTGAGGGAGCATCTATCTTAAAACCTTTGATTTAAAAGCGTGATCATTTATCCTAATGTGCGGGTTCCTCTAGTATGTGCAAAACTCTTTTCAAACCTCGAGGCACATATTGAGGGGAGCAAAATTCATGGAAACCTCATCCTTCCGGAAATGCTATATCTACTTGATTTGTTGAGGAAGTGATGTTGATATCTTTAGAAAATGGTAATCAAAAAGTTAATTCTTTCTCTTGCCTCCGTGTGCAAAACATTTTCAATACTTGATGCACATGTTGAGGGAGTTCTCGTTCTAAAAATATCAAAAACAATTCGGTACAAAAGCTTTGATAATATATCACAAGTATCGAATTGATTTTCAAATGGTTTTCAATTGGATCCATTGGCGGATGAACAATACCAAATAGACCGACCAACTTTACTTCATATGCGGTGATATAAGGATGATAAGGTTAGGTATGTGTTCCCATGATCCGCGAGCCGGAGGGATCTACCGAGGACAATCCACTAGTTAGTGTAGAAGTCCTTAGGTATGATGATAAAAGGAGAAAAATGAGATATGGGAAGAGTGCGGACTAAGGCGAGCTAATCTTGGAATAAACCCAACAAGGTTCTAGCTATGAAGTCTCGGTAAGCTTGAAGGGTTGAAGAATTAAAAGAATTGAATGAGAAAGGGTGAAAACAAATAGCCCTCCATTTATTCAACCTTAGAGGCGGAAACGGGTTCAATTCATATACTCTTGATGGTAACATCGGTATTGAAGACAAGGCGTCATGGACCCGGTGGCCTTGCACTTCAACTTTCCAAACCACTCAAGTTCCTCTTAAAGGACTTGTTTCATTCTCACGGGAACCGACATTATCTATCGACTTTCTCTTAGAGATGGTTGATATTGAAGAAGGAGACCCTCTCCTAGTCTCCGTTATAGGATCCAAATATGCACAAATTGAGTCTAGAGCCACGAGATCATCAATAAATCTCATTAGGACACTTTCAATGAAGACTCTCTGTTTCACACAATGTGGAAAGAGATTATATCTTGAGTCCTCGCATTATCCTTGTGGTATTGCGGAACATCGAGTGATATGTTTACATATTCACAATGAAGATGGAAAGCCTTACGGAGCCAACATCAAACAAGCTCTGGTAGGTGGCATGTGAGATCTATTTTATAGATCAACCATGTGACAATGAGCAGAAACAATGGGGCGATTCAATTTCTTGAATCAAACTGGTTCGAGTTAGGGATTGCGGATACCTTTGAAAACCGGTCTTTGTGCTTATAAACTCTTTTCTTTAGCACATCGACCGTGTACTCATTTTCAAACCAAAAGGTATTTTTATGATTGATAATTGATTTTCAATAAAACCTTCGTTGTATTGCAAAAACAATTTCTATTGAGCAATACGATTGTTTTCAAATCTCTTTTCTTCAATCGGTGGACTTAAAATTATTTGGTTCACTCACTCCGTGTTGTCTTCTTTGAGGCGTTCGGTTTGAGAACGACTAGAACATTGCGAAACCCTGTCAAGGAGATTCTTAGGAATCCTACGATCACGAGGCGGTACTTGTCTTGATCAGCGGGGGCAAGTGGGCGTGTACCTCGATTCATCGAAAGTGATCAAAGACACTTTCGTGCGATTTGTTGCTAGCTTGTTGTATGCGGTCGCCCGGCGTTTGCGGTGATCGAATGAAGCGGTCAATCCATAGCCGCATGCTCACTTAACACATTCATCTCAAAAGAAATCATGATTAGTGCATCAATGACTCGATATTTTCACTCCAAGCTTACGCGCTGCTGCTGCGCCAATATCATGATTCAACAAATGCTTCCGCTACTCGATGAGAAGATATCATGATCCGAATGTGAGCATGTCGGTCCCAAAGTCACAACACCACAATGGATGTCTCGAGATTTTTGATAGCCGATGATCTCCAAAGATGGCTCAAACTCATCATCGCGTGGATCGGTAAAGACCTCCACTTGGAATAACCAAACATGCAATGTGAAGAATCAATGACTACGAGCTTATGAGCAAGGACTACATCAAGAATGCAAGATCAATTGTTAATGTAATATCTATTTGTATTCAATGTAATTTTGGTACAAAATTGAGGTGACCTCCTTAGGGAGATTGTTAGGAATTAGAAATTCCGGTATTAAAAGTCGGTCACCTCAGTATATGTAATCGTTAAGCTCGTAGTCGTAGTTCTTTTAAGTTAAGTAGTAATTTAGTTAAGTAACACCGTGGAGGACAGACGGGTCTTTACCAGCTGTATGCACGATCCACGACCCAAAGTGTGGCGAGTTATGTAAGACTATAAATACTCTCTACCTTCCAAGGTAGAGTTGGAACTCATAATAATATCTTTCACTTTCTCTCACTAAGTTCCCTAAACCTCTAACTTTCTCTCTAGAATTCCATCCTATTCGCCACCTTGTGTTATGGTTTGATGTGTATGTGAAAAGTTATATCTTAAAGATTTTATACAATAATGAATAATGAAAACATAAGTCTTAGTATCATCAAAGTTAAGTCTTTAGAAAAAGGTCTTGGCCAAATCACTCGGTCATTGATATGAGAACAAAGCATGACTTCAAAATGCATGCCTTCAAAATATGACTATCGATCACCTGAAAGTAATACTCGAAAATGACAACATAATATTGGTGAGCTCGTAGGTTTAAGATAAACAAGATTAAGTTGTTGTGCATACAATACATGTAGGACAAATGTGCAAATAATAACGTAGGGCAAGTAGCAACCAATCATATCAAACCTCAAATGAACCATGTAACCAATATGAAATCACCATGAAACCTACCAGCTGGAGCTAAAATGTGTGTACTTTCACGGCTATGTGGGATTCTACCACGCCGTAAGAACCACAAAGTAAGTACCACACAATGATTGAACCAAGCTAAAGCGTGCATACTTTCACGGCTATGTGGGATTCTACCACGCCGTAAGAACCACGAAGTAAGTACCACGTAAAGCTTGTACCACACAGAATGAACCACTAATGCACCTAACACAATTATAATTACACATAATTTGTCCAAAGAAAACAAATGTTGAGCACAACATGAAAACATTTGAAATATATTTTGAGTATTATTTCCCCCGATAAAATATGAAAAAGGGGCCATGAGTACTCACCTTAAAGTGGATGAGACAAGGTGACAAGTCCAAGCAACAATCTTAGGAGTCAACGCACACTCGCTAATGGTGATCAACCTAATACTCCTTCGACCAATCTACAATCATATGAAACTAATAATCCTAACAGTTTATTATTTATTATTTCATTCTCTTTCTAGTTTATATATTGTTTTAGTTATTGTTATATTCTACCATACCTCTATGTAATTAACAATATGTCCTTTTTATAATATTGATATTTCATTTGTCTCCATTTAACGAATACATTGTGGTATTTTAATTCCCATGCACATAGATGTTACTTACATTTATAACCCAACATTTTTTATTCATTTATGAATGGATGAGCTACTGATTACTAGCAGAACCAACCCAAGACCATGCATGAAAAAAAAATGTTTGAAGTTCAATTCCCAACGAAACACAACTCTAATAAAATGATGAGACCTGGAGATATCAGAATCCATGCGTGAAATAGAGGCACATGCTCAATTCTAAGACTTTAAACCAAATTTGATAGTATATGGACTCAACACTAGTACACACCAAAAAGAAAACGTGACATGATTGACATATATAAACATCATGCGTGTGATTCTAATCCTATGCACTTAAATGAGACACAACCCGATTTGAATCAAAGGATACACATGCGAGATAAGAACAATTAAGTATCGCGAGACCAGAATGAAGGCCTCAAACCATCGTGAGACCAACATAAGTATTAACGAAACACAATTCATAATCCTTATACTTTTTCAAGAAAAAGAAAAAAACCCACTCGAATCACATAAGATCACACACTCATTCCGAAGCTTTAACGAGACAACATAACTCCAAAACCCAATCGTTTAGTATGTTTAAAGTGTATGATCCAGCCTTTGAATAGATCGACCCAACAAGTACTAGATATCTACATGACACAAATTTACCCACGAGACAACATTCATGCGAGGTCGGAATATTTTAAATCAATGCAGGAACGACATCCAAACATGCCACAAAATGCGACACAGTTTGCCCACCCAAGAGGCGTATAGATTATGATTTTATGTGTGGTTATACGCGACAAATCTTGAGATGGTTTAAGTAATTATTTAGCATGGTCTTATTCTGGATTAACAAGTGTTATGTTGACTGAAAAGAAAAACAAAAGAATACCAAGGTAACCTGTGAGTCGACTTGGACACAGAATCGAGTAGGAACAAAACATGGGTCGACCATAACATGTAAATGGTGAGTTTTTATGGTTTCATGTGTTGATATGTTCTAATACATGATAATATGTTAACGAAACAGCAACAATTTGGAAGAGGTTGATAAGTATAACTCTTGTGTGTGTACCTTGGAGATTAACGAGACATAATCATGAGAGGATGGGACACGAATCAGAATATGAACAGACCCAAGCTTTCTACACCACGATCAACCCCATAAACCCTATTACATCAATTGATGCAACTGCTACGAGCCTGCAACCCTACTTATCATGAGGGGAAAAAAGAGTAACCAGAACGTCTTTGTTGAGTCGACTGAAAGAGAGCAAGTTATTACTGATTACCCACTGTAACGAGACAAGTGGAGAGGATCAAGGAAAACTTTCAAACCTGTCACTACATACGCATCACAGCCACAAAACCCTAGAACTTTTTTCCCTTACAAGATCAATAGAGCAGTACCTGTGTGTTTTGTTTTGTCGAATGACTGAGGAGGAAAAGAATTAGGCGTGGACTATATAGAAGATGAGAGAGGAGCGTGTAGTATAAATGGCAGGCTTTAATTCTCTCTCAATTGGTTTTTATTGGATCAGTTAAGTGATTGATCATAGGACCGACATTCAAGGGATTTGATTGGGTAAAATTACAGGATTTGAAAGAAAGAAAAAAAATAGAACGTGTGATGTTAACTATATGCAACAAGAATATAATTAGGTATACCACTTAGGTTAGTTTTATTATTTACATTATTAGTTATAATATATATTTTGAAAATGTTAATAGGCTTAGGTAACGTTTTGAATTAATTTTGAATGTGAAATTTAGAACTTAGGGTTTTACGAGTTTCTATTTAGAGAATGAAAGTTGGGTCAAAGGTCACCGCTGGCTTACCTGATCAAATGGCGGTTCTCACAGTATCACCCCGTTAGAAGAGTTTCGTCACCAAATTTAATTGATTCTACTATTAAGAATTTTGTTACCGAATATGCGTGTGACAAAACTTGTACCCAAAGTAAATACTATTAATGGAATATGAGATCCAATTGCAACTGTCAAGTGATTAGATTTCACAGTGAAAGCATTGTCCATCCTTGAGCAAATTTATCAAAAACCTTGAGCTAGGTAATAACTCAACTCCAACTCTTACAACAAGTAGGTTTCAAGAGCTTAAATTGGTGAGATTAGTGAGGAAGGTCACGGGTACTCAAAGCAAGTGAAACATATTGAGAAAAATAGGCGAGGCGATGAGGAAGAAGTTTGTGAACACGAGGTTACATAGACAGGCCTTGAAAATGATTTTCTATCTTAGAGTAAATACATTGACATGTCTCATTATTCAGATTGTCAAGTAGCCACAGAGAGAACAAGAATCATTCGCTCTCAATTCGGTCTTTATCAAAACTTAAAATGCTTTGTAACAATTGCGACACCAAAAGTTCTGTACAACCAATAGGGATGGGTAGTGTTGTTGGTATAACTGAAAAACAAATGAGTCGCTTGAAATTGGACTAAATGAATAGAAAAATTGGAAAGTATAAATAGCCGATCTAGAGAATGAAAGATTTGATTCACATCAGACAGTGATGGATGATATAACTTTTAATCATAGTTGCGCACTATGAATAAAGCAGAGTGATGTTGATTTGGCATAAATGCTTGCTATCCGTGTAGGAGATCAGATATTTCTTTGCTTAAGGTTGCACCATATAATTAACTGGCGAATATTGTGGTTCTTGTGGGCACACTAAGGTCTATGTGTTCGTTAAAATGAAATGGACGATAATATGATTTGATATTAGAACAGTCAATGCAGAATGAAGCCTTTAAGGCCAAAATGATGACTTTTAGAAATGACTATCAAGGAAGTGCCTGGTGTTGCGTTAGCTACATTTCTCGTCAATAACATACTTGCTCGTGCTCGGTGTTTTGGTGCCATGAGATATTTTGTGTCTTCTGTTTTGTATTACAATATGAATCATAATTTAAGAAACTTGGATAAAATGCTAATTGTAGAATTCGTGGAGAGTTATTATATAATGCCCATTTATAATTTAACAAAATATGTGGTTTTTCGTCTTTTTGTCAGAATAATAATAATATTTGCTTTTTCGTTATTTAGTTGGGTTTAAATTATATATATGTTTCTAAGTGTGTATTAAGTTGTTAATATAAACGGTTATTGTTTTAAATTTCCAGCCTTAATGAGTCATGTTAGAATGCCCAGTTCTAATAGATCTCAATCGTTATTAATCTGTCTTAATCAATTTATCAAATGTTCCAGTCTTACAAGTTTACAATTTATTGGTTTTCACATTGGGCCAACTAGCCCGATTAGTCTAATTTTACCAACAAGTTTAGTCCGAGTTTACTTATACAATGGGCACAATAGTAAGTCCATTATCAAGTTTTAAATTTAGTCGGTTACCAAGTCGTAAGTTATGCCAATAGGTTTACGTACGTTAGGCGGGCTTATTAGCCAAAAATTGAGGCAAGAATAGTATGGGATAGGAAGATTTATAATAGTTATTCCTATGAATACAAGGACAATTACTTTTTATAAAAATCGTAGAAGTGGAAATTTAAAAATGATATATGTTATAAAGATTAACTAGTGGGTGAAGAAATGTTGTTTAACTTATTTGGCGTACGTGATAACTAGGGGGAATAAAAGTTTTGGATGTGCTTATTATGAAAAGATGTTTCGATGTGTCAGTGATGAGTTTTTGGAGACAACACGTGTTCAAATGGATACTTCAGAGATGTAAGATCTGATGAGGTAATTGCAAGAGTTGCTTGAAACGGTGGTTCATATGTTTTCAATATGTTTCTTGAGTCATGTAGTGTGAAAAGATGAAGTAGATCCTGAATGCATAAAGAGTTTTATCGAAACTTGTAACACATCACAAGAATCATGGTTGTGTATTGTCGTAATGAAAGAAAGATGGTGGTTATGCATTAAGGTAACAAAAGAGGAGATATTAAACTCGCCCATGGATTTTGGCAGTCGTAGACTTGCTTTGAGATTATGGGTTCACCTTATATGGTATTGGGTGTTTTATTTACACTGACCACGAAGGTCTTACGTACATGCTTCCTGGGAAAGATCTTATACCGAGACGGATAAAGTGAATGAAATTAATAAAGGTTTACGAAGGTGGTATCTTCAATCATCCAAGAAAATAATTGTAGTTGTTGTCTTCATGAGTCGAAAAGAATGAGGAGTATCAAATAGAGTCCGAACAATGAGAATAACATTACTACGAGTCTCATAGTTGATATAAGAGAAATTTGGAGGAAATATGTTCAAGTGAAATCATCACAGATGATCGTGTACTTAGGCATGTATGAATATTTGATGATCAATGAATCAGAAGTTCAAGGGTAGGATCTGAGTATAAATATTTTGGTTATGCTCATGAGTTCAGGTATTCGACTTATCTAGGCAATATTTAAAATGTGTAATGACTTTGAAATTGTTGTATTGGTGGTCTGAAAATGTGTAATTCCATCAGATACTATGAAAAGATGTTTGACTTAATTATGGGTAAGACATCAAAATCCTTATGGTAACTTACAGTCTATTGGTATTCGAATGAAAATGTGTTATCGCATTAAAAAGTGACTAAGTTGTTTTAGAACTCAGGAAAAGAGTACAATACCATATAGTAATTGTACATTGATTGTTTAATTCAACACCTCCTCCACTAATAAGAGGTTCTTTACAAGTGGAATGAGTTAAGAAATGTTGTTGATCGTGGAAAGTGTTATATTGTGATATCTTATTCTTGATAATCTAAGATCAAGGTGTATTCAGGCTTGCTCACAAAGTGAAAGGTATGGGGAGACGAGGCATATGATCCAAAGGTTTAGGAGAATAATTACTTGGTCGCTAAATTAGTGTTCAGAATAGCCGAAATAGCTTAATCTATATATCATTCAAAAGTAAAATCAATATGACCTTACAACAACGCATTGCTGGGATCTATCCAAAATAGTGTTCAAATAGAGCGACTGGCATAAAGACATACTAAAAGCACAGTCACATATCATATAAGGCATAAAAAAATAAGGCATCCTTAAACTCTAGCAAGGGATCATGATGTAGCACGTTTAAGAATGTATAGGATGATATATAGAATGAATAACAACACATACATGAATGCAAACAAGCAAATAATGCAATGTGCACATGCACCGGTGATGCAATTTCCGGTGACCTAGGTTTTTGGGTCCACCAAACATGAACTAAGGTAACTACCCCCATCATTCCATGATCCCTCCTGAATTGGGCATAGTTGATCAGGCTATGTATAATTTAGGAATGATGATGAAATGTTCGGGCTAGCCGACTCGTACTATGTTTGGGGTTTTACTAAAACTTTAATTTGGTTATAGTTTAGGTTTTTATTTTAGAAAAAACTGGCATTCTCTATAACCTTTGGCTCTGATACCATTATGTCACACGCCGCTAAGAGCGAAAACACGAGGTGCAACGAAATGTAACATCGCATAAGATAATAGAACAACACCATATAAGATTTAAGAAATGGGTTTACAATGCCACATAAAGATTTTATACAATAATGAATAATGAAAACATAAGTGAATCTTTAAGCTTAATCAAGACTACATCTGGGGATTCAAGAGATTTGTGTCATCCGTGACTTCTAACGATTCGCGAGCGGCTTGCATATTTATCTCGCCTTGAGCGATCTCCTCGGATTATTCGAATAGATTAAAATTCGATGGTGGATATTTCCATTTCTACCCAACAATCAGGGATCGACACTCATGACCATAGAGGGTCTCTTACGGTGCCTTTGAGGTACTAAAGGGATAGGTATGGTTATAGGAGAATTTGGCCAACGGACGGTGTCTATCCCAACTATTTCCAAACTCGAGAGAGGTTTATAAGGGAATTTGGCCAACAGATAAACATTCTAGAACATGCAAACACACTAGGCTCACCTGTATCACTTAGTAAATTCGTTAGTCTCTTGTATTGATCACTAGTGAAAGTATGAGATATACTTTCAAAGTGATCATACTTTCTAGGCAAACTTACACTATTTACAGTGTTTTTATTATTCTTCTTCTTTTAAAACCTAGCAGATAGTCTACCAATTCAAAACACCTAAATAAAAATTTTGCATACAATATTTGACAGCCTTTCAAATCTTTCATTAGTATTTTGATTATATTTGTTTGTTGGCCAATCATTTGGTTTGGCAGCAAATGAAGATGGACCAGTCTTAGTAGCTTGAGAAACAATATGACTGTTTCTATAAGACTCGTCCCTGGACATAGTGGGCAAAAACATATTTAACATCAGGTAAATGGTATTAGTCAAAATCAGTTAAAGGGTCACCAGTCAAAATCAAACTCCTAACTGGTGTATAGACATCATCTAGACCCATTAGCAGCCGCATCAACTCAAAGAGTTGAGCATGATCCTTCAATTTTGGAGCACTATCATAAGAACAAGAAGACCAATCAACAAAGGAGTCAAATTTCCTGTACAAAGAGTTTCACTCATGATAATACTCAGACAAAGACATTCCGGATTAGGTCAATGAATGTATTTAATAATGCAAATTAGATAGAACCATCTTGCTTATTGTAAGTTTCTTTTAGTTCATCCCACACATCGTTACCCTTTTTAGAGAAAATTTGACCCTTTTACAATTCCTCAGACACTCAACCTAAAATCTAAGATAACAAAATTGAGTTACATTTATCCCACGTTCTTGAAGAAGAACATCAATTTCATCTCTTTTAAGCTTGCCATAAATAGACCCTAGTTTATTTTTAGTATGTAAAGCTACATTAAAAGCAGCAGACCACATCTTGTAATTATCATTCCCAGCAACTTTAAAAGTGACTAATGGCGTACCATTAGTGTCATGAGCATGTAAATATAAATGATCATTAACATGTAAATTCAACTTACTAATAACCGAGCTCAGTTTCTTTCTTTTTACCATCATCATTCTTTTTATGATCCATCAATTTTATAATCTTAATTTGACAGATAAAAATAATCAAATAAACACAAAACCACATAAAACAAACAACTGACCAACACAACAACACACAAATCAACCAAACAAGGCCTTATGCCAAACTCCTTGATCACACAAAATGCACCTTATCACAAATCAAACTCCAACAAATTCTCAAACAGTCATTTTAACCTATCCACCAATTTATCAAAAAACCAATAAAAATCAACCTAAAGAAAGGGCGTAAGAGGTTTTACATAGCAGGTAAGCTTCCAATGAAACACAAGATCAAGAAGGTCTAATAACCAACCAATAGCACAACGGAAATACATGAGACAAACAACAAACACAATTTTGAAACCTTTTTTTTTCACAACTTAGGGTTTTAACCAAATTCAATTAGAAACACTAATAACAACACATATTTAAAGATAGATCGAAGAAGAGACTCAAAGAACATGAAATTAGGATTTGATACAATAAACCCTAATTTTTTCAATTGCCACAATTTAACCACTCAAATCACACAATTAATATATGAGTTAACTTGATTCAACACCAACCGACAAGATAACAAACTAATTTTTAAAAGAGCAATGGTCACGAAATGTAACTAACTTGTCATTTTTGCTTTGATGTGTAGCAATCTTTATTTTTCATATTGTATCGTCATACTTTTGAATTACATCTATGTGTGTATATTAATACTATTTTGCCCCTATCTGTTAATAAGAGTGTTGATGTGTTAGGAATTGGAAATTCCATGTTAAAGTGTCGGTCACCCCAATTATGGTCTAGAATATGTTAGCTCGTAGACTTGTAGTTATTTATGTTATTTAGTAGTTTATTAGTTAGTTTGTAGCTTAGAATAGTTTAGTGTAACACCGTGGAGGAATGACAGGTCTTTACCCACTGTATGCCTGATCCACAGTCCGTTAGGAGAACGTATGCTTTGTAACTATAAATACCCCTTCCATCCATGGAAGGGGTGGTGCTTCTTAATCTAATCTTTCACTTTTTACAAACCAAGTCTCTACCAAGAACACCCTCTCACTCTTTATCTCTCTAAAACATGGCATACTTGTATAATCACTATCTAAGGCCACCCGAATCATCAAAGTGAAAGGTATGGGGAGATGAGGCATATGATCCAAAGGTATAGGAGAATAATTACTTGGTCGCTAAATTAGTGTTCAGAATAGCCGAAATAGCTTAATCTATATAGCATTCAAAAGTAAAATCAATATGACCTTACAACAACGCATTGCTGGGATCTATCCAAAATAGTGTTCAAATAGAGCGACTGGCATAAAGACATACTAAAAGCACAGTCACATATCATATAAGGCATGAAAAAATAAGGCATCCTTAAACTCTAGCAAGGGATCATGATGTAGCACGTTTAAGAATGTATAGGATGATATATAGAATGAATAACAACACATACATGAATGCAAACAAGCAAATAATGCAATGTGCACATGCACACGGCTGATGCAATTTCTGGTGACCTAGGTTTTTGGGTCCACCAAACATGAACTAAGGTAACTACCCCCATCATTCCATGATCCCTCCTGAATTGGGCATAGTTGATCAGGCTATGTATAATTTAGGAATGATGATGAAATGTTCAGGCTAGCCGACTCGTACCATGTTTGGGGTTTTACTAAAACTTTAATTTGGTTATAGTTTAGGTTTTTATTTTAGAAAAAACTGGCATTCTCTATAACCTTTGGTTCTGATACCATTCTGTCACACGCCGCTATGAGCGAAAACACGAGGTGCAACGAAATGTAACATCGCATAAGATAATAGAACAACACCATATAATATTTAAGAAATGGGTTTACAATGCTACATAAAGATTTTATACAATAATGAATAATGAAAACATAAGTCTTAATATCATCAAAGTTAAGTCTTTAGAAAAAGGTCTTGGCCGAATCACTCAGTCCTTGATATGAGAACAATGCATGACTTCAAAATGCACGCCTTCAAAATATGACTATCGATCACCTGAAAATAATACTCGAAAACGACAACATAATATTGGTGAGCTAGTAGGTTTAAGATAAACAAGATTAAGTTGTTGTGCATATAATACATGTAGGACAAATGTGCAAATAATAACAGAGGGCAAGTCGCAACAAATGATATCCAACCACAAATGTACCATGTAACCAATATGAAATCACCATGAAGCCTACCAGCTGGAGCTAAAATGTGTGTACTTTCACGGCTATGTGGGATTCTACCACGCCGTAAGAACCATAAAGTAAGTACCACACAATGATTGAACCAAGCTAAAGTGTGCGTACTCTCACGGCTATGTGGGATTCTACCACGCCGTAAGAACCACGAAGTAAGTACCACGCAAAGCTAGTACCACACAGAATGAACCACAAATGTACCTAACGCAATTATAACTACACATAATTTGTCCAAAGAAAACAAATGTTGAGCACAACATGAAAATATTGAAATATATTTTTAGTATCATTTTCCCCTGATAAGATATGAAAAAGAAGACACGAGTAATCACCTTAAAGTGGATGAGACAAGGTGACAAGTCCAAGAAATAATCTTAGGAATCAACGCACACTCGCTAATGGTGATCAACCTAATACTCCTTCGACCAATCTACAATCATATGAAACTAATTAATACTAACAGTTTATTATTTATTACTTCATTCTCTGTTCTAGTTTATATATTATTTTAGTTATTGTTATATTCTACCATACCTCTATGTAATTAACAATGGTATTTACTTACCATGCACATAGATGTTACTTACATTTATAACCCAACATTTTTTTATTCATTTATGAATGGACGAGCTAGTGATTACTAGCAGAACCAACCCAAGACCATGCATGAAAAAAAAACGTTTGAAATTCAATTCCCAACAAAACACAACTCTAATAAAAGGATGAGACTTGGACATATCAGAATCCATGCGTGAAATACAGACACATGCTCAATTCTAAGACTTTAAACCAAATTTGATAGTATATGGACTCAACACTAGTACACACCAGAAAGAAAACTTGACATGATTGACATATATAAACATCATGTGTGTGATTCTAATCATATGCACTTAAATGAGACACAACCCAATTTGAATCCAAGGATATACATGCGAGATAACAACAATTATCGCGAGACCAGAATGAAGGCCTCGAACCATCGTGAGACCAACGTAAGTATTAGCGAAACACAATTCATAATCCTTATACATGTTCAAGAAAAAAAAAACTCCACTCGAATCACATTAGATCACAAACTCATTCTGAAGCTTTAACGAGACAACATAACTCCAAAACCTAATCGTTTAGTATGTTTAAAGTGTATGATCCAGCCTTTGAATAGATCGACCCAACAAGTACTGGATATCTACATGACACAAATTTACCCACGAGACAACATTCATGCGAGGTCGGAATATTTTAAATCGAGGCAGGAACGACATCCAAACATGCCACAAAATGCGACACAGTTTGCCTACCCAAGAGGCGTATAGATTATGATTTTATGTGTGGTTATTCGCGACAAATCTTAATATGGTTTAAGTAATTATTTAGCATGGCCTTATTCTGGATTAACAAGTGTTATGTTGACTGAAAAGAAAAACAAAAGAATACCAAGGTAACCTGTGAGTCGACTTGGACACAGAATCGAGTAGGAACAAAACATAGGTCGACCATAACATGTAAATGGTGAGTTCTTATGGTTTCATGTGTTGATATGTTCTAATATATGATAATATGTTAACGAAGCGACAACAATTTGGAAGAGGTTGATAAGTATAACTCTTGTGTGTGTACCTTGGAGATTAACGATACATAACCATGAGAGGATGGGACACGATTCAGAATATGAACACACCAAAGCTTTCTACACCACGATCAACCCCAAAATCCCTATTACTTCAATTGATGCAATTGCTACAAGCCTTCAACCCTACTTATCATGAGGGGGAAAAAAGAGTAACCAGGACGTGTTTGTTGAGTAGACTGAAAGAGAGAAAGGTATTATTGATTACCTGCTGTAACGAGAAAAGTGGAGAGGATCAAGGAAAACTTTCGAACCTGTCACTACATACACATCACAGCCACAAAACCCTAGAACTTTTTGCCCTTACAAGATCAATAGAGCAGTACTTGTGTGTTTTGTATTGTTGAATCACTGGGGAGGAAAAGATTTAGGCTTGGATTATATTGAAGATGAGAGAGGAGCGTGTAGTATAAATGGCTGGCTTTACTTCTCTCTTAATTGGTTTTTATTGGATCGGTTAGGTGATTGATCATAGGACCGACATTTAAGGGATTTGATTGGGTGAAATTACAAGATTTAAATGAAAGAAAAAGAAATAGAACGTGTGATGTTAACTATATGCAACAAGAATATAAGTAGGTATACCACCAGGTTAGTTTTGTTATTTTCATTATTAGTTATAATATATAGTTTGCAAATGTTAATAGGCTTAGGTAACGTTTTGAATTAATTATGAATGTGAAATTTAGAACTTAGGTTTTTACGAGTTTCTAATTAGAGAACGAAAGTGGGGTCAAAGGTCACCGCTGGCTAACCTAATCAAATGGCGGTTCTGACAGTGTGAGGGTTTGAATGCGTGCGTGTTACATAAATAGAACCATAAGATCCCGGTCTATAAGATGGGAGTGGCAGTGTAATAAGAGGAGATGGCTGAAAGTCGGCCGAAATCCGACGACGGCACTGGAACCCTAATTGGGTTGTCAGATTTCTAGAGAGAAGGGAGAGAAATTTATGTGTGTGTTTATTTAAGAGAGAGAAAGTGAAATGATGAATGGGACAAATGAGAGAGGTTTGGGGTATTTATACTCCTGGAGGGACCAATGGTGTAATTACATTAAACTTAGGGGGCGGCGGGTAACTATCACAAGGACTAGTTATGTAACTCTTGTTATCTTTCCTGAGATAAGGCTCGGGGCTCATTTGGACTAGCAAACGAAGGATTCGTGACTCGAGAAATACGCCAACATTCTCAGAATAATATTTCTGATAAAAATGATTATAAATACGTACCGTATCTCAAATTAGAGGGAACGATCACTCTAATTGTTGTTTCTCCATTTATGACGCATCGAGGAAATTATGGGTTGTCACAGCCTCACCTCCTTAAAAGGAATCGCGTCCTCACGATTCAATTCAAGTTACGCGTTAAGGTCTAGAAGAGGTGAGTGCATACGCACGAGGATTTATCTTCACATTCCCTACGTGAATCTAGGATCTTACTACAGGTTTCGACAACTTCGATGATAGGGAGGCGACTTACTAAAGTCACTTGACTTCATGGTCTACGATTTCGATAGGTCAACAAAGTTTAAACGATCAAAGGCTTGGATTTCCCAGAGGGATATCAACTGCCTCATCGGTGAGTCATTTCTTCCTATCACGCACAAAATGTCGGGAACACTGCTGAGTCTTGACGGTAGCTCAAGGCTCTGAGCTATTGGTCTAACTACAGCAAGGATTTCAAAAAGATTCATATAGCGAGGATTAAGCTTTCACGTTTACTAAACGTTTCACACATTCTCATGGTGAATCTTTAAGCTTAATCAAGACTACATCTGGGGATTCAAGAGATTTGTGTCATCCGTGACTTCTAACGATTCGCGAGCGGCTTGCATATTTATCTCGCCTTCGAACGATCTCCTCGACAGTTATTCGAATAGATTCGGGGTCAGTAAGTTGGATATTTCCATTTCCACCCAACAATCGGGGATCGACACTCATGACCATAGAGGGTCACTTACGGTGCCTTTGAGGTACTAAAGGGATAGGTATGGTTATAGGAGAATTTGGCCAATGGACGGTGTCTATCCCAACTATTGCCAAACTCGAGAGAGGTTTATAAGGGAATTTGGCCAACAGATAAACATATTAGAACATGCGAACACACTAGGCTCACCTGTATCACTTAGTAAATTCGTTAGTCTCTTGTATTGATCACTAGTGAAAGTATGAGATATACTTTCAAAGTGATCATACTTTCTAGGCAAACTTACATTATTTACAGTGTTTTTATTATTCTTCTTCTTTTAAAACCTAGCAGATAGTCTACCAATTCAAAACACCTAAATAAAAATTTTGCATACAATATTTGACAGCCTTTCAAATCTTTCATTAGTATTTTGATTATATTTGTTTGTTGGCCAATCATTTGGTTTGGCAGCAAATGAAGATGGACCAGTCTTAGTAGCTTGAGAAACAATATGACTGTTTCTATAAGACTCGTCCCTAAACATAGTGGGCAAAAACATATTTAACATCAGGTAAATGGTATTAGTCAAAATCAGTTAAAGGGTCACCAGTAAAAATCAAACTCCTAACTGGTGTATAGACATCATCTAGACCCATTAGCAGCCGTATCAACTCAAAGAGTTGAGCATGATCCTTCAATTTTGGAGCACTATCATAAGAACAAGAAGACAAATCAACAAAGGAGTCAAATTTCCTGTACAAAGAGTTTCACTCATGATAATACTCAGATAAAGACATTCCGGATTAGGTCAATGAATGTATTTAATAATGCAAATTAGATAGAACCATCTTGCTTATTTTAAGTTTCTTTTAGTTCATCCCACATATCGTTACCCTTTTTAGAGAAAATTTGACCCTTTTACAATTCCTCAGACACTCAACCTAAAATCTAAGATAACAAAATTGAGTTACATTTATCCCACGTTTTTGAAGTAGAACATCAATTTCATCTCTTTTAAACTGACCATAAATAGTCCCTAGTTTATTTTTAGTATGTAAAGCTACATTAAAAGCAGCAGACCACATCTTGTAATTATCATTCCCAGCAACTTTAAAAGTGACTAATGGCGTACCATTAGTGTAATGAGCATGTAAATATAAACGATCATTAACATGTAAATTCAACTTACTAATAACCGAGCTCAGTTTCTTTCTTTTTACCATCATCATTCTTTTTATGATCCATCAATTTTATAATCTTAATTTGACAGATAAAAATAATCAAATAAACACAAAACCACATAAAACAAACAACTGACCAACACAACAACACACAAATCAACCAAACAAGGCCTTATGCCAAACTCCTTGATCACAAAAAATGCACCTTATCACAAATCAAACTCCAACAAATTCTCAAACAGTCATTTTAACCTATCCACCAATTTATTAAAAAACCAATAAAAATCAACCTAAAGAAAGGGCGTAAGAGGTGTTACATAGCAGGTAAGCTTCCAATAAAACACAAGATCAAGAAGGTCTAATAACCAACCAATAGCACAACGGAAATACATGAGACAAACAACAAACACAATTTTGAAACCTTTTTTTTTCACAACTTAGGGTTTTAACCAAATTCAATTAGAAACACTAATAACAACACATATTTAAAGATAGATCGAAGAAGAGACTCAAAGAACATGAAATTAGGATTTGATACAATAAACCCTAATTTTTTCAATTGCCACAATTTAACCACTCAAATCACACAATTAATATATGAATTAACTTGATTCAACACCAACTAACAAGATAACAAACTAATTTTTAAAAGAGCAATGGTCATGAAATGTAACTAACTTGTCATTTTTTGCTTTGATGTGTAGCAATCTTTATTTTTTCATATTGTATACGTCATACTTTTGAATTCCGTCTATTGTGTGTATATTAATACTATTTTGCCCCTATCTGTTAATAAGAGTGTTGATGTGTTAGGAATTGGAAATTCCATGTTAAAGTGTCGGTCACCCCAATTATGGTCTAGAATATGTTAGCTCGTAGACTTGTAGTTATTTACGTTATTTAGTAGTTTATTAGTTAGTTTGTAGCGTAGAATAGTTTAGCGTAACACCGTGGAGGAAAGACAGGTCTTTACCCACTGTATGCCTGATCCACTGTCCGTTAGGAGGACGTATGCTTTGTAACTATAAATACCCCTTCCATCCATGGAAGGGGTGGTGCTTCTTAATCTAATCTTTCACTTTTTACAAACCAAGTCTCTACCAAGAACACCCTCTCACTCTTTATCTCTCTAAAACATGGCATACTTGTATAATCACTATCCAAGGCCACCCGAATCATCAAACACAATAATATTAAGATCCTAACAATTGGTACCAGAG
Organism: Chrysanthemum lavandulifolium; assembly: GCA_022545495.1. Taxonomy (NCBI): domain Eukaryota; kingdom Viridiplantae; phylum Streptophyta; class Magnoliopsida; order Asterales; family Asteraceae; genus Chrysanthemum; species Chrysanthemum lavandulifolium. The sequence goes on along the minus strand of CM040241.1, from coordinate 261,811,117 downwards.
CCATGGTTATTGTGTTGTGTTGATTTGTTGTGGTTTTTTGTATCTTGTTAAAACTGTTTTGGTACTTTTGTGGTCGGAAAAAACTTTTTTCCTACTTTTATTGATAACAGTTTTAAACATGGTTTTAGTATCCTATTTGGTCAAAAGTGTCATGTGGTATATCAGTGAATATCTGTCTTGTGTCAAGTTTTGTCCAAGTCATGTTATTCAGTTTTCTTATGACTTATTTTGTACCAAATATGTGAACATATCTTGTGGTCAAACAGTCATATTCATGGTCAAACCTGTAAAAAGAAGCAGTTTTTTTAGTCATATTTTATGGGTTTATAAGAAGCTGGTCGGAATACTTGGTCGAACAACGCCTGAATAAAGTAAAATACTCTAGCTAGCAACTTGTCTTTACAAGTTTGCTATTTGTGATGAAATGAAGTTAGCGACTTGTCCTAACTCGCTATCTTTAAGGCGACTTGTTAGCAGCATAAAGTAGCGACTTATCCATGAGTCTTTACTCATGGTAGCGACTTACCAAGTAGCGGTTTGTAAAGAAAATGTTAGCGACTTGTCACTATATTTATAGAGACTTGAGTAAAGTAGCAATTTGATTAAAATAGCGACTTATGTCAAGAAAAGGTAGTGACTTGTTTAGTTTGAAGATTAGCGACTTGCCAGAAAATGAAGAAAAAGAAAGACCTAGGCATAACTGTCAAAATGACTCAAGACTACAAGACCAACACCAAATACCAACGACTTTTCACAACCTCAGTTTATCTACATCATCATTCAACGAATTTTAAAATGAAAAGGAAAATCTAATCCGAATCAAGCATATATCAATCTCAGCCTTTATATTTCGTGTACTCAAATGTAACATCTAGACAACCAAGTGTCTTTATCACGAAATAATTTTACATCACAGATCATACGCAAAGAATCAAAATTATAAAGAAATAGTACTAATCTCAGAATCTCTTCTAGTGTTTGTCTCAAAGAAATATCATGACTCAAAGGTCACTCCACACTAGAATGATATCATCATTGATCTACTTTGTGTCATTTACTATACGAACTCATAAGAAAAAGATATTAACAATTTTGTTAACCCTTTGTCTTGATTCGTTTTAAGATCATGAACAAAATCAATACCTACCTTAATCATTAGAGTTTGAAGTCATGTCAATGAAACCCTCTACCATCCCTGTGGCTGTTTCAATACACTCTAACCATCCCTGTGGTGAGCCCTATTCGATCAGATGAGAGTTGGTAAGATGAGAAGATGCATATGATGGTGGGGGCGGACTGGATACATGAGCAAGATTAGGGTTAGATGTGTGTTTTTGGTATGTGATGTGAGATATCTGCATAAGAGAGGCGGACAGATTTTTGTGAGAGTAATTAGGGTGGATTGAGTTATTAGTAGAGCTTTATAGTCCGATTTCTTAGGGTTCGTTTGTTGGATCTCGTACTTGGGCCTATATGCCGAATCTTGTTTCTGCTTATGGATAAGAATGGGCCAACATTTTATCAAGTTTACTTGGGTATTGGTGTGGACTCAGATGATTTTTGGGCTGCATGGGCACTAGATATCTTTGGGTCTCTCGTGACATCAAATGTCAATTGAATCCGGATATGTAATTTGTGGGATATTTAACGTTTTTTATTGAATTTGGAATATGAATGGTATGCCATAAATGATTTCCGGATATTGTCGTTTGATCCTGACTAAACGCTACTTAAGTTGAACGATTTTTGCTTTGAATTTATTATTTAAGTCATGGGCTCAGGGTTGTTGTTTCGTCCTTGCATGGACTCAAGTGTCTTGCTAAACGGATTAGACAAAGGCATCACGTGAAATCAATTTGGACCGGGCCTTTGATAATATTAGTATGAGTATAATGATTGGATTTATCAATTGGATTTTCTAATGGACCGGAAGTTGATTTATATGGGCTGCAAGTTGTTGATACGATTTGCTAATAAGTCAGGCACGTTGATTGTGAGTGTAGTGTTATATGAGATCTGGATGATATTATATTGATGTGAGATGTGATTTGATGTGATGATGAGATTCATTGTGATATGTGATTTGGCACTCTTGTTTATGCATTTTCACGAAGACTATTTTTTTACGGCTTGATTTGATGATTGGAAAAATGTTGACTACGATGTTGTTTGGACGATATTTCTTATTTGGATTTGAAGAGAGGTTTTCCGGGCGCGCTTACTTATTTTCATCTTCTTTCTTTCTACCCTTCCGCGAAGATGACTTGTTTGGGCATTCATTGAATGTGATAAAGACTTGGCTATCTAGTTACTTCTATGATTCTTTCTCACTTATGCCACAAAGTAGCTACACTTTCGGTGTCTCACGCAGTTTAGGATACGTCAAGAGGTTTTGTACATTAGGTACACCGTTTCTTTTTCACAAGGATTAGTACTAGCTTAAGTAGCAAATCTGGGGAATTCTACTTCATGTTCAAGTTTGGTATTTTGGGTTTACTTCTTCAAGTGGCCACTGCAATTGCCGACAAAATGCGTGAATGATGTGTTTACCAATGTGTGTATTAGATGGTTGATGATATTTTTGATGTTGGAGAATGAACTGTTGATAAAACGCTGCATGTTCCCCTAAAACAGATATTCACCGAAACCAAAGTTGTCATAACACATTCAAGCTGACATTGTTTACGGTTTTGTCTTGATTTTGTAAAATCCCGCGAAAGAAACAATTTCTCGGTTTAAATCATAGACTTGTAAAATCCGTGACAATGGAAACATCTGGTAAAAGTAAAGTGCATTTCGGATCTATCTTATGGTTTTTCTTGGTTTTGTAAAATCCATGAAAGAAACTATTTCTCGGTTTAAACCATAGAATTATAAAATCCCGTAATGATGGAACCATCCTGGAGAAAGGGAAAGTGTAATTCTGGATATTATGTGATGCTGGTGCTACGGTTTCTACTTTGAAGAAGGGATAAAAGGGTGTACTTCATGAATTGGATGTGTGTTTGGATATTCGTCATGGCAGTTTGGTTATTACTTGGTTTTACGGGGTTATGTGCTTTTAACCATGGTCGGGATGAAAACCATTATCATAGTTCACTTAAAACATTCAATGGAGGCTAGATTTGAACCTTTAACCAGAAGATGTCACAACGGTGTTAATTCAATATTATCTATTTGAGGTTGAAGTGAAATATCACGGGCAAGTGTACTTAGTATCTGAAGGTATCGGGGATGGTTGGATGAAGATTCTTCAAGATCCTTGTTCGAGCATATTATCAAAAATGAAGACTTGGAAATCTAGTTTTTTTTGGGTGTCTTTTACCTTTTCTTTTACCACTTGGGGGAATTGGGCTCTTACCACCACAAAATAACTATCACTTTAAGGAGTTACGTTGTAGTGCTCAGTGTCACATTCAATTGTGGATTTTCAAGAGGTGATGTACGTCTATTACTTGATGGTTGGTTGGATGAAGAGTATAGAGTACTTAGAGATTCAATGGTGGATGAAGTCTCGGCACCACTCTTTGTTACATATGTGCAAGTTTAAGTCACGAGTTCGGGTTAGTTCACTTCAGGGTCAAATTCATCATTTTGGGTTTTCTCCATCAGCTGTCACGACAAAGAGCCTACAGAATGATAATGGGGTTGATTACAAGTTTTGCCAAGAGGGATTGAAAAGAGAGAGATTTATGACGTATGAACACGACAGTTCATGCCTCGTACTCTAAAGAAAAGAAAAGTGTACGTTTCAGTGCGCTTTATCTTTGAAAGAAGAGAAATCTTCTTATGACGTTTGAATACTTCAGTTCAAACCTCGTTCTCTAAAGAAAAGAAAAGTGTACTTTTCAATGCGCTTTATCTTCAGGAAGAAGAGAAATCTTCTTATTATGACCATTCTCATCAACATGCTTCATGCTTTTTCCATGCGCTTCAGTCATCAAGTGAACCGGACTACTGATAATTACTCTTATTCCACTTGCTCTTTTATAATGATGATGGCGACATCATATGCTAATTTTGCGAGGGAGAAGTGTGAATAAACTACATTTGGATGATTTCACTTACTTAATCAAGAATGACATCTCCGTATGCAATTCTTTAGGGGGAGAAGAAGTGTGATAATTCTGCATGGTTGATTGACATATGAGAATATATGGTCATACGACTCCTAACTCATTTAAGAACCGAGCTTCTTCTTATCGGGTCATCTTTACATGGTGTTTCTTCTATGAGCCGTTGGTTGACATCTTCACATGGGCTGATATGATTAAATGACAAAGTGCTTCTAGTTGCTGGGCTGATTTCTTTGATAACCACTTTTCTGTTCTTGTTTGATTGGGAGGGATTTTAGTTAAGGAGATTTGCTACATATAAGGTAATTGGAACGCATTTGGTGAGATGAAGATGTTAACTTTCTATTCTTCAACTGGACAATCTTGAAGAAGGTCGAGTCTACAGTCTGTTCTACATTTTCTGCTACATGTTAGAAGACTAAAAGACGAGTTGCATTTAACGATCTAAAGACTTCTTCTTAATTCGGGCATTTGTCAAACAGATTGTCGTTTTAGGGGAGAGCACTAATTGGGGGAGAGTGATATGTCAGATTTAATCCCCAATTAGACTTGCTCATTCTGTTCTTCAGCAAGTTGATTCTCACAAGATTTCTAATGTTCTTCTCAACAAATTTCAAGTATTTGGGCTGATAAGATGTTGCTGATTCTAAAGTGTCAAAACCAGCAAGGGGGAAGGAGACACACATCTAAACACAAAGAGAGTAAACTTGATGAACTTAATTCTTCTAAGTGATTGAAGATATCCCGGGAAGACAAATGTCATTACCGTAGAGAAACTCAAGGTTTGACTCATGGCGTTTTGTGTTCTTATTCCAACTGTGTGGGGGAAGAGATGGAAGAGCTAGTAAGATGAAAGAGGTACACAAGTGTGTGATGATTTTGATGTTATCGCAATCATCGGGGAGAGATTGTGTACATTGGGGATGCTCGATTGTTTTACTTGAGGGCTTAATCGGTGATTCGTAGATATAATCACTTATTCCGGAGTGGACATCCGCAGAGATTGTCATCCGCAGAGATAATCGATGATTCGCCCTTCTTTAATGTTATCGATTATTCTCTCTTTGGGCATTCGGGTACTTGTGTTCTTGAGCTTCATATACTTTCTTGGGGAGAGAAAAGTATACATCGGGGTTATTCTTTGGATATTGGACTTAATCTGCTACTTCGATGGTATAAGTTTCTCTGTCTTCGGGTATATGTGTATTCAGGTTCGTGAGCTCTAGTCTAAGAGACTGACTGCATCAATTCATCTACTTGAGGAAAGTGGTCTCTTGACACCTTTTGGAATGGTTTGCTTCAGACTTCAGTGGAAAAGAAATTTGAGAAGATTATTTATGAGTGGGATGATACGTTGATGTTCTTCTATTGGATGGTATAACCTCGAACGGAGAATCTTGATTATCGTTCTTAAAAGGAGCAGCGGGATTTGTGATAATGGTGTGCTTCTATGTGCACCTGGCTAAGGCAAGCTTGAAATAGAGCTTCGAATATGCTCATCTAATGGATTTTTGGTTTGGGGGGAAGCTGCCAAAGTCTCTCTTTCTCAAAGGCTCATGTTCTATCTTCTATTTTGGAGCCTCAGAAGCTTTGGTGGTGAATGTTTAAGAGATGACGAATTCTATCTCCAACAACGGGGCTGCTCGATATCCTTATCTCGGTACTCGTATCATCATCTTCTTAAAACAGATATTCACCGAAACCAAAGTTGTCATAACACATTCAAGCTGACATTGTTTACGGTTTTGTCTTGATTTTGTAAAATCCCGCGAAAGAAACAATTTCTCGGTTTAAATCATAGACTTGTAAAATCCCGTGACAATGGAAACATCCTGGTAAAAGTAAAGTGCATTTCCGGATCTATCTTATGGTTTATTCTTGGTTTTGTAAAATCCCGCGAAAGAAACTATTTCTCGGTTTAAACCATAGAATTATAAAATCCGTAATGATGGAACCATCACGGAGAAAGGAAAGTGTAATTCGGATATTATGTGATGTTGGTGCTACGGTTTCTACTTGAAGAAGGGATAAAAGGTGTACTTCATGAATTGGATGTGTGTTTGGATATTCGTCATGGCAGTTTGGTTATTACTTGGTTTTACGGGGTTATGTGCTTTTAACCATGGTCGGGATGAAAACCATTATCATAGTTCACTTAAAACATTCAATGGAGGCTAGATTTGAACCTTAAACCAGAAGATGTCACAACGGTGTTAATTCAATATTATCTATTTGAGGTTGAAGTGAAATATCACGGGCAAGTGTACTTAGTATCTGAAGGTATCGGGGATGGTTGGATGAAGATTCTTCAAGATCCTTGTTCGAGCTTATTATCAAAAATGAAGACTTGGAAATCTAGTTTTTGTTGGGTGTCTTTTACCTTTTCTTTTACCACTTGGGGGAATTGGGCTCTTACCACCACAAAATAACTATCACTTTAAGGAGTTACGTTGTAGTGCTCAGTGTCACATTCAATTGTGGATTTTCAAGAGGTGATGTACGTCTATTACTTGATGGTTGGTTGGATGAAGAGTATAGAGTACTTAGAGATTCAATGGTGGATGAAGTCTCGGCACGCTCTTTGTTACATATGTGCAAGTTTAAGTCACGATTTCGGGTTAGTTTACTTCAGGGTCAAATTAATCATTTTGGGTTTTCTCCATCAGCTGTCACGACAAAGAGCCTACAGAATGATAATCGGGTTGATTACAAGTTTTGCCAAGAGAGATTGAAAAGAGAGAGATTTATGACGTATGAACACTACAGTTCATGCCTCGTACTCTAAAGAAAAGAAAAGTGTACGTTTCAGTGCGCTTTATCTTCGAAAGAAGAGAAATCTTCTTATGACGTTTGAATACTTCAGTTCAAACCTCGTTCTCTAAAGAAAAGAAAAGTGTACTTTTCAGTGCGCTTTATCTTCGGAAGAAGAGAAATCTTCTTATTATGACCATTCTCATCAACATGCTTCATGCTTTTTCCATGCGCTTCAGTCATCAAGTGAACCGGACTACTGATAATTACTCTTATTCCACTTGCTCTTTTATAATGACGATGGCGACATCATATGCTAATTTTGCGAGGGAGAAGTGTGAATAAACTACATTTGGTTGATTTGACTTACTTAATCAAGAATGGCATCTCCGTATGCAATTCTTGAGGGGGAGAAGAAGTGTGATAATTCTGCATGGTTGATTGACATATGAGAATATATTGTCATACGGCTCCAAACTCATTTAAGAACCGAGCTTCTTCTTATCGGGTCATCTTTACATGGTGTTTCTTCTATGAGCCGTTGGTTGATATCTTCACATGGGCTGATATGATTAAATGACAAAGTGCTTCTAGTTGCTGGGCTGATTTCTTTGATGAACATTTTTCTGTTCTTGTTTGATTGGGAGGGATTTTAGTTTAGGAGATTTGCTACATATAAGGTAATTGGAACGCATTTGGTGAGATGAAGATGTTAACTTTCTATTCCCCAACTGGACAATCTTGAAGAAGGTCGAGTCTACAGTCTATTCTACATTTTCTGCTACATGTTAGAAGACAAAAAGACAAGTTGCATTTAACGATCTAAAGACTTCTTCTTAATTCGGGCATTTGTCAAACAGATTGTCGTTTTAGGGGAGAGTACTAATTGGGGGAGAGTGATATGTCAGATTTAATCCCCAATTAGACTTGCTCATTCTGTTCTTGACAAGTTGATTCTCACAAGATTTCTAATGTTCTTCTCAACAAATTTCAAGTATTTGGGCTGATAAGATGTTCTTTGATTCTAAAGTGTCAAAACCAGCAAGGGGGAAGGAGACACACATCTAAACACAAAGAGAGTAAACTTGATGAACTTAATTCTTCTAAGTGATTGAAGATATCCCGGGAAGACAAATGTCATTACCGTAGAGAAACTCAAGGTTTGACTCATGGCGTTTAGTGTTCTTATTCCAACTGTGTGGGGGAATAGACGGAAGAGCTAGTAAGATGAAAGAGGTACACAAGTGTGTGATGATTTTGATGTTATCGCAATCATCAGGGGAGAGAGATTGTGTACATTGGGGATGCTCATTGTTTTACTTGAGGGCTTAATCGGTGATTCGTAGATATAATCACTTATTCGGAGTGGACATCCGCAGAGATTGTCGTCCGCAGAGATAATCGATGATTCGCCCTTCTTTAATGTTATCGATTATTCTCTCTTTGGGCATTCGGGTACTTGGTTCTTGAGCTTCATACACTTTCTTGGGGAGAGAAAAGTATACATCGGGTTATTCTTTGGATATTGGACTTAATCGCTACTTGATGGTATAAGTTTCTCTGTCTTGGTATATGTGTATTCGGGTTCATGAGCTCTAGTCTAAGAGACCGAGCGCATCAATTCATCTACTTGAGGAAAGTGGTCTCTTGACACCTTTGGAATGGTTTGCTTGAGACTTGATGGAAAAGAAATTTGAGAAGATTATTTATGAGTGGGATGATACGTTGATGTTCTTCTATGGATGGTATAACCTCGAGCGGAGAATCTTGATTATCGTTCTTAAAAGGAGCGGTGGATTTGTGATAATGGTGTGCTTCTATGTGCACTGGCTAAGGCAAGCTTGAAATAGAGCTTGAATATGCTCATCTAATGGATTTTGGTTTGGGGAAGCGCCAAAGTCTCTCTTTCTCAAAGGCTCATGTTCTATCTTCTATTTTGGAGCCTCGAAGCTTTGGTGGTGAATGTTTAAGAGATGACGAATTCTATCTCCAACAACGGGTCGCTCGATATCCTTATCTCTCGTACTCGTATCATCATCTTCTTAAAACAGATATTCACCGAAACCAAAGTTGTCATAACACATTCAAGCTGACATTGTTTACGGTTTTGTCTTGATTTTGTAAAATCCCGCGAAAGAAACAATTTCTCGGTTTAAATCATAGACTTGTAAAATCCGTGACAATGGAAACATCTGGTAAAAGTAAAGTGCATTTCGGATCTATCTTATGGTTTATTCTTGGTTTTGTAAAATCTCGCGAAGAAACTATTTCTCGGTTTAAACCATAGAATTATAAAATCCGTAATGATGGAACCATCACGGAGAAAGGAAAGTGTAATTCGGATATTATGTGATCTTTGGTGCTACGGTTTCTACTTGAAGAAGGGATAAAGGTTGTACTTCATGAATTGGATGTGTGTTTGGATATTCGTCATGGCAGTTTGGTTATTACTTGGTTTTACGGGGTTATGTGCTTTTAACGATGGTCGGGATGCAAACCATTATCATAGTTCACTTAAAACATTCAATGGAGGCTAGATTTGAACCTTAAACTAGAAGATGTCACAACGGTGTTAATTCAATATTATCTATTTGAGGTTGAAGTGAAATATCACGGGCAAGTGTACTTAGTATCTGAAGGTATCGGGGATGGTTGGATGAAGATTCTTCAAGATCCTTGTTCGAGCTTATTATCAAAAATGAAGACTTGGAAATCTAGTTTTTGTTGGGTGTCTTTTACCTTTTCTTTTACCACTTGGGGGAATTGGGCTCTTACCACCACAAAATAACTATCACTTTAAGGAGTTACGTTGTAGTGCTCAGTGTCACATTCAATTGTGGATTTTCAAGAGGTGATGTACATCTATTACTTGATGGTTGGTTGGATGAAGAGTATAGAGTACTTAGAGATTCAATGGTGGATGAAGTCTCGGCACCGCTCTTTGTTACATATGTGCAAGTTTAAGTCACGAGTTCGGGTTAGTTTACTTCAGGGTCAAATTCATCATTTTGGGTTTTCTCCATCAGCTGTCACGACAAAGAGCCTACAGAATGATAATGGGGTTTATTACAAGTTTTGCCAAGAGAGATTGAAAAGAGAGAGATTTATGACGTATGAACACTACAGTTCATGCCTCGTACTCTAAAGAAAAGAAAAGTGTACGTTTCAGTGCGCTTTATCTTCGAAAGAAGAGAAATCTTCTTATGACGTTTGAATACTTCAGTTCAAACCTCGTTCTCTAAAGAAAAGAAAAGTGTACTTTTCAGTGTGCTTTATTTTCGGAAGAAGAGAAATCTTCTTATTATGACCATTCTCATCAACATGCTTCATGCTTTTTCCATGCGCTTCAGTCATCAAGTGAACCGGACTACTGATAATTACTCTTATTCCACTTGCTCTTTTATAATGACGATGGCGACATCATATGCTAATTTTGCGAGGGAGAAGTGTGAATAAACTACATTTGGATGATTTCACTTACTTAATCAAGAATGGCATCTCCGTATGCAATTCTTGAGGGGGAGAAGAAGTGTGATAATTCTGCATGGTTGATTGACATATGAGAATATATGGTCATACGGCTCCTAACTCATTTAAGAACCGAGCTTCTTCTTATCGGGTCATCTTTACATGGTGTTTCTTCTATGAGTCGTTGGTTGACATCTTCACATGGGCTGATATGATTAAATGACAAAGTGCTTCTAGTTCTTTGGTGATTTCTTTGATGAACATTTTTACATTCTTGTTTGATTGGGAGGATTTTAGTTAAGGAGATTTGCTACATATAAGGTAATTGGAACGCATTTGGTGAGATGAAGATGTTAACTTTCTATTCCCAACTGGACAATCTTGAAGAAGGTCGAGTCTGATCATTCTACATTTTCGCTACATGTTAGAAGACTAAAAGGCGAGTTGCATTTAACGATCTAAAGACTTCTTCTTAATTCGGGCATTTGTCAAGCAGTTGTCGTTTTAGGGAGAGCACTAATTGGGGAGAGTGATATGTCGATTTAATCCCCAATTAGACTTGCTCATTCTGTTCTTCAGCAAGTTGATTCTCACAAGATTTCTAATGTTCTTCTCAACAAATTTCAAGTATTTGGGCTGATAAGATGTTGCGGATTCTAAAGTGTCAAAACCAGCAAGAGGGAAGAAGACACACATCTAAACACAAAGAGAGTAAACTTGATGAACTTAATTCTTCTAAGTGATTGAAGATATCCCGAGAAGACAAATGTCATTACCGTAGAGAAACTCAAGGTTTGACTCATGGCGTTTAGTGTTCTTATTCCAACTGTGTGGGGGAAGAGATGGAAGAGCTAGTAAGATGAAAGAGGTACACAAGTGTGTGATGATTTTGATGTTATCGCAATCATCAGGGGAGAGAGATTGTGTACATTGGGGATGCTCAGTTGTTTTACTTGAGGGCTTAATCAGTGATTCAGAGATATAATCACTTATTTCGGAGTGGACATCCGCAGAGATTGTCATCCGCAGAGATAATCAGTGATTCGGCCTGCTTCTTTAATGTTATCGATTATTCTCTCTTTGGGCATTCGGTGCCGGGTTCTTGAGCTTCATACACTTTCTTGGGGAGAAAAGTATACATCGGGGTTATTCTTTGGATATTGGACTTAATCTGCTACTTGATGGTATAAGTTTCTCTGTCTTCGGGTATATGTGTATTCAGGTTCGTGAGCTCTAGTCTAAGAGACTGACTGCATCAATTCATCTACTTGAGGAAAGTGGTCTCTCTAGAGGAATTGTTGGCCATTACAATACTCCTGCCTCCATGTGCCAAACTGATAAGGTTTTAAAATGTACCTTTTTGAGGGGTCGTTTAAGCCCTTATTTGATCACTTTTGTATCCATTATTACTTAATATCGTTCCTTTTCACTTTTTAGGTATCTTGAAGGCAAAATACTGGAATGACACTTACTCAGACGAAAAGGCGCGAATATACGAATAAAATGGCCAAAGTCAAGAATCGAGACACTCAGTCTTTGGGCCGAAGGGGCGCATCGGTGTTATCTGCGATGTTGTCGCATCACTTTTGTGATGACCCAAGAGCCAAATTGCTTATTTGCAAGTGACGGTGTCGGGTTTTAAAAGAGTAGGTCGTCGCAACTCGACGGCCTAGATTTGATCCGAACGACGTCGAGATCAAGGAGACGCGTCATAAGCATAAGGTAATGCCGTCGCAAGACTAACGTAGCCAAGACGAAACCCTAATGACGGCGACCTGACGGCGTCACAAATCAAAGGGTGACGCCGTCGCATATGTAATCTAATATATAGAATCCGAATTTTTTAGTTTTCAGTGTGTAGTCTTTTGGAGTAAAACCCTAAACCGAACCAATGTTATCTTGTACAGTATTTTAGGGTTCCAAAACCTATCATATATCAAGATAAGTGTTTTACTTCATTAATTTAATTATGTCTTCAATTACTTGTGTGTATGCTTGCATGTTCCCCATGCCCGGCTAATTTACTTGTGTGTTTGCTTAGGGAATATGAAACTTAATCAATTAATATTGATTGGTTGTCTCTTATCTTCATTGTTAATGATCTAGTAATGCGATAGGTCATCCGTTGTGTAGTTAATGCTTGATTAATCTTTGTGAACCTTAGTTTATAATACCTAGAGTTGTTGTAGGCTAAACCATCCGAAGAGTACCTTAGAGTTAAAGTTTATAAATCCTAGAGATTTTGTAGGCGAGACCCTTTGGTAGTTTCAAAGAGTTAGGGATAAACGCATACCCTATGACTTTAGACACACAACGCGATTAAGAATAAGGACGTGACAATTCAACCATCAATAAGAGATAATTAAGGAGTAATAAAACCTAAGTAAACACATCTTTAAATCATCATACGAGCACACAATAATTAGACATAGACTACATACACCACTAGATTAGATAATTAGATAAGTAGAGTAATCGGTAGAAATACCAACCCCCAAATCCAAACCCCGAGATTCGTACCTTTCCATTTCCTAAAAAAACACAAAAAGATAAAAAATAATCTTCCTCAATCCCAACCTTAGCGTAGTAACTTCTCACTAGCATTCCTATTCCCCTAGAGAACGATATCAATTCCCGTGGCTTACCCTAATACTATGCTACAACGATTAGGTTCACTGCCTAGGTGGTTGAAAAACTTGCTCGACGAAAAGGAAGTTCCTTTGACCCCGAACGACGCGTGTAGCGTTATCAAGTTTTTGGCGCCGCTACCTGAGAATAGAATAGCTAGTTAGGAGTCCACCTCGTTTAGGTTTCTTTACTTGATTCCTATCAAGTAAATTTTTTTCTTATTTTTTAGCTTCCTCGTAGTCTATCCCCCTTCTTCGTGACCTTTGTTCGTAACCCCATCACTTTTCATCATGGAAGGTGATAACCAACCACCATTCATCAACCTACTACCAAATGACCCGCCAAGAGGCCGTACTATTGGTGAATAGTCGAGACCAAGCCATCTAGGCTATAGGAAGACCATTGAACTTCCCGACCAAGCCCAAACTACGGCCCTGCGATCCGACACCATCCGGTTGGTGCAAAACGGATGTGCATTCCATGGACTTCGTTCCGAAGATCCTAATCAACATCTAAAGGATTTCCTTAAAATTGTCGATTCCATCGACCTCGATGCTACTACTCGGGAGACCACGTGTCTGCGTCTCTTTCAATTCTCTCTATGGGACCAAGCTAGTAATTGGCTTGAGCGACTTCCCGCCGGCTCCATCTCAAGTTGGGATGATCTCACCTCTCGCTTCCTTGCTCAATTTTTCCCACCGGGAGAACCACTAAACTAAGGCGAGACATCTTGACGTTTCAACAACTTCAAGGCGAGTCTCTACAAAGCATGGACTCGATTTAAGGACTTACTCCATAAAGTCCCTCATCATGGTATTGATCTTCGGCTTCAAATCCAAATCTTCTATGAACATACCGATTTCATCACAAGGCGATCCATTGATCAAGCCGCCGGTGGAAGGCTTAGCGATTTAACGCGGAGGAATCTTGGGATATCATAGAAGTGCTTGCCGAGCAAAGCTACGAAGATTGGAATAAATCCCCTGAAACCCCCGTTAAAGTGGTTAATGCCATATCAACTCCTCTTGAATCTTCCAACGTCACCGAGGAGCAAATGAGTGCTCTTAAGAGAAGGATTGATTATCTGATAGAAAGGCATAAGAGAGCTCCCGTACAAATCCCTCAAGAAACAGTCAATTCCGCTAATTCCACCAACCACCCAACACCCTTCTCTGAATCCCCAAGTCGTGAGAAAAATCCTAATTCCGAATGGCGCTTCCGTTCTACTTCCCCAATACCACTCTCACCAAGCTTTAAGGAACAAATGAGGGAGTACATGGCAGCTCATACAAAGAGATTAGCAAAATTTGAAGAGGAGGTTTATAGGCAAAGAGAGGAAATGCAAGCAAAGATGACGGAAATGATGAACCTGGTAAAAGAATATACAAAGACAAAAGTTCCAAAAAAGGTACTAGTAAGAAGCAACAATTATCCTCCCACTTTGTTTGTTAACGCCATTTCCATTATGCCTGAGGATGGAAAGGTTGAGGAGAAGAAAACTGAGAAAAGCATGAGGGAGGAGGTTGAACCTAATAATGAGCCTGAGACCATTGAGTACTACCTTAAGCACGAAATTAACAAAAAAACCATTATTAACCAAGTGAACAACTTTAGTTACAATGAGGTTCTTAGGGAAGCCCTTGAAGGAAAAATAACAGAAGAAGAGTATGACGCCATGCCTATGGGACCTCTGTATGAGCTGGTTCTAAAAAAACCAGTAACTAAAAAACGAGACACCATAGGGAACTTCGTGATACCATGTAGCATAGGTGACATTGATAATATAAATGCCTTAGCTAATCAGGGGTCTGATGTAAACATAATGCCATTATCAATCTACAATAAGTTGACTAGGAAGAAGCCAGCCAAGACCGATCTTAGACTTTCCTTAGCAAATCACACCTATGTCTACCCCATAAGAATCATGGTGGATGTTTTAATAGAGGTGGCTAATATCGTCTATCCGGTGGATTTCGTGATCATAGATTTTGAGGAAGATAGAAACATGCCACACATTCTTGGGACACCTTTTCTGGCTACCGCCAAAGCAACCATCAAATGCGGGGAGGGCATCAGATACTTAAAAGCAGAAAAGGGTACGCTAGGATACCCATTGTTCCAAGGTATCCTCTTAAGATCATGGAAAAGATTACGGGTGAGAATCCACAAGTCCCTAGCAATATGGTTAAGAAGAAAATGAACGATTGGGAAAAAGGGCTTAGAGATTTTATGGTTCAAGGATTGCATGCAACATTGTGGAAGCACGATAAAAAGTTAGGAAATAATCCCACTTCGATACCAAAAACACAAAGGAACCCTAAGGAATTTTTAAAGGGAGAAAAAGTACGCATATACAAATCACGGATAAGGGCACTACAAGGTAGAAACAAACCAAGATGGTTTGGGCCTTTTATAGTGAAAGAAACCAATCTAAAGGATAAAACCGTTACCATAATAGAAGACACTGTCAAGGAATCCACGGTAAGCATACAACGTCTATGCCCTTTTGACGAAGGGAGAGCGAAGGAAGAAGGTGACGGTAATAAAGTCACGTAGGGGCACGACTACAAGTCTAGCTACAAGACTCATAAATAAAGAAAAGCGCTTCGTGGGAGGCAACCCATGCTTAATTGTTTGCTTGTTTGTGTCATATATCTTTTATTGATTGTTTATTCTCATGTTTAAATTTGTAAAAATGCTTTATTTTGTTTTTAACCTCGTCTTAATTACATATAAAGGTATTTTACATAAAGGATAAGTGTAGGAGGATTACACACGTTTTAAAAGAAACGTAAACATGAGAATTTCAATTAATTAAAAGATATACATGTGTGTTTGTTCGAGTCAAATGCTTGTATCGAGTCATAATGGATGTTTTGCAGAAATTTTCCGATTCTAAAGATGTAAATTTTCCGAATTTTTCCAGAAATCATGAGACCGCTTTTTGTCGGGATAACTGACGCGTCAGATCGCAACCGACGCGTCGGGAAGGAGCAAAACAATGATTACTTTTTCTCGTTTTTCGAGCTACTTATAATTTTTGGAATTTTCCAGGTCTTATATTTCTAGAAATTCTGTAAACATCCATTCCACAAGCATTATATCCTAGTTTAGTAGAGTCCTATATATACTATTACCGCCGATTTTATGCGAAGGTTTCGTTTGTTTTCTTCAAGTGTGCAGGTTTAATTTATCAAGAAGAAGATTCATAAGATGAGAAGGAGCTTTTCACGCAAACGTTCTTCTTAAAGAAAAATGTAACCACCACTTTACACGGATCCTACCGAGCTAATCGAGGAGTACTAGTTTCTTTCATCTTTTATTACCTTCCATTATCATAACTTTGATACTTTCGGGAACATTGGGAACAATGTTCAGTTTAAGTGTAGGGAGGGAAAATAAAACGGGAACTTTGAAACTATGCTTATCCTTGAATATTTGCTTTGTCCAATTGCATTTGTGTAATAAACCATGAGGAAATGTCGGTTAGGGTAATTTTGGCACAAAATTTAAAATTTTTCATGACATATAGGAGTGGGCCATTAGTCTTAATAAAGCGTCTCATAGATAGGAAGTTATATGACTAGCACAAAAACCCTTTACCAATTAAATTCCACCCAAAATGTGAGGATCGCCCTTAGATTAGTAGGAATTAAAGCATTCATCTTTAATGCTTAGTGTGTGAACCGATAGTATAATAGATTCTAGAACTTGTTTTGTGATGCATTTCGAAATCGCTAGTAAGACTACACTTGTGTAGTTAGGAATAACTAAATGATAAGAGGCATTAAGATAACCCTTGTTTGATACACGTAATATAATTACTTCTTCCACATCGGTTGAGTAATTCCCCCACACCTTTGCGTTGTACTCATCTTTAGTACACGATACCCCTAGTTAACCCCTCAGAGCCAATCCTTTTCGCGATTCTCATGATGTTTCGATTTTTCGGAATATCAATGAAGAGCATTGTTTACACCCCACCCCCAAATGTACACCCAAATCGCCTTAGCCTACCTTGTATGCACTCACTTTTAGTGCATTATTGTTATCACCCTAAAAACCCTTAGTTCAATTATCTAGTTGCTTGCATAAGTTGCTAAGTCGAGTCATATCCTTTGTACACAGTTTTGGGACGATTGGGACTCATGGGAAAAGTTAAAGTTTATGAAATGACGGGAAGGGAACGTTAAATTCAAATTTCCTTTATTTGCGTAATAATGTACTCCAAGTGTTTTGATCTTTTCAATTCGGGTCAAATTAGTGTTAGAGTAATAAAAACTTAAGTGTAGGGATGTGCCTATAAATCCCCATCATTTTGATGTTATCGTAGAGGATGGTAGAGTAAAAGTGTATTAAAAAAAATCAAAAAAAAAAACATAGAAAAAGAGAAAAAAAAAAAAAAAAGTGTAAAAAGAAAAAAAAATAGAAAAGAAATCGAAAAAAAAATAGAAAAAGAGAAAAAGAAAAAAAATAGAGTGTTGAAAAAAAAACATACGGGCTACCATCCTACATCTATCTTTAATTTATGTTTGTTTGTTTCAGTTATCTAGAGTCTAGAGTGTCGAGTCTTGGCTTAGCAACGCTATTCTTCGCATGCTTGTAAAGATTTTTGACTTGCCACCACTAAATAGCCTATCCCACCAAACCGTTTGTTTCCCTACCGTAAGCCTAACATTACAACCCTTTAAAAGACCTCTTTGATAGTCTTTCCTAGGTGCTTACGCCAAAGCGATGAAGGTTTGATCTAGTCTCAAGCCTATGGTAATCTATGTACTAGGACCGGTTAATGAGTGTTTATCTTCCATTTCCAACTTGTTATATTTCATATACACCCGAGAGATGTGAGTATCCAAACACCCCATGTGAGGTGCAAGTATGTAATTTCGTGCTTGTTATGACTTTCTTGGGGCTTATATGTGTTGTGGATTGTTCTAAACCAATGCTTCATGACCTCTAACTTATAAATTAATTGGCTAAAAGCACATTTGCTTGAGGACAAGCAAATACCAAGTGTAGGGATATTTGATAAGGTTTTAAATGTACCTTTTGAGGGTCGTTTAAGCCCTTATTTGATCACTTTGTATCCGTTATTACTTAATATCGTTCCTTTTCACTTTTAGGTATCTTGAAGGCAAAATATTGGAATGACACTTATTTGGACAAAAGGCGCGAATATCTGAAGAAAATGGCCAAAGTCAAGAATCGAGTCACTCAGTCATTGGGCCGAAGGGATGGCGTCGGTGTTATATCTGCAACGCCGTCGATCTTGTACAAGAAACCGTCAAGTTCTCTCACGCAAGCGTAAGAAAACCTAAAGCAGCTTAAGCACGAAATCAATGAAGATCGAGAGTATAGAGTCTCCCGGTCGTTATGTCCCAAATGAGTCAGGCAATGGATCAATCAACGCCTAGTGATCGAGAAGTTTGAGCGAAAAGGATTATGATTTGGTGATTATAACTACGAAATATCAAACAAATACAAAGGCTAAAATGCAAATGAGAGGAAATTTAAAAGATAAAATCTATTAAATAAACGCTATCACTAAAATTAAAATGATGTTTTTGTTTTTATGATTTTCTAAACCGAAATTAAAATCTACTGACGTACAACTAAAAACGTGAAACTAATTCAATATTAACCCTAAAATATGAAAATGATGTTTTACAATCCTAATGATAAAAGAAAATTACTAGAAAAAGAAAATTATTTTTAAGACTAATTATCTAATTAAAAACTATTTTTAACTATTAATTAATTATCTAAAATATAAGAAAATATGAAATTAAGCTAGAAAAATAAGATTAACACTTAGAAAAGTCTAAAATATCAAAATAGACTTTTCAAAACTATTTTTGTATTTTTGTGACTATTTATCTATTTTCTAGGAATTTTAAACTATTAAAAACTAACTAAATCACTAAAAATTACCAAATGAACTATGAAAATCTAGAAAATTACTTTTCTACTTTTATATTTATCTAAGTCTAAGAAAATGAAAATTTATTTTTGGAACCTTTTACGAATTTTTGTATTAAATGCTATTTAAAAATACTTAAAAACTAGATTAAATTAAGAAAATAGTAAAACAATTAGGAAAAATCTTAAAATTTCAGGAAATTCTAAAATAATATTAAGAAGCTATGAAAATGGAAAACAGTATGCTATGTGGAAGAAAATGAAGCGCTCAATCAAGTGCTTATTGAAATAAGCACTTGTTACAAATGGGCCAAACAAGCTATCCACGAAAGCAGGAATATGATGTACTAAAGATGACCAAATGAAACTAAATTCAACAAGTTATAACTACTGATTAGCACAATAAAACAGATTTGATGTTTGTGAAATTAAGCTAAAACAGTTTTTGATGTCTACTTGCAGACCAAAATTAAGCACCTAATTAAGCTACAAACTAAAAACCAACTATTGAGTTCTAAACTATACCTAAGTGACTACTGTTAACCAAAAGACTAGCCCCTAACAAGCTATTACAAGCTCTGTGCAAGCTTGTATAAAGCTGAGAAAAACTCAGTTTATACTGAGTCCTGAGCAGGGCAAAAGGGCCTAAAATTAGCTTATGCAGAAGCTTATTTAGCAAGCAAAAGCTAAAACCAGATAAGAGGTATTAAAGACCACCTGTTAAACTACTTATATCCCAAAAACCAGAAGCTAACAAGCTTTAATAAAACCTGTGCACAAGCTGCAACTTCTGCATAAAACCATTTTTGCATGATTTGACTTTTTGAAACAAAGATGAACTTTGACTAAAGTGAAGTTTGATCCAACTTTTATGACTGATAATGATGTTTTGTGATGTAGAGAGCTTAAGACTAACTTTGTCTAAGACTTTTAAACACAAATTCAAAGATTTCAAATCCAAAGATCCACAACAGTAAGCTGTAAAATAGATTTAGTTTGATTTTGACTTTAAGAGTGTAGCATGGACAAAATAAGACAAAGATGAGTTTGTTTTAGTCACAGAAGCATAAACCAATCAACAAGCTACCACTGAATTCACTTATGGGGCAGATATGACAGCAATCCAAACACCCCTTAACTACTGATTTGCAAATTAGAATGATACAACAACTGACTAATCATATACCAATGATCAAACTAGATTACTTAAGCCTAATTACTACTTTTAAACCAGGTTTTAATAGCTTTGAACTACAACTACCGCTTATGCATAGAAACTTGTAAATGTGACTTACAAATGTCCAAGCCACAATGGCTAGCCAACTGAGAAACAAAGAACACTACCCTATCAAATTCCACCCAATGCATCCATTTCAACCCATTTCCAATGCTGAATCAACCCATATCTTTTCTGCACCCAGTTTAGCTCCAACTTTGACTTTTGTTGACCAGTGTTTAAGAGTTAATGAAATGTAAATGTAAGTTTATTTAAAGCTTTAACAAGCTTATTTGAGCTTGTTTAAGCTTGAAAACAGACTTTCCAACAGATTTATCAATGATTTTGAGATTGATGATTTCAACAGTAGACTAAAATATGAAAATAGAACTTAGGCTTAAATTGAGACTGAAATTAAGTTGCAATACATTTAAATGATTATCTTGAATACAAATGAACTTGAAAATACCAATACAAAGCTAATTTAGACTAAGTAATTAAAATTCGACATACAATTTTTGAAAAACTAAAACTAACTATCTCCATGCTTCTCTTGGCCTCCTTTTATGCTCCCAAGACTTTTTCTCTCTCTTCTGAGGGTTTCCCAGCTGCAATATCCACCCTTGATTGGCTAGAATCAATCTAGGCCCTTAATCTTGTTTTGGCGGGAAAATTGGTTCAAGATAATTGGGACAGGAAAGAGATGCATTAAATGCATTGGTGAGGTTGGTGAGGAGAGGGGGAACAATTGGTGAGGTAGAGTGGGTTTTAGGAGGCTGGTGGTGGGGGGTTGCAGGAGCAGACAGGAATGTCGGGGAGGGGACAGGGAAGGCGGTTTTTAATATTTAAATGGTTGGGTTTTGGGTTGGTCGGGTTAAGGGACCGGGTAAGGATTTTTGGGCCAGGGTGTTAAGGATTGGGCTTGGGTAATCATTTTAGGTCCGTTTGGTTTGTAAGGTATTAATACAAGGGACCATTTGTGTAACATTTGAAAATCCAAGGACCAAACATGAAAATTATGAAGAGTAGTCAAAAGGGTTTGTTTTGCCAATATTAATAATCCAAGGGTTGATTTGACATTTTTGAAAATTTCCAAGGACTAGTATTGACCATTTTGGATTTTTAGGGACTAAATTGTAACTTTCTCAAAACTTTTAGATTTCTCACCAAAGGACTAAATATGACAATTTATGATTTTAAAAGACCTTTGGTGACTTTTCTTTTGAAATTTTGGCTCGTGGACTATTTTTGACAATTTTACAAACTTGGGGATCAAACCGCAATTTTGCAAATTTGATATGTTTTTCATCCGATTTTGATAATTTTGCATTTGAAACACATAAAACATTGATTTGTGATATTTTGATCATTTTGATGTGTTTCGAGTGTTTTCGAGATGATTTTGCGGTTTATTTTGTACAAAATGATGAGTATTTACACACTCATCAATCCCCACATCGAGATATTGCTAGTCCCTAGCAATGATTTGAGAAAACATAATGGATTTTAATCTCTTTACCAAAAGCCATCACTCGGAGTAGCCAAATGTTTCAGTTCAAGTAAGAACCATGGTACACCGATAACCATGTGATTTTGAGCAAACCACCGACTTCCAACGGATTTGATTTTCTTTACCGAAGCCGCACCTTCCGGACTAGCCAACTCTTAGATAAATTATCAGCATTATCTTTGGTGGTGATTACCAATTATGGTTTTTCCACCGCCTTTACCACAAGCCATAATCTTGCGGGCTAGCCAACTCTTCACTTTTTAGGATATGGTGAGTCGAATACCATACAATTTTGGGCAAATTGCAAGCCATATAAACGGATTTGAGAAATCTTTACCAAGAGCCGTTTGCTCTGGATTAGCTAATCCTTTTGTCTTACGTATATGGCGGATCGATAACCAAATGAGAAAGTGTAGAACACTTACTCCAAAAAAATTTTGGCCAAAAGCGGGATCAGGCGGTATAATTACATGATAAAATTCGTGAGAATCCCCACACTTAGAAATGAATATTGCCCTCAATATTCAAAGTACCGCGGTTATGCGAAACAAAGAACGTAAAAGGGAAATACTACGGCCATTATTTTAGAAAGAAGATTTTTTTTTTTTTTTTTTTTTTTTTTTTTGGGCCTGGCAACCCCCACACTAGGGTGGTAGAAAGAGGTGAGAAAATGAAATATGGGTGAAAACCCATATGGCATGCTCTGTTTTTGATTACCGAGTCGCTAGCTTGACTCGATCCCGCATTCATTGGTTCATGGGGAAAGTTTGAAGATCCGGACAACCATGGATGGAATGTCCTCGCCAAAGTAATGCTTCACTCGATGACCATTCACTTTGAAATTAGGACCATCGGGTTGAGATAACTCAATGGTGCCATAAGGATAAACCTTAGCAATGGTAAATGGACCAGACCAGCGGGACTTGAGCTTTCCCGAGAAAATCTTCAATCTTGAATTGAAAAGAAGGACTCTATCACCTACGTTGAAAACGCGGTTCTTGATTTTTGAGTCATGGATCTTCTTTGTCTTTTGTTTATAGATCAAAGAGTTCTCGTAAGCTTGATCACGGAGTTCATTTAATTCATTCATTTGAACTTTCCGATGATCACCCATTCTCGAATATCAAAGTTAGCATGCTTCAAGGCCCAGTATGCCTTGTGCTCGAGCTCAACGGGAGATGACACGCCTTCCCGTACACCAGCTTGTATGGAGTGCACCCGATGGGTGTTTTGTAGGCTGTACGGAAGGCCCAGAGTGCGTCATCTAATCTATCCGACCAAGAGGCACGGTTTTCACCAACCGTCCTCTCCAAGATTCTTTTAATCCCCCGGTTAGAGACTTCCACTTGCCCACTTGTTTGTGGGTGGTACGCAGTAGAGGTACGGTGAGTTACACCATACTTTTGCATGACTCTTGCAAATTGGTCATTGCAGAAATGCGTACCACGATCACTGATGATGGCTCGTGGAGTTCCAAACCTAGCAAAGAGAGATTTCAAGAATTTCACCACAACTCGGGCATCGTTGGTGGGTAAAGCTTTAGCTTCCACCCATTTTGACAAGTAGTCAACGGCCACGAGTATGTATTTGTTTCCGTGAGAAGAAGGAAATGGCCCCATAAAGTCAATGCCCCAGATGTCAAAGATCTCACACACTTGAATAGCGTTTTGCGGCATTTCATTCTTTTGTGAGATATTCCCGTGACGTTGACAAGCGTCACAGGTTTTGACGAATTCATGGGCATCCTTATAGATCGTGGGCCAATAGAATCCCGAATCAAACACCTTCTTGGCACTAGGATCATCGGGGTCTTGCCTAGTTGGAATAGGCTTCTTCACTACCCAATTGTAGTAGGTGCTAGTCATTATGTTGATTGGGGATTTGCGATCAATGTATGCCTTTGCCACGAAAAGGTGTCCTATGCAACATGGTATGTTAAGATTCCAAGGGTTCCCAAACTTGATTCTAGGGCTTTTCTTAACATACATGTGACGGAGGTCACGTACTAAGTGAGGGTTGCGAGATAGCTCTTCTTCCATAGGAAACTTATTGAAATCTACTTCCTCGGTTGTTTCATTGGTCTCACGTGTATGGTCCTCTTCGTCATTTGTTCTATTCACTAAGGCGATGGTTTGACGAATTGGACATGCTTAGCTAACTTACTTGGGTCCTTAATCTCTACATCGGAAGGCTCGGGAGTTGAGATAGCATTAACCTTCCTATCACTATTGGTCATGGCTTTCAAAAGTTTATCTATCTTCCTATCCATTTCGGCTTGTTGTTGGTTAAAGCGGTGCGAGAGCTTAGCTAATTGGGCTTTGGGTTGCAACTAGGTTTTGCAACATCCTTCGATGTTTTGTTGGTTAGGACCGTGGGGTGGGGGCCATGAAAAATCATTGGAAGTGAATTCCTTGGTTTGTCCCCAATAGAAGTCGGGCTTGCCCTTCCATGCTTCTCGGGTTTCACTGAAATTCCTAGGTCCGGGTATTGTAGGAAATCTTCCTCCCGTTTCATTAATACGCGAGGATGCGTAGTCAACAGAAGCATGTTCGGGGGATTGGGTGCAAGTGCGCGTGTTATGAGGATCATAAAACGGCTCACACAAGGAAGAAACCTTGTTCACATGGCGTGAAGACTTAGGGTTTTCGTAGGAACTCATTAGGAATTTAAGTTGATCTTCAAGTTCGATCATCCTATGGTCGGAAGATTGTGAGTCAATGGAAGGCAAGGAGATTGCTTTAACGGTTTTGGGCAACTCACGGGGGTCATTCCAACTTTCGTTGTCATAGAGAGCAAGGTCCTCTATTATACCCCATGATTCTTCCGTGGTGAGATCACTAAGTTTTCCACCGGCCGCTTGGTCAATGGATCGCTTGGTGGGGAAGTTGACATGATCATAAAAAAATTGGACTTGGAGCCAAAGATCAATACCGTGATGAGGGACTTTATGAAGTAAGTCCTTGAATCGAGTCCATGCTTCGAAGAGAGATTCACCTTGACGTTGTTGGAACATCAAGATGTCATTCTTAAGTTTGGTGGTTCTCCCCGGTGGGAAAAATTGAGCAAGAAAACGAGAGGTGAGATCATTCCAACTTGAGATGGAGCCGACGGGAAGTCGCTCAAGCCAATTACTAGCTTGGTCCCGTAGAGAAAATTGGAAGAGACGCAGACGCGTGGTCTCCCGAGTAGTAGCATCAAGGTCAATGGAATCGACAATTTTGAGGAAATCCCTCATATGCTGATTAGGATCTTCGGAACGAAGTCCATGGAATGCACATCCGTTTTGCACCAACCGGATGGTGTCGGATCGCAGGGCCGTAGTTTGGGCTTGGTCGGGAAGCTCAATGGTGTTCCTATAGCCTAGGTGGCTTGGTCTCGAGTATTCACCAAGAGTACGGGCTCTTGGCGGGTCATTTGGTGGTAGGTTGATGAATGGTGGTTGGTTATCACCTTCTATGATGAAAAGTGATGGGGTTACGAACAAAGGTCACGAAGAAGGGGGATAGACTATGAGGAAGCTAAAAAATGAGAAAAATTTACTTGATAGGAATCAAGCAAAGGAAACCAAAACGAGGTGGACTACTAACTAGCTATTCTATTCCCCGGCAGCGGTGCCAAAAACTTGATAACGCTACACACGTCGTTCGGGGTCAAAGGAACTTCCTTTTCTTTGAGCAAGTTTTATAACACCCTAAGAAGTGAACCTAATCGTTGTAGTGTAGTATTAGGGTAAGCCACGGGTATTGATATCGTTATCTAGGGGAATAGGAAGACTAGTGAGAAGTTACTACGCTAAGGTTGAGGTTGAGGAAGATTATTTTTTTATCTTTTTTATGTTTTTTAGGAAATGGAAATGTACGAATCTCGGGGTTTGGATTTGGGGGTTGGTATTTCTACCGATTACTCTACTTATCTAATTATCTAATCTAGTGGTGTATGTAGTCTATGTCTAATTATTGTGTGCTCGTATGATGATTTAAAGATGTGTTTATTTAGGTTTTATTACTCCTTAATTATATCTTATTGATGGTTGAATTGTCACGTCCTTATTCTTAATCGCGTTGTGTGTCTAAAGTCGTAGGGTATGCGTTTATCCCTAACTCTTTGAAACTACCAAAGGGTCTCGCCTACAAAATCTCTAGGATTTATAAACTTTAACTCTAAGGCCTCTTTGGATGGTTTAGCTTACAACCACTCTAAGTGCTATAACCTAAGGTTCACAAAGATTAATCAAGCATTAAGTACACAATGAATGACCTATCGCATTACTAGATCATTAACAATTAAGATAAGAGACAACCAATCAATATTCAATAATTAAGTTTCATATTCTAAGCAAACACACAAGTAAATTAATGGGACATGGAGAACATGCAAGCACACACAAATAATCAAAGACATAATTGAATTAATGAAGTAAAACACTTATCTTGATGTAAGATAGGGTTTGGAACCTAAAATCTTGTACAAGACGACCTTGGTTCGATTTGGGTTTTACTCAAAAGACTACACACAATCTTGAAAATTCGGATTCTATATATAAGATTACATATAAAAATTTGGGTTTAGGACGCGTCGCATATGTAATCTTATATATAAAATCCGAATTTTTAGTTTTCGATGTGTAGTCTTTGGAGTAAAACCTAAATCGAACCAAGGTCGCCTTTGTACAAGATCTAGGGTTCCAAACCCTATCTTACATAAGATAAGTGTTTTACTTCATTAATTTAATTATGTCTTCAATTACTGTGTGTATGCTTGCATGTTCCCATGTCCGCTAATTTACTTGTGTGTTTGCTAGGAATATGAAACTTAATTATTGAATATTGATTGGTTGTCTCTTATCTTAATTGTTAATGATCTAGTAATGCGATAGGTCATCCGTTGTGTAGTTAATGCTTCATTAATCTTTGTGAACCTTAGTTTATAATACCTAAAGTTGTTGTAGGCTAAACCATCCGAAGAGTACCTTAGAGTTAAAGTTTATAAATCCTAGAGATTTTGTAGGCTAGACCCTTGGTAGTTTCAAAGAGTTAGGATAAACGATACCCTCGACTTTTAGACACACAACGCGATTAAGAATAAGGACGTGACAATTCAACCATCAATAAGATATAATTAAGGAGTAATAAAACCTAAATAAACACATCTTTAAATCATCATACGAGCACACAATAATTAGACATAGACTACATACACCACTAGATTAGATAATTAGATAAGTAGAGTAATCGTAGAAATACCAACCCCAAATCCAAACCCCGAGATTCAGACTTTCCATTTCCTAAAAACATAAAAAGATAAAAAATAATCTTCCTCAACCCCAACCTTAGCGTAGTAACTTCTCACTAGCATTCCTATTCCCAGAGAACGATATCAATTCCCCGGCTTACCCTAATACCACACTACAACGATTAGGTTCACTACCTAGGTGTTGAAAACTTGCTAGATTTAAAAGGAAGTTCCTTTGACCCCGAACGACGTGTGTAGCGTTATCACAAACGATTTCAATATACATTATGCACATGTTGAGGGGGAGCATTTATCCAAAAACAAGATGAGTTTTTAAATCAGACACATTTTCTCCCATGTTTTCTAAACCTTATTAAATCACTTGGGATCCAAAATCTCAAAGGGTTTGATATTTTTAATCGGGGGAGAATTTGTGAGTTAATAATGAAATTTGATAAAAGGTGATCATTTTGATTCAAATGTGCATGCTGCACTCCCTTGTGTGCTAAACGCTTTCGAATCTTGAAGCACATATTGAGGGAGAGCATTTCAAAAAGAAAATAAACTGTCGAGGTACAAAAGCCTTTATGTTTTAACATAAAGTACCTTGATTGAGTTTTCAAATGGTTTTCTCTATGGCAATGTAATCGTGAAAGTACTTAAAAGAACTATTTCCTCTATGTGAAAAATTGATTTAAAATATTCTACGCACATATTGAGGGGGAGAATTTTACCAAGAAAATCAAATGGCTTTTTCTATGAAAATTGTGATCAAAGAAAATATTTCAAAGATCTCTTGCCTCCATGTGCCAAACAATTTCTAAATCATATGCACATGTTGAGGGGGAGTATTTCTAAATGATCAAAACTATTAAGGTACAAAATGCTTTAATCTCGAATCACATGTACCTTGATTGTTTTTCCAAATGATTTTTCAATTGGTTTCATGAAGGAAAGAACTATACCAAAAAGACCAACCAATTTACTTTATGCATGGTGTTATAAGGATGGTTTGGTTAGGTATTCGTTCCCACGATCCCGCCAGAGCCGGAGGGATCTACCCAGGGACAATCCACTATATAATATAGAGTCCTTAGGTATGATGAAAAAAAATGAGAAAAGTGAGATATAGGAAGAGTGCGGACTGAGATAGAGCTAGAACTGGAATAAACCCAACAAGGTTCTAGTTATAAAGTCTCGTAAGGCGAAGGGTTGAAGAATGAAAAGAATTGAATATGAAAAGGGTGAAAAGAAATAGCCCTCCTACAATTCAACCTTAGGGCAGAAACCGGGTTCAATTCATATGGACCCAGTGACGCACTGTACTAAACTTCCCAAACTACTCAAGTTCCTCTTAAAAGGGCTTGTTTCATTCTCACGGGGAACCTACATAATCTATCGACTTTCTCTTAGAGATTGTTGATATTGAAAAAGGAGACCCTCTCCCTAGTCTCCGGCATAGGAACCAAATGTGCACAATTGAGTCTAGAGCCAAGAGATCATCCACAATATCTCATTAGGACACAAAATTAATGAAGACTTGTTGTTTCACACAATGTGGAACGCATTATCCTTGTGGTATTGCCAGAACATCCGAGTGATATGTTAAATATTCACGATGAAGATGGATTCCTTCTAGAGCCAACATCAAACAAGCTCTTGGTGGGTGACATGTGAGATCTTTTCTAAAGATCAAGCTTGTGACAACTGGATAGAAACAATGGGGCGATTCATTCTTGAATCAACCTTGGTCCAGGAAATGAATTGACGAATACTTTTGGAAAAACTGTTCGATGTGCAAATCTTCTTTTCTCTAGCACATCGAATGTGTATTCATGTTTTCAAACACAAAAAGTATCTCTGATTGAAAAAATACTTTTGGAAAAACCATTCGATGTGCGAATCTCTTCTTTTCTCTAGCACATCGAATGTGTACAATTTTCAAATACAAAAAGTATTTTTGATTGAGAATTGATCTTTCTCATAAAACCTTAGTCGTATTGCAAAACTCTTTCTTCTAAGCAATACGCGTTTGTTTTTCAAATCAATTTTTCATCAATCGCTGAATCTCAATTACCGGTTCACTCACTGTGTTGTCTTCTTTGAGACGTTTGGTTTGAGAACAACTAGAACATTGCGAAACCCCGTCAAGGAGATTCTTAGGAATTCTACGATCACAAAGACTTGTAATCGATCAACGGGAACCGTGGGCGTGTACCTCAATTCAATGAAAGTGATCAAAGACACTTTCGATGTTTTATTGCTAATCGTTGTTTGCGGTACATTTGACGGTTGTACCGATCGTAATCGAGGAGTCAATCCAAAGCCGCATGCTCACAGCATCCACACTTAATTAAAGAAATCATGACAAGTGCTTATCTACATAACCTGGCTCTGATAGCTGCAAATACCATGAACCAGTAAAGCTTCCGCTACTCTGATGAAAAGATGTTATGATCCAAAAGTGTGAGCATGTCGGTCTGAAAGTCACAACATCACATGAAGGCAACACTACAATGGGTGATCCAGAGATTTACTGTGGCTGATGATCTCAAAGAAAGCTCGAAGATCATCAAAGATGTGGATCAGTTCAAAGACCTCCACTCAAAGTACAAAACTATGCGGACTTTAAAGAATCGCTACTAATGCACAAAGATTACGGAATTTGAAGAATTGAAGTCTACGAGCTCGAGAACTAAAGACAAAGAAAGAATGCTAGGATGCAAAATGTATTTCATGGGGTGACCTCCCTTAGGGGGAGATTGTTAGGAATTGGAAATTCCATGTTAAAGTGCCGGTCACCCCAATTATGGTCTAGCATATGTTAGCTCGTAGACTTGTAGTTATTTACGTTATTTAGTAGTTTATTAGTTAGTTTGTAGCGTAGAATAGTTTAGTGTAATACCGTGGAGGAAGGACGGGTCTTTACCCACTGTATGCCTGATCCACAGTCTGTTAGGAGGATGTATACTTTGTAACTATAAATACCCCTTCCATCCATGGAAGGGGTGGTGCTTCTTAATCTAATCTTTCACTTTTTACAAACCAAGTCTCTACCAAGAACACCCCCTCACTCTTTCTCTCTCTAAAACATGGCATACTTGTATAATCACCATCCAAGGCCACCCGAATCATCAAACACAAAAATATTAAGATCCTAACATGATGAATGAGAAGGGTAAACTTGTCACAAAATACATACGCTAAGCGAAAAATATGATGTATAAAATACGAAAAAATAAAGGCAGTTACACAACCAAACAAAAAGTGCCAAGTTTTGGCTACATTTTCATGCCATTTTCCCTTTTAAGAAAGCCTAACTTTTTGAAGCCCTAATTTTAAGATCTTGATTTTTTTTAATAATCAATGCCGACAAAAATATGTGTAAAACACATATTTCAAACACAACACACAAATTTATGAATTCCACCAACATCCATCTTATTCTTTTAAAACTACATGTCAATACCATTATGGCATTGTATGATGTTTTTAAGCTCAAAATATACAAATAAATAAAGAAACGATTACAAGACCAAAACCAAAAGCTCTCACAGAACACCTTTCAATACACACACAAAAACCTAACTAAATAAAGAATAAGAAAAAAAATATACTTATAACCAGATCTAGAACATATTTTCATGTTTCACTTAGTAACCATGAACATAATGTTAAGATCCACATCCTGATCTTATGATCTTACGATTTTACGATACTAGAAAATAAAAATAATTCGGATCCTACGTAGGAATTTAGCAAGCTTAGGATCTTATAAGACCACGATCTTGACCATAGGATCTTAAGATCTAATCCGATCCGATCTTACTTTTATCAAACCGCAAACTAAAAAAATTACAAAGTTATGGATTATGTTTTATAGAATTTAAAAAGAACATATTAATATTTTTAAACATTTTATATTCATAACTTAGGACATCATTTTCATGAAACATTCATATAATTTTATGTTTATTATATATACTAATAATTTGTAGATTTGAATAATATTAAAAAGACTATTAAAAAAATAATATTATAATAAAATCTTAGGATCCTGATCCGATCTTGCAAAAACAAAGACGATTCTGAATAGTATTCCGATCTTGAAAACCGTGCCCTTGAACAAGTAACAAGGAACAACACTAGTACTAATCTCTATAAGGTTGCCCACAGTCGTTACCTGGGTCACCGTCTGCCACATCAGCTTTCTCTCTCCGGAGACCTGACACGACCAAGTTGCCACAGTCGATGACCGACCATTTTTTTTTTAATTCAAATATTTTTAACAACAAAATTAAACTTCATTAATAATTACAATACTAAATTTAAATAAGCATTAAAAACTGTTAATACAAATAAGTCGTAAAAACGTTTATTTATATTTTACGATCTTCTAATGTTTTGTCGATAACAAACGTAAAATCATTTTAACGAAACAGATAAAATACTTAAATGGTTTGAGCCAATAGTTTACTAACATACTTACATTTTCATATAAAACACTAAACAAGTAATAGTGTTTACATTTTATAGAAATACATATGTATAACAACTAGTGTTTACATAACACGGAAATGTGCACATTTGTATATAGTGTAATGGGTAATGTAATAGGCAGAAATCTAGGTTCTTAACCCATTGACTAGATACATTGAATATAGTTGGGTAAAACCCAAATTCCATGACCCATACCTATGGAGCTTGATCCATAACCCATGACCCACTGCATGACATCATGCATGAAGTCATGTTGGGTATTATCCATGACCCATGGACCTAAACCAAGACCCATGACCCAATGTCTAGATACATTGTATCTTATTGGATACCCAAGGTTCATATCCATGGCCCATAACCCAAATAGGGAGGTGCGTCTGGCGGATCCCCAGGTTTACACTGGACGGATCCCTCATGTAAGGGATCTGTGGGATCTGGGGAACAGTAGAAGTTTTTTCCTATAAATAGTGAGTCATTTCTTCATTGTAACTCAACCCTTTTACACATACTCTCTCTTAGTATTGTAAACTCACTAACCTCAGATCCAAAGGATCTCTTTGTGTAGTTTTGTGTTTGTATGATTCTCTAGGTTCCTCTTAAAGGCGAGATCACCACCTCTTGAAGTCAAGCAAGCTCAAGTCCATGGGATGCCAAGCTTCGTCATCATCAAGACTACTAAAGTTCTCTTGTTGATAGTTCTTTCCTCCCACCTTAGAAGTGTTGTGTCAAAGGCATTAGTGAAGGGTGTCGAAGGTCCGTGTCAAAGGCATTACTGAAGGGTGCTGAAGGTCCGTGTCGAAGGCATTAATGAAAGGTGTCAAAGGTCTGTGTCGAAGGCATTAGTGAAAGGTGCCAAAGGCTCAAGACAAAGGCATTAGTGAAAGATGCCAAAGGGTCGTGTCAAAGGCATTAGTGAAAAGTGCCTAGGGTGTACATTTGATATGGTGCATCAATGTACAATATAGATTAGTTTGGGTCAAAGGATAGTGACATCCTTATGATGTTGTTATAAGGAGTATGTCTCTTTTAGGATATGTGTTGTGTAGTATTGGGTTGTAGTTCCTCCTTTGTAATGGAACTCGGTATCTAGCCTTGTACCGGATAAAGTGTAGGCGACGTTGTGATAGGTTTGGTTCTACCTCATGGATGAACTCGGTGTCTAGCCTTGTACCAGAAAAGAGTAGGCGACATTTCTCCGCCACAATAAGGAGCTTGTGTTGTGTAGTGCTTACAAACTCTCGAGTAGGTGACTCGGGGAGTGGAGTAGGGCAAGGAATGTGTCCTTGTAGCCGAACCACTATAAATACTCGCGCTGTGGTTTTGTGTTTCTTACTCTTTATCTTCGCATTACTCTTTTATATGCTTATCTATCAACATCCAACACACACATTAAATAGATTGACATAAGTCGATCTAAATAGTTTAAAACGAAGTTTTAATTGGTAAAACTATTCAACCCCCTTTTAGTTTTTCACAAAAACATTACGTAAATTATTCAAATAACATTAAAAACATTACGAAATTCTTCATCGTCATTGTCACTGCCGTCTTCATTCTCTTAATTGACTTAATTTCTACGATTTCTCCAAATGTGTTCGATCAAATCAAATTTTAAGTGTAGATGAGTTGATGAGTCCATTAGCTCCTGAGTAACTACTAACGATTCTTCATGCGATCTTAAGAGGTCATGATCACGATGGCCCTCATCTTCGAAC
Source organism: Chrysanthemum lavandulifolium (assembly GCA_022545495.1). NCBI lineage: Eukaryota > Viridiplantae > Streptophyta > Magnoliopsida > Asterales > Asteraceae > Chrysanthemum > Chrysanthemum lavandulifolium. The sequence continues at coordinate 261,778,102 of CM040241.1, read as the reverse complement.
CATGTAGGACACATCGCCCGCTGCTTGTGTTGAATGATCATATTATGTAATATAATACATGTATATACAATATCTTGGAGATCCCGTTTATACAACCCTCGAGCAGGAACTTTAAGCATTTTCCACTTCTTCTTCAACACACCAAAATCCCGTTCCACATCTTTCCTTACTGCTTCGTGCTTCCTCTTGTACAATATTCTTTTTTCATCACCCGTGGGAGGATTTGAAATGGACTTAATAAGAACGGACCATTGTGGATATATCCCGTCAGTAAGATAATATCCCCTTTTATAAGGTACATCGTTAGCCTCGAATTCAAGGTCTGGTGCTTTCCCAGATTTGATATCATTGAAAACAGGGGAACGATGTTAAACGTTTACGTTATTATTCATTCCGGAGACAGCAAAGAACGCATGCCAAATCCATAAATCTTGGGAAGCGAATGCTTCCAACAAAATGAATGGATGTGGCCCGTGATCACCCCTAGCATATTGACCTCTCAAACTATTTGGCCAATTCTCCCACTCCCAACTTGTACAATCAATGCTTCCCATCATCCCAGGAAATCCATGCGTATGCTCGTGATGAGCATATAATCTTTCAAGGTCAGAATACGTGGGTTTCGGAAATACTCAGCACTATATAACTCTATGATAACCGTGCAAAACTTACGGAGACATTCACGGGATGTTGTTGTGAGAACCGAAATCTAATTAGGTTAGTCAACGGTGACTTTTGACTCAACTTCCGTTACCTTATTCCAAAAACTTGTAAAACTACAAACTCTCAAATTACTTGTATAATGAATTCAATACAAAACCAAATTAATTTGCATTTCAACTTATATATGGTAAATAATAATACTTAATAACAAAGCTAAATTAAAACATTTACCTAATAATATAGGCGTGCAGTCTTTTTTTTATATAAATAATAATAATGCAAAGTAATAAAACTAACCTAAACTATTTTCCTAATACATACTTGTACCAAAAATACACCTCCTAAAAAACACTCCTAGACCACCACACGCCTTAACTGGCATCATTCAAAAACCTGTAAATCACAATCAAAAACCACAAATCTCGGATCAATCATAGTCAACTAAATTAAAGCGAGTTTAAGAGCATTAAAATCCTTCCAATCATGCTTATACACTCCCCCTTAAACCCGCTATATAATCCTGACAAAAATCCATCCTTCTCAGCCACACGACACAAACAAAAAACACCAAAAACGCTCAAGTCCAGGTTGATTTTCCTTTCATTCTAAAGGGCACATAGGTATAGGTTGCTGCGGTTTGATCTCGTGGGTACTGTTTTCGTTCACGAGGTCTTGGCTGTTCGATTCGTGTTCAGTCCTGGTGCTAGTTTTGCTCCTGGTCTGGTCTCGCTCACAAACAGGTAACTACCCTCTTTTATTCTATAACCCACCTGACACACATGTAGTATTCCGTCTATAAAATTCTTAAAAGCTTAACTCATTCGCATATCATCTGTTTAAATTTCTAAACCATAATCGGTTATAAACCTCGCTAAGGATGTCGCATGAAATCATAACTATAATACCCCCGTATCTGGTTCTTCGACTCTATTGAAGTAACCTCATTACATGGCAAAAAAACATTGTTTAATAACCGGACTTAAAAGAAGTTAAACGTAGGGTTGGTTCGACCTCCTTATAGGTTGGGGCGTCTCGTTACCCATGTGTTTGCGTGGTGCGAATATGTCGACCAGGTAGGTTTACTAGGCGAGGGTTTGTAGAGTAAATCTAGTATTGTGTTTTTGGGTAAATGGGTCTCGTTGTATGTCCTTTGATCGAACCTAGGCATCATGTGTAAACTAAGGTATGCGTGTATGTATGGGTTGAAGGGATTAGAGTTTGTTAGAGTTTCGGTATAAGTATACGTGTGTTGTGTGTGCGTCAGCCGGTACTTCATGTCTTTCTTTTGGTTGGCTTATGAATTCATGCATGCCCTCTATTAATGGTCAAGTATAGAACTCAGTGATTGGATGCATTTGTGTGTGTTGGTTGTAAACTTTCGAGTATGTATTGTTATACCAAAAATATATATATATAACTGGTTCATGCATGTATCTGAAAATGGGATTAAGAGTAAGCATGTTTTCTTTTTGAGTCTTCGGTCGCTAATCTAAAGGGTTGAGTAAAGAACGTGTTAATCGGATATACATATGCTTTAGTATCATATATGATTTTCTCGGGTTAAATCTATTTTAAAATATGCATGCATGTTCCTTTAAAACAAACTTCAACAAGTACTTTGCGAAACTAAAATAAAAGATGTTGTAGTACAAATGAGAGTTGAGTCGAGTCATGGGCAAATAAAGGTTTTAAATTATGTTTTGGGTCGAGTAAATAGGTATCATCAAATGTGGTTTTGGTTAAATTGCTTGTAGCTTATATATGAATAGCATGTGTTTTAAATGCCAAAATGTAAGGATGTAATAATTATTGAACTCTTGTTTACATACTAAACGGATGTTAGGTCAATAGGCGTTATAATAAGTAACTTGATATGCGGGTTTGCCTATGGGTCGACCTATAATCGTGAACCTTAATCCAAAATAAAAATAGAGTCCCTTCGTGCTAGATCATATTCTTTAGTTTCAAAATCAATCTTGGCTCCTAGATTAGATGACTTCCCTATTCTTAAAACGTTTACTTTAATTAGTTTAATCATTAAGCTAAGAATTCATTTAACATATCTTTGGTCTAATTGAGAATAAAATCCCCAAACACTTTAACAAATAACAAGTATTAAAATTTGTCATCGCTTAAGTAACTTATGATCATAAACTTATGTAGATACGTGGAAGAAGGAGTAGCTTGTGATTCCTTCGTTTTCTTGTGTGCACTTGTTTCATTTCCTCATCCGTATTAAGGTGAGTACTCGTGGCCCCATTTTCCAATATTTTCTTGGGGGAAAATAATACTCAACTATTAATTCATTTACATTATTTCTTTAGTTGTGCTAAAATTTCTTTTAGACATGTATGTGTATATAATTGTGCGTTAGTTATGCAATATTGTTGGTATTATTGTGTTCATATTGTGTGAATCATGACCAAGGATTTATGGTATATCTTTGGGAAGAGGCACCCAATTTACCTTTGGGAAGAGGCACCCAGTATGACTTTGGGAAGTGGTACCCAGTGTATTTGGATTGTGACCACGTGGTGGTCGGATTGTATGATGTGGATTACATTTCTTTTACTGCTCAACACTATTATTTATACACATGTCTTACTTATTGTTTCATGCGCATCAAACTGTTTTATACTTATATATTTTTCTTAAACCTGCGAGCTCACCAACTTTATGTTGACATTTTCGAGTATTTATTTTCAGGTGATATGAATAAAATAGTTTAAGGAAGTTTGATTCTTGCATGGCTTAGCGAGAGACCTTAGGCATTATCTTCATGGATTGCTATTATTTCTAGTTGAGACATTTCAGATTATGTTGCATTTGTTTGATGTAATTCCTGTCCAGTTTGGGAGACTATTTGGCATATTATATGACTATGTGATTATGGTTCGACTAACCATGATACAAGTCCCCTACTTGTGTATGGCATCGTCATGACATTTAGTATTGTTTTCACTTAGTGTATTCTCTATTTTATTTAACCATGTGTTATGACGATTCCAAAGTGTTACGCCTCGCGTTTCCGCCTTGGCGGGGTGTGACTGAATGGTATCAGAGCCTTGGTTAAAGAGAATTGGGTTGTTTTGCCTAGACTATAACCTAGGACTCCTCATGTAGCATGCATCATAGGAAGTATGGGTGCAACTATCTATGTGATTACTTATCTTTACAATTTTGCCCTTAATTGCTCTCAGTCTATGGGAGTTTAACTACTATAAGGGTTTACCTTAGATTGATTTGATTGATAGGATATATGTGTGATATTGCCTGTTTGATTGCATAACTCTATATATTTGGCATTAAAACCTCGATATGTGGCTTTGGTAATGATTATACGTGTGAAAGGATGCAATTATAATTATGGTGGCCAACATAATTATGAATGCATCACGACACATGTGGACTTGTGATCATGGTTTCGTTGAGTGGTGCTATTAAGGTTAAGCATTGGTAGAAGAGTAATATCTCATGTTGGCATTTCAAAATTTTAAATATCAAGTAATTTTTATCCTTCATCTGACATCCACGAATAACCTTCCTTTTATAGTATGCCGCCAAAGAGAAAAACATGTAATTGTGGTGCTAACCCAGACATTGCTGCAATCATAACCCAACAACTCCAAGCTCTACTCCCAAAAATTATCGCCCAAGTAGGTAACCACGTCCTTAACAATGGTGGAAATGGAAATGGTGACGGTGGTGGGAATGGAAATAGCAATGGTGGGAACCGGAATGGTAACGATAATGGGGGTGATGGTAATGGCACCAATGGGTGCTCATACAAGGAGTTCTCAGCTTATAAACCAAAAGAGTATGATGGTAAGGACGGTGCACTGGCACTCACCCGGTGGATAGACAAGATGGAAGCCATTATGGACATAAGCAACTGTGCTAAGAATCAGAAGGTGAAGTATGTGGCTAGCTCACTCATCAAAAAAGCTCTTACCTGGTGGAATACCCAGATTCAAGCAAGAGGTAGAGATGCTGCTATAGGGATGACATGGGAGGATTTTAAGGCGTTAATGAAGGAGGAGTTATGTCCTGATAACGTAATACAGAAACTGGAAACGGAATTTTGGAACCACGTCATGGTGGGATCTGACCATGCGGCGTATACTGATAGGTTTCATGAGCTGGCTAAATTGGTTCCACATTTGGTAACTCCCGAGTCCAAACGCATCTCCAGGTACATCCACGGGTTGGCTCCTGGGATTCGTGGGATGGTTAGGGCCACTGAACCTACCACTATCCAAAGCGCCATTCAGAAGGCAGGGGCGCTGACTGATGAGGCGGTTAGGTGTGGAACACTTTCAAAGGGTGGTGAAAAGAGGAAGGATGATAGTGAGTCAAGTAGACACGGAGGCTCTTGGGAAAACAATAAGAAGGCCAAAGTGGGAAAGGGATTTGCGGCAGCTAACCCCGTCAGGCAGGACTATAACCCCGTAAAAAAATAGTACACAGGTACTTATCCTAAGTGTGCTAAATGCAATTACCATCATCAAGAACATGTGTCTTGCCGTATGTGTTTTAATTGCAATAAGCCTGGCCACGTTGCAAAGGATTGCCGAGGAGTGCTCAGACATGTGACACCGATTAATGCGGTTAACATGATGAATAACCAAGGGGCATGTTTTGAGTGTGGAAGCCCAAATCATTTTCGTAACACATGTCCTAAGCTGAATAGGGCACCAGGTCAAGATGGGAACCGTTTGGCTATTGGAGGTAATCGAGACCATTGGAACACCAGAGATCTGACAAGAGGAAGAGCATTCATTATGAATGCAAATGAAGCTCCCCATGACCCTAACATAGTGACGGGTACTTTCTCTCTAAACAATCACTATGCTACCGTATTATTTGATTTAGGTGCTGATTTTAGTTTCATTTCTACTTCATTTGTGAAATTTATCGATATGAAACCTAGTATCTTAAAACCCAGTTATGTGAGTAAAGTAGCTAATGGTAAGGAAGTAGAAGTTAATAGGATCATTCGTGGGTGCACTCTACTATTATAGGATACCCCATTTTCAATCGACCTAATAGCTATTTGTGTTTAGATTCGACGTTAGATCCAATGGAATTTCGGGACTAAATTCTCTAACCGGGTGATACTGTGAGAACCGTAATCTAATCAGGTTAGTCAACGGAGACCTTTGACTCAACTTCCGTTACCGTATTCCAAAAACTTGTAAAACTACAAACTCTCAATTTACTTGTATAATTAATTCAATACAAAACCAAATTAATTTGCATTTCAACTTATATATGGTAAATAATAATACTTAATAACAAAGCTAACTTAAAACATTTACCTAATAATATAGGTGTGCAGTCTTTTTTTTATATAAATAATAATAATGCAAAGTAATAAAACTAACCTAAACTATTTTCCTAATACATACTTGTACCAAAAATACCTCCTAAAAAACTCTCCTAGACCACCACACGCCTTAACTGGCATCATTCAAAAACCTGTAAATCACAGTCAAATCCCATAAATCTCGGATCAATCATAGTCAACTAAATCAAAGCGAGTTTAAGAGCATTAAAACCCTTCCAATCATGCTTATACGCTCCCCCTTAAACCCTCTATATAATCCTGACAAAAATCCATCCTTCTCAGCCACACGACACAAACAAAAAACACCAAAAACGCTCAGGTCCAGGTTGATTTTCCTTTCATTCTAAAGGGCACATAGGTATAGGTTGTTGCGGTTTGAACTCGTGGGTACTGTTTTCGTTTGCGAGGTCTTGGTTGTTCGATTCGTGTTCAGTCCTGGTGCTAGTTTTGCTCCTTGTCTGGTCTCGCTCACAAACAGGTAACTACCCTTTTGTATTCTATAACCCACCTGACACACATGTAGTATTCCGTCTATAAAATCCTTAAAAGCTTAACTCATTCACATATCATCTAATCTGTTTAAATTTCTAAACCATAATCGGTTATAAACCTCGCTAAGGATGTCGCATGAAATCATAACTATAATACCCCCGTATCTGGTTCTTCGACTCTATTGAAGTAACCTCATTACATGGCAAAAAAACAATGTTTAATAACCGGACTTAAAAGAAGTTAAACGTAGGGTTGGTTCGACCTCCTTATAGGTTGGGGCGTCTCGTTACCCATGTGTTTGCGTGGTGCGAATGTGTCGACCAGGTAGGTTTACTAGGCGAGGGTTTGTAGAGTAAATCTAGTGTTGTGTTTCTGGGTAAATTGGTCTCGTTGTATGTCCTTTGATCGAACCTAGGCGTCATGTGTAAACTAAGGTATGCGTGTATGTATGGGTTGAAGGGAGTAGAGTTTGTTAGAGTTTTGGTATAAGTATACGTGTGTTGTGTGTGCGTCAGCTGGTACTTCATATCTTTCTTTGGGTTGGTTTATGAATTCACGCATGCCCTCTATTAATGGTCAAGTATAGAACTCAGTGATTGGATGCATTTGTGTGTGTTGGTTGTAAACTTTCGAGTATGTGTTGTTATACCAGTGTATATATATATATATATATATATATATATATATATATATATATATATATATATATATATATATATATATATATATATATATATATATATATATATATAACTCGGTTCATGCATGTATCTCGAAAATGGGATTAAGAGTAAGCATGTTTTCTTTTTGAGTCTTCGGTCGCTAATCTTAAGGGTTGAGTAAAGAACGTGTTAATCGGATATACATATGCTTTAGTATCTAATATGATTTTCTCGGGTTAAATCTATTTTAAAACATGCATGCATGTTCCTTTAAAACAAACTTCAACAAGTACTTTGCGAAACTAAAATAAAAGATGTTGTAGTACAAATGAGAGTTGAGTCGAGTCATGGGCAAATAAAGGTTTTAAATTATGTTTTGGGTCGGTTAAATAGGTATCATCAAATGTGGTTTTGGTCAAATTGCTTGTAGCTTAAATATGAATAGCATGTGTTTTAAATGCCAAAATGTAAGGATGTAATAATTATTGAACTCTTGTTTACATACTAAACGGATGTTAGGTCAATAGGCGTTATAATAAGTAACTTGATATGCGGGTTTGCCTGACCTATAATCGTGAACCTTAATCCAAAATAAAAATAGAGTCCCTTCGTGCTAGATCATATTCTTTAGTTTCAAAATCAATCTTGGCTCCTAGATTAGATGACTTCCCTATTCTAAAAATGTTTACTTTAATTAGTTTAATAATTAAGCTAAGAATTCATTTAACATATCTTTGGTCTAATTGAGAATAAAATCCCCAAACACTTTAACAAATAACAAGTATTAAAATTTGTCATCGCTTAAGTAACTTATGATCATAAACTTATGTAGATACGTGGAAGAAGGAGTAGCTTGTGATTCCTTCATTTTCTTGTGTGCACTTGTTTCATTTCCTCATCCGTATTAAGGTGAGTACTCGTGGCCCCATTTTCCAATATTTTCTTGGGGGAAAATAATACTCAACTATTAATTCATTTACATTATTTCTTTCGTTGTGCTAAAATTTCTTTTAGACATGTATGTGTATATAATTGTGCGTTAGTTATGCATATTGTTGGTATTATTGTGTTCATATTGTGTGAATCATGACCAAGGATTTATGGTATATCTTTGGGAAGAAACACCCAATTTACCTTTGGGAAGAGGCACCCAATATGACTTTGGGAAGTGGCACCCAGTGTATTTGGATTTTGACCACGTGGTGGTCGGATTGTATGATGTGGATTACATTTCTTTTACTGCTCAACACTATTATTTATACACATGTCTTACTTATAGTTTCATGCACATCAAACTGTTTTATACTTATATATTTTTCTTAAACCTGCGAGCTCACCAACTTTATGTTGACATTTTCGAGTATTTATTTTTAGGTGATATGAATAAAACAGCTTAAGGAAGTTTGATTCTTGCATGGCTTATCGAGAGACCTTAGGCATTATCTTCATGGATTGCTATTATTTCTAGTGGAGACATTTTAGATTATGTTGCATTTGTTTGATGTAATTCCTACCCAGTTTGGGAGACTATTTGGCATATTATATGACTATGTGATTATGGTTCGACTAACCATGATACAAGTCCCCTATTTGTGTCTGGCGTCGTCATGACATTTGGTATTGTTTTCACTTAGTGTATTCTCTATTTTATTTAAACATGTGTTATGACGATTCCAAACTGTTACGCCTCGCGTTTCCGCCTTGGCGGGGTGTGACAGTTGTTGCAGCCAATGCCAGATTCTCGTCAAGAGAATCAGGAATGGCCGCGTATCCCAATTGACGAATGGCCGCAGTACACTTGACCAATGGGCTAATACCATGTATGCCCCTAGCATCAAGAGTTTGTTGAAAATAAGGATAATGATCGGTTACCTCTCGAACAATTTGTGTGAATAGTTCTCGGTTCATTCGAAACCGCCGACAGAACGTTCTTTCGTCGAACTGCGGGTTTTTGGAGAAGTATGCCGCCGCTAAACGATTATGAGCACCATCATGATCCCTACGTATGTACCTTCGTGGAACATTTGGATGTGATGCTTGGTAAGCGTTCCAAGCAAACTCCGCAAACTCCACAAACTCACTAAAAACTTCATCATCGTCGGAAGACGAAGAACCAAATAATAGCTCGTACGACATATTAAAAGAATGTGTTTGAAGGTATTGATAGAAATGTTGTTTGAAATTGTGTTTTAGAAGTGTGTTTGAGGTTGGTATTTATATAATGTAAAGTGGTATTTATATAATGTAAAGTGTTTTATTGTCAAACAGTAAGATTTTTTGAAAGAAATAAATTCGGTTGAATTTAAGACCGATTGTGAGTTTTCATTTAGCTCAACCAATCGGTGACCTTCGCTCCACACTCGTAACGACCGGCTTCCAAATCGGTCAACTACCATGACCGACCGATAATTCAGGGTCCACCGTGACAAGCCTAACTTTTGTCACACTGGACCCTTCTACTCATGCAAAACATTCAAAGACAAACCAAAACTATATAAACTATAAAGTACCTACCTATATTACAACTTTGGTCCATGTGCCTGTTTAGCTTACTCCCTCCGATAAGCATCATTAGAGTATACAAGATGCAAACTTAATTATGAGACATGACGTACTTATGATCTATTGTTATAACCTTAATCAAACACAATTATTTCTTGCAATATCTAAGTTTGTGGATAAGATAGGGTGATAGTTGGGATATGATAACTCATACATTACATAGTGGGCGAACAACTTGGAACTTAGTTAACTAATTTGAGTATGGTGGTAGGGGTCATTGGAAGCGAAATTATGATGCAAGTAAGGTGTGCTATGCATCGATTATATATTAATGGGGTTTTCCACATTAGGAAGGCTTTATGAACATGGATGATGGATGTCTTTTTCATTATTCTAATTTATAAGTTGTTCTTTGTTTACAAATTTAGTAAAATACGGAGATTTAAGTCATAGTTTATACGTATTTATAGAGATTATCGACCACTAAAAGAGATTATTATTTTTTATTGATGATTGGCCAAATTTCTTTCATTTTCATCGATAGTTTATACGTATTCAACGTATTCAAAGAGAATTACTTGTTGCCGCTCGCTTAGGTGGAAACATCGAGTTTTTTTTCTTCTTCTATATATATGATCTATATTAGATTTTGTAATATTAGGAAACTGACATATAATTACAAAGTATATTGATTAAACAAAACTTATTAAAATGTAATGAAGTATTAACTAAAATACCACACATGATACTGATTTATGACAATAATCTTTACTGTAACCTTTCACATAACATAAAACATACAGCAAAGAAAAGACGAATTGTTGCTAGGGGTGTTCATGGGTTGGGTAATTTCCGAATAAATCGAAAATCGAAACCGAATCGAATCGAAAATAATTGAACCGAACTCATAATCGAGCCGAATTTGCTAAAACCGAACCGAACCGAATTAAATATTCGGTTGGGTAATATCCGAATAAACAGAAAAGACGAATTGTTGCTAGGGGTGTTCATTCGGTTATGGTTTAAGCAATTCAAACAAAAAACCGAACCGAAAACCGAATTCAAATAAATATATATATATTTATATAAAAATATATTAAAACTCTTTTAAAAATAACATTTTTTAAGCTTTAATTTTTTTTCTTTCTAAAAATCTTATAAATAAATGAATAAATAATTAAATTTAGACAAAAATACACCGTTGGTCCCTAAACTTGTCTCGGAGAATCACGATGGGACGAAATCAGGCATATTCATCGTCGGGAGTCCCTATTTCAAGGTTTTCACTCGCTACAAGTCCCTTTGACCATTTGCCGTTAGTCAAGGACATCTCAAAGCGTTACATTTGTCTTTAGTCCAAGGGCAATTTTGACATTTTACCACTGTCCATTAATTACCGTGTCAACCCACTTGTTTAACCATCGGCGCTACAGTAATACCTCTCTAATAAAAGGAACATTTTATCACCACTCATCCTTTATCTTTCCTAACAACTAAAATCCTATCTTCTTCACCGACGGTAAAATCTGAAAAATGGTGGTGTGTTCATGCAACAGAAGGGTCGTCATTAGAACATGCTGGAATAACATGAACCCCGGCAGGAGGTTCTATGCTTGTCCAAGATAGGTTGGGACAATTAATTTTATTTCATACTGTATTAAAGTTTGCATGTAGTGGTTGACCTTAAAATGTGTTGATTATGATAGTCTATCTGGTTTATTATAATTGTGATTTTATACAAGTGGGTTTAGTTTGTGTTTATGAGGCAAGCAGATGCTAACATATTGATTATCAATTATAGGCTACAACATGTCCATTCATCGGGTGGTACGATCCACCCATCGAAAGGAGAGCAAGAGATGTGATCATCTACTTGCAGAGAACAATCTACTGTGAATGAGGCGGCATTACAAGAATACGGAAGCCGCCACGCTTTCGAGACTATGGAGGCGGTCAACGCCGTGACCGGCAACGAGCTAGAGGTCGCTACCAAGCGGCCTTGGCCGATCTCCTTGTTGAGAAGGAGAAAGTTTGCCGCCTCGTGAACTTTTGTGTGTTGTCTTGGATGGTAATCTTCTTGGTATTTCTATGGTTCTTCTCTCGGGTTTAGATAGGTACCGGTTTTAGTGTTTTGAATCGGTGGTAGATGGTGCGTTGTGTTTAAGAAGTTTTAGAGTACGTTGACTAAGAATAGTCTTTTGGTGTATAATGTTTGGTCCTTGTACAATGTTAATATATTTCTTTGTGCTTTGGTCCTTATACTCACGCCTTTGCCCCAAGAATATATATATCACTTGCCACACAAATGGTCAAACTCATTACGAGATACGAGTTTCAAAGATGGACGAATGATGAGAGATGGATGAATGACACCTCTTTCGAGTATCAACTTAAACTTGATGTATGGTGTTATTCATCCATCTTTCATCCTTCATTCTTGTTTGTGATGATAGAATAACCGTATCCAACTCGAAACCCGCATCCAAGTATCAAATATGGATGATTGATCGCTGATGGATGAATGCACACCATTTCGAGTAGCAACATAAACTCCATATGGTGTTGTCCATCCATCTTTGATCCTTCATTAGTGTTTGTGATAATAGAATAACAAGAACCAAACTCAAAACACGTATGTATGAAGACTCTAAAACAATACAATAAAACACAATTAAACCCATACACTAAAATGACATGATTTCATACATAACGCAAATGGATATATTTCCAAATGCATAACATTTTGGAGTCTACAAAGTTCGAAACATACATTGTTTAAACACAAAGAAATATTGTTTAGGGAATACATATTCGATGGATAACATTGGCTTTCATATGCTTAACCAAAGAATTTTTGTGGTGAAGAAAGCTTTTCGCTATAATCTTGGTCTTAGTCCGTAATTGCTTTGAGACCCACCGTAAAAGATCAACTTGACTTCCAGATTGAGACCGACCACACTTGGTTGATCATTACCGCATAGTTGTCACCGTAGCCTTTGCCTTCTTCTTTGATGTAACTTTTGGCGGGATGAACCTTTTTGAGATGTTGTGTAGTGCCTTGACTTCGTAACACCTCCTTGCCCAAGACATGTTTTCTTGTTGTGACCAAGATTGCCACAATACCACAAACCACACTCTTACCAGACCGTGACAAGTTACCGGTTTTTCACAATTATCAATTTCAAGAAAAGCCCGGTTCTTTTCTTTCGTGGCCTACCTAATGGTTTATGATGTTTGGGTGGAAGAATGGTTGTAGGCACTGTGACTTATACCAATGCTCATAACCGCTTATTGGTCGGATGTGGTGTTTGTAAGTTTCTTTCCAAGTCTTAAGCAAGTAACATGGATGAACCCATGATTCAACAGATCCTATTTGCATTCCATTCAACCTCATACACCGCTGGTAGCAACAAAGATGTTTACATGGCATACCAGAAGCTCCCATCTTCTACATGTACAAGCCCTAGCTTCAACATTCACAACACACTTGTCTCCCATCCACCGACCTCATACTTTTCTCCTTCAACCCGTAGCGGTGTACTTATAAGCCTCTTTCTTGATTGCATCTAACATGAGTGTTGCCTTTGGTGTTAATGTTCCAAGACATTTTTGAATCACATTCACAACGCTCACTATTCTTTTCATACAAGACTTCTAATGTATTCCAAAGCAAGAATGATCGGTTGGTGCCTACCTCCCACTAGTTTCCCATTGAACACCTCACACATGTTATTAAGTAGCACATCGAATGAGCCCTCCCTACAACTTGTTTGGTTAGGTTCCTTAAAATGTCATAGAACAAAAGACGACAAGTAGACATAGATTTGGTTAGGTACCGAAAAATGCGACCTTGACCAATGAGTTGGTGGTATCTTACTTAACCAAGCATGGGCGGTGTTCGCTAAAACTCTTGAATTCCAAAGATGGTCGCCTCAAATTGTTCGACGGTTGTTGTCACGCACATCTCCACAAATGTTCCTTGTATGCTTTAGCATTCCATTGCAATTTCATATTATCATGGATGTGCTTCAAACAATATCGTGTTCAAGACTAGGGAATACTGCTAATACTGGAATGATACCGCACAAATAAACATAAATTCCTTACTAATAGAATTTGCATATAAGGAAAATACAAGTGATTCTAATCAACAAAATGGTAACATCACCTTTGCCTGTCACGATAAAAGTGTAGTTTGAGTTTCGTTGCAAGTCAAGATCATCTCTTAGACATTCAAGAAACCAAATCCATGAGTCTTTGCTTTCACCTCTGAACCGCAGATGCTACTGTGGTATATTCCATTGTTGTCGTCTATACCGATCGTTAGAAGTCGCCCAGAAAAGGACCCTCATAAAAGCACCATCTAACCCCAACAACTCTCTTTGACAAGCTTTGTATCCTTCCTTCAATGCGCCTAAGCATACATACATTCTCTTGAAAACTCGTTGGACTTGTTGCATCTGCTGCGTTTGTACACTTATCCTAACTGCTGTATCCGGGTTAGTTTTCGCAACTCTTCAACATAGTCTCTTAAAAGGGTGTACCGCTGCTATGATCACCCCTAATCTCATTTTCTCGCTTTGTTTTTGCCCTTAATGCTTTTTGCATAGACACCGAACTTCAAATCGCATCGAAATGATCTTGAACAATTTCGATTGGAATATCTGGATTGACTTGAACTTGGTCAACTATTTGCTTCAAAGAAACTTGTAGTCACAAGCTTTAATGTCTCTTGATTTCAAACATCCGTGTTCATCCTTGAAAGTTCGAACAATCCATACATCTTTATCTCGTATTATTGGCTACATACAACAACCATGGACACTGTTACTTGCTCCTTGCGCTTTCGCAAATATACATCCCTACCGAGGCCTCTAGTTATCGGACCATTTTTCCTCTTTGGGACTTTCCTCACCAACCTTCTGGTTATTCCACAAATGTATTTGTCCGAGACACCTAACCCTAATTCTATGTTTGTCATTCTTAATTAGTTGCAATTTCCTCCTAGTCTTTATTGAAAGCATGTAGATCCTATCTTTCACTTCTTTTGCGCTACAAAACTTTGACCACGTAAAAATATATTTCGTCCTCTGCTTGTGCCGCCTCACTTAACTTTTGTTTCTTGTATGCCCTCAATTTGTTCCTCCTAATAACATACTCATCCTCATTCTCGTAACCACTTGCAAAATCATTATCATCTAATGATCCAACTCATTTTCCTTAAATAAATCATGTGGTAGTTGGTCGGTGGTACCTATAGATGGTAAATCAGTAGTCTCGGTCACTTTGAACAGATTAACATCAAAATCAGCTCCTCAAAAGTATTAGCCTCATCGACAACCGTGTTTCCATCACCATTGTTCTCAATATCATCATCGCCACTCATATAAGTGTCTGCCTCACTCACATTGTCATCACTTACGCCTTCATCGATTTCACTAACTCGCATGATTTACCTTTTGGATATGATCCATGATTACATGTTTCCTCCTCATGATGACCAAACTCTTGATCATTTTGAGATACCTCTTCAGACTATCTATTTGGATATGCTCAATATGTTTATCTATATGTCGGTTGACATCACCGCAACATCTTCAAGATGATGCACCTCTACAATTGGAAACAAGGGTTGTGTTTCGGCATCCGACTAGATTGTACCAAAGTATTGACTTCCAAAGGTTGATCAGAACCTCACATAAGTCCTCTACCACGCACTTATTAACAATGTTTTCTAAGAACAATTTCTTTGAGCAATATGGAACAATAGCAAGAGTCGCTTTTTCTTTGTTGCATCCACATCAAGAATAATCGTCCTAATTGACTTTGGTGACATTTGATCAACGCCTAATGTTGTCTTACCATTTTCAACATAAACCTCTATCATCTTATGGTCATCAACAAGATCTTTCAATATTTCTAAATTAGCACTCTCACTTAAGCTATACAAACCATCATCTAAATTACTACCGGCTTAACAAAGTAATAGTAATTTTTGAACCGAGCTCATAACCCAATTCATACATAAGCACATCCAACTCTTCAACCGACACACTATCAACATCCACCAAATCAACTAAACTTTCCATACCTCCAACGATATTCTACTGTGCCAAGATTTAAAGACACCATTGTGATGAACCCTCATACTAAACATTTTAGATCTACCACCGAAAACATGTCAATATATGTTTGAAGCATTCTATAAACTTAATTGGGAAACAATAAATACCACAATTACAAATTCCAATGATCAGAATCAACAAAAAACAAGATCAGTATTTCTTCTTAGCTGAGTCGATAGACGGTATCATCAACCTGGATAACCCGACTGCCTTCTTACTTTCCATAGGGTAAACCCATGTTTCGCTTTTATGATCGATAAAAGGGTTTTGTGACATGCAATTAGGGTTTGTGAATTCGATAATTCTTGTAACGAAAGTTCGGGTTCGGGACGATTGATAATCTGTACTATGTGTTTATTGGGCGGGAAGAGGTTACATTACCCGTGGCAATAATTAAGAAATTTTTAATTGAAATATGGAAATGTCAAAATTGCCCTTGGACTAAAGACAAATGTAACGCTTGAGATGTCCTTGACTAACGGCAAATGGTCAAAGGACTTGTAGCAGTGAAAACCTTGAAATAGGGACCCCGACGATGAATATGCCCGGTTTCGTCCCATCGCGATCCTCCGAGACAAGTTTAGGGACCAACGGTGTATTTTAGTCTTAAATTTATGTCATTCGGGTTATTCGGTTCGGTTTTCGGTTATGGGGGTTCGGTTTTTGGTTAGTCGGTTCGATTGAATCATTTTAAATTCGGTTCGGTTCTCGGCTATACTCAGAAAAAAAATTAACCGAACAAACTGAACCGAACAAACCGAACAACCTGATAACCGAACCGATGAACATACCTAATTGTTGCCGACCAAAAATCAAATCAAAGTTTTGGTAAGGGTCTCTACAAAAGGCCCGGTAAGAGCAAGGCCTATATAGATTAAGGCCCGTTAGTAGATCTATACAGAAACCCAGTTCAAGTGTTCAACAAAGTACATAGTTTATTCACTTATTGTCAGCTTTTTCCTTTAGGAAGAAAGTGGATATGTTTCAAGGATTTTAAAATCACGATCTTAGCAAGGATCGTTTTTGTCTTTGCAAGATCGTGATCGTAAGATCAGATCGAGATCTTAAATTCTATTATAGTGTCATTTTCTTAATAGATATTGTAAATCAATATATTATTATATATCATATTATCATATATCATGAAAATGTAGATCAAAACTATAATTATGAAGTGTTTAATACAATCAGCCTCTTATTTTTCATATTCTCCTAAATTTATTACATAAATTTGTAGATTTTTAGCTTGCGTTTAGAGAAAAGTAAGATCGAATATATCGAGATCTTAAGATCCTATGGTGAAGATCGGGATCCTATTAAGATCCTATCCAGTAAAGATCCTATAGATCCTATCCAGTAAAGATCCTATGTAGGATCATGATCGTTTTTGCCTTTTAGTATCGTAATATCGTAATACCATAAGATCAAGATCAGGATCTTAACAACCATGATCTGTTTGTTAAACTATACGATTATTTTTTCTTTTTCCGTCAATCGTGGTTTTTAACCTTTTTACCCATTAACTGACGGGTTTTGAGAACTATATTTATTGATCTTATTTTACTTTATCCATCTAAAGATTGAGTCCCAATACTAAATGTTTAGTTATATTTATTCTAGTATCTTATTTTATTTTATCTATCTAAAGATTGAGTCTCAATATTAAATGTTTAGTTTTAATGATTGATGTCATCGATACATCTTTACATATAAAGTTCATTGTGTGCAAACTTTAGGTCTTCTATCATCCCCATAACATCCAAGTTTATTCTTCATAGCCTTTAGAGTTTCCGATAATAACCCCAGTATCGTAACCAAAGCATTAACGAAACTTAATTTTTAATATTAGTTAGAGAGCCTATAAATAACACCTTCCTTTCTTTAGCTTGCCACACCGTAATATATAAAGGTCTGCATCACAGAAAATAAGCACTAACATGTCAAAGCAACCCACAAATAAGAAAACTCACTTTTCCTGGACGAACTAAATGTGGATGTCGAGAGGCCTGTTGTTATGGTCTGTACAAAACTCGCATACACATCAACTTTATAAATCGATACCCATAATGGTTACTCTGACTTCCAAATCCAAATTAAATCCATCGTCTTAGATTTGAAGTGGTTTACTTCACGGATATTCAATTCCTTTTTTGGTTCGTAACAAATTGTGTAAAACCAGAAAGGCATCAAAGCCAAATTTGTCACGAACACAAACTGATTATTTATGATTACTATGAAAATGTTTAAACATAGATATGTACTCGACCCACAAGCCATAAAAAACTCATAACGTTTACATAAATTGATCAATGTATAATAAGTGTTCCAAGTTTGAGTAGCTCAAAAACACATACTCGATCCCCTTTCCACAAGCCTCGCACGATGCTCCCCTGGGCTTATAGCCATCACAAAGAAACTACTTGATAGGGACTCCCTCTCATGTTTTTTGTTACCTTTTTGGTTTCTTTATTGTTGGGTTTTTAATGTTTGCAGAAAAAAAAAAGAAAATGATGTAAAGAGAATGGATACAAGTAAGAGTCAAGAATTTTTTAAACAAGTGTTCGATACCCGCCGCTCCGCAGCGGGAGTTTTCTGATACCGTGCTTTATGGCTGTTAATTGCGATACTATTTCGTTTGTGTTTAAGAACTCTGAAATTGTTGTGCTGCATTTTTTATGTTTGTACATTAGCTTTTGGCATGTTGGTAGTTGTTTTTGTTATATTATGTGGTACTTTATTTTAAGAAGGGACACACCAACAGAATCAGCGATAGGAAGCTCATACTGCTTAGTTCCCACAACACCAGACAACCTGACATTAAGTTCACGAATGTCAGCGGCCTACAACTTGTCACGTGCTGCCCTAAAAAGCTGCACCAGAGCATTATTATGGTCCCAGAAATGCATCAGCCGCCTACTGTACCATTATTTCACAAACCAAGTTCAGTTGAAGTGCTGCCGTTTTAAGAGTTGAATGAGAAATACTTTTTGCAACATTTGCCTTGTTTATGGTCCAAGAAAATAACCCCTCTGCGGGTTATTTTTATACATATTTATGCAGATCATAGGTTATATATTTGTAGTTGCACAAATGGTTGGTCAAAAGAGGAGTTTCATATTAGAGGGGTTACATAGTTTGTTTTAGATAGTTGGTTTACACACTAACTGTACATATTCATACTATTTTACATATTCATGTTGCCTACACTATAAGGCTAAAAATTTTTGGATTCAAAAGCGAAAACCTGGATATTTTGGGTTTTACATTGTGCCTTTTTTTTTGTTCGTCTGATGGTTGTTTCTGCTGCGGGTGTTTCTTCACTGCAGTTGGAGCTGTTATTTCTGGAACGTCGGATGCTTCCGATGGTGAACTCTCTTGGTCCTCGGAACTGGTTTATGTGGTGGTTGCCGTTGTTCCTATTGAAAGAGTTCCACATTAATAGAAGAGTTAATATAATAATGAGTACGTAATATTGACCTACTGAAAAAAAAATGTCCAGGTTTAAAAAAATTGTGATGTCTAAAAATTTGCCAGGCATCTATGTCGATAAGGCTGCCTACTTTATGGCGATGTATGATACTTTGTTGAATAACAAATAATGTTTACGTAAAGTAGAGGGTATGTTTGTACCTTTTTGTTTCTTTGTGTCCCCTGTTTGTTCCGCAAATAGTGGCCTTTTTATAGCGTCTCCTTCTTTTGTGCCTTTTGTTTTTGCTGGCGCATTTTCTTGGCGGTTTGTTGGAGAGGTGGTTTCAGCGAAATACGGTCACTAACAAAACAAGGTCACTAACATGTAAAGCAAGCTGTTTGAAATCGCCATTTCCTACTTTTGCCTCCATTTAAAGTCATCAGCCGCTGCTTTCAGCGACAACGGTCAACAGTAATCCTAATGGTGGTGCAAGCTCATTTGCGAATACCTGCAGCTTGGTTGAAAAAGTGTAAAGTCATAGGCATTTCAAAACGTAGCACGATGTTTTTTAACCATTTAAATTACATCTAGAACATCTATAGATTCAAATCAGATACATCATTGATAACATCAAATAGTCATGATTATTAAGTGTCAATTTCCCCCGATAATACTTGTAATTTATATCATTTATATGGATTTACGCTTGTTTTCCATTGTTTTTCACTTTCAGGTAAATTACGAGCATTGGAGCTAAAGAGACGAGGAACTCAAGAAATATCAAAAGATTTATCACAGTATTCTACTTTGAAGAAGTTACGGCGTAACTCATCTCTCACATTACGCCGTAACTAAAGCGTGACTCAGAAAACCAACTCATCAGAAGGTTACGGTGTAACTCTTCCCAAAGGCTACGACGTAACTATATTAGGTCAAATGAGGTTCCACGCCGCTGATAACTACGTCGTAACTATTCCATCAACTACGGCGTAACCAAGTTTATTGAAGACTACGGCGTAACCACTATAATGTTACGCCGTAACTAGCAGATATAGTGCATAATACGAAGGAACTGAAGGTTATGGCGTAACTCTTGTTATAGTTACGCCGTAACCTAGATCTGGCCTATAAATACCCCACGAATTCCAGCATTTTTAATCATCCCATTCCACACACAACAACCAGAGAACGTGTGAAAAAGCTCAAGGCAGGTCTATAGGAGCATATGGAGCTGTCTCCAAGGGAGAAATCACTTCCCTACGATAAGCATTAGCAGTTTATATTTTCTTTACTTTCAATTCATGTATTTCGTACCTTTGAATATTGAATTGGTTTGTATGATTAATATGAGTGGCTAAGCACCTCTTGGTGTTGGCCTAGTTATGATTCCTTAATTGTTTTGTTTGCATTTACATTACTTCCGCATAATTATTTCTAAGTGTATGCATGCATAGTTTATTGGTAGGTACCCTTGGTTCGGTAGTTTTGAATGGCGGTAGAGGCCACTTGCCTAGGAGATATGACCAAGTGACCCTAGGTGAGCGTACTGAGACGGGAAGGGTAAGATAGACCAACTGACGACCCTTTCTACTTGTGCGATTTGAACAACTGATCACTTACCGTTTGGATGAACTTAAGAATTAGGGGGTGAGTGTTTAAGTTGCTAATGCCCGGGCACTCACTATTATAAATCTAGCATGTATCGGTACTTAATGACTTGGCTTAGGGGACCAGGAACAACAGGACTTATGAGGGGACACCTAACTTCTCCTGTGGTGGCATCTTTGCCGATAGGTTATGGCGAATTGACCAAATGTTGTCCTCTCGACTTTGACCCCACCTGAAGTACTTGGAAGTAAGTAGACGTAGACATAACTAGCTAGGAGGATTAACTAGGTTAGCACCACTCTCCTCTATTGATTTTCCCTTTACCCTTTATTTGCTTTTATTCTGCTTTAGTAGTTTAATTAATTAATTATCGAAACCATTATTATCGGTGACACCTAGACTTAGTAATAATCCAACACACATAGCTCTTGGGACGACCTCGGCTTTACCGATTACTACACTACATACGACCGGGTACACTGCATGTTAGTGCACTAGGGTAGACCATAGGTATAACGAGACTTTATAAATATTAAAACACAGTCACCAAACTCGCATCAAGTTTTTGGCGCGCCACGGGAGTTATATTAGGATTAATATTAAGTCTTTCATTTCGTTTTAAACTTTTCTATTATTCTCACGATCATTATTCGAGTTTTCAGGTACCATGGAATTTGTTAACATCGATGACCTCACTCTAAAGGAATATTTGGCGTTGACAAGAGCGGAAGAAGGGCCGGGTCTCGTAAGACCGGCAATTGGAGCGGATGTCCGTTTTGAAATCAAAGACCAATTTATGAGGGAGCTTCGTGCTAACCCTTTTTTAGGAAACAGGGACACAGATGCATATGAGCACGTTGAGAATGTCCTATACATCGCTAGCCTTTTCAACATTCCGGGCGTGTCTCATGATGCTGTTATGCTAAGGGTATTCCCAATGACTCTTACTAGAGCTGCCAGAAGATGGATCGAAAGATTTCCAGCCGGCCCGATTAGTACTTGGGCTCTACTTAAGAAGCACTTTATTCAGAGATATTGTCCGCCATCGAAGATTTCTAATCAGCTTTTGGAGATCCATAATTTTAAGCAAGAAGACAACGAAACATTGTATCAAGCCTGGGATAGATACAACGATCTGCTTTACAAATTTCCTACTCACGATCTGAACAACGAGCAAAAGGTCAACATTTTCTACAAAGAAATTAACGTGACTACAAGACAAATGTTGGACTATCAAGGACCTATCCCGAACATGACTCCTACTCTTGCAATTGAAGCCATTCAAAAAATGGCTGGTCACTCTCAAAAATGGCACGACGGAGGAAGTAAAAGAAACCAAGGCGGAAATTTTGACGAAATTGCAGCAATCGCTAGTAAAATTGAAAATCTTAGTCGAGATATGCTGAAGGTAAGAGAAATCATTCATGCCATCCAAGTGGGTTGTGAAAGCTGTGGAGGAGGACACCTCACGAAGAATTGTCCTCATGTCAACGAAGAAAATATAATTGAAGAAGCCAAGTATGGAGAAAATCGACCATTTTACGGAGATAATCAAAATAGTAACGGGTATCGAAAATTACAACCGTGGGCCTTATGGAGAAAGAAAGCCCAGTCTTGAAGAAACAATTAACAAGTTCCAGGAGAATTCAGCCCAAAGACAAAAGGAGCAAGATGAGTGGTTAAAAGAATTCCAGGAAAACACTGACAAAAACCTTTCCAAGCACGACACAACCCTAAAAAACCTAGAATCTATGGTGGAAAAGCTCAGTGAAAAGTAAGGACGAATAACAATAAACACAAGGATCGAAACCCGCTATGGAATGTAAAGTGATTTTGCCGATGATAACTCGAAGGTTCAGCCAATGATACGGATTCGAGGGGTTGATCCGTCGATGATTTGAGTTACGCCAGAAACACCTTTATGAGTTATGGTGTAACTATGTTTTTGACAAGCGATAACGGGTTATGAAGAATATTGAGGAAAACGACTCTAACGAGTTACGCCAGAATTAAGAATCTCGATTCTGGCGAATCGATACGCAAGCGTAAAAATTCCTCAAGTGGACTAATCAGAACATCCGAGATTAACGACTGGTCCCACAACATTAACTTGTGCCCTCTGCCCAGATTTAAGAGGAAATGTCACTGGTGCAAAATGATACTCGTTGCTAAGGGATATTGGTATGATCTTTGGGCCTCGTGTGACCCGAGAAATGAGGTTTGCGATGGAGGAAGTAATAAGGATAGGATCAACCATAACAAATTTATGTGGCCTGCATATACTGATGATGAAAGACTCGAGAAACTCTCCCTAGAAGATGAAGAAGAGCCGCTTATCACTCACTGGTGTACTCCGATCATCATAACTAACGAGGAATCCACACAAGCATGGCTTACATGCAACCCCTACCGCGAGTATTGCAACGGCAAGGATAGTGAAAGAGAGGAAGAGTGGACATGCCCCCACGAACGTGAAAGACATTGTATAAAGTTCAGTGACTTGGCATTTGATGACTAGTACGCAATACAATTCGGGGAACGCCAAGATTAACCCGGATCTTCTTAAGAAGCTAAAAGTTGATTACGAGGAGCACAATCAGAAAAAGGAAGTAGCTAATAAAGACATCTACTGCATGGATGAGCATTTAAGTGAAACTGACAACAAAGAAATACGCAGTCACTGGTGCGAAAGAATAAAATCTCATGGGGAGAATTTATGGGCGTCATGCAACCCTTATTACGATATATGTAACGGGGGAAGCAGCTCAAGGAGAATAGGAAAAGACGAATTCTTTTGGTCCTCAACCAACGATGAGGAGAGAATGAGTTTGCCTTGGCTGGACAACCTAGGATTCGATAGTTGGGTGAAGATTAAGTATGGACATGTTGATACGTTAACCAAAGAGAATATTTGGAAGGAGTACATGGGTAGAGAAAATTCAAACAACGAAAGTCTTAACAGCACGAGTGAAATAACAATTGAGGATGACAAGGAGTTGGTTAGAGATGAAAAAGAAGAATGCAAGTGTGTACTAGTGGAGAATCTGCTCGATGAAGAATGGTTTAAAGGTACCGCTTCTGATGACGATGACATTGAAGGGATCCTAGAGTACCTTGAGTTGCAAGGGAATGAGGAGTTTAGTGATCCCGACGACGAAGCTTATGAGCAAAGGAGGTGCAAACTCCTTGGGATTCCCTACAATAGACCGCCACCAATTATTGTCGAAAAATACGAGTTCACTCGCTACCACTTGGGACCGGAGGAAAAATTTTGCAAAATCCGGAAAATCGAAACTAAAGAATACCTCCGAACTGCCATGAATGTCGCCTAGATGAGGCATAACTTGATGAAAGACATTGAAGAGGTCGGGGAAGTCCAAAGGCCCCCATAGAAGCCCCGCGGCTCTGAGTCTAACTTAAAGACTCGTAAATAAAGAAAAGTGCTCTTTCGGGAGACAACCCGAATTATACCTTTCTTTTTTTTTCCATTTATGTAGGGTATTGTGTTTTCTAACCATTTTTGCAAGAAACGAGGAAATAATTGTCACCGTAGCTTGTTCTTTGATTTGACCGAGTTCTGGTAACTCATCTAAGTGATTACGCCAGAACTCATCTAAATGATTACGCCAGAACCAACTTTTTAGCAGCAGAACTCTTGACGCATTTATAATTACGGTAATACCATCTCGTGGTTCTGTAGTAACCACTCGCTTTGCGACTTATGCAGTTTTGCTAGTTACGGCAGAACTCCTCAAAAGAGTTACGACGTAACCTTCATCTGCTTTTAATTCTTTCATTTTAAACACAATAACCTTGTATTAGTATTTTAAATGAACTTTGTGGGTGTGTTCTCAGTAAACCCTCACAAGACTTCACTCGTCCACTGGGACACCAAGTGGTTTAAAAGGCTTGTTGCATATGCTAAATGCAAACCGTGATTCCTACGAAAGTGAGTTAGGTTTGTTTTTCATTTTCATTTTCATTTTTTCTTTTAGAATTATGCTTGTCGGTAGTGTGATTTCAGGGATTGAAGTTTGTTCATGATGCTTATACAAAGGCACGTCTCTTTTTCGTGGGCCTTCTTTCTTTTTGGAGCAAATTTCAGGAAAGTTCTCGCTCTAATTCTACTTTTCTCTTCACCTTTATTTAATGCTTAGTGCAAAAGGGACTTTGTACCATTCAAGTGGGAGGACGGGAGTAGAATTATCTCTTGAAGATAATTTTGCTCTCATTTTTCTAGTTTATTTTGAAAAATTATGCCATTTTTAAAATTTTTACATGTTTTTCTTAACCTAACTAGATTAGACCTTAGCCGAGCAAATACAACCCTTGATATATTATGGTGAGATTAGCCTTATCCGTTTCCAATATTTTACCCCAAATCCACCAAATTGAGTGTGCCGGTAGGTTGTAAACTTTAGAACTTGGCCTTTGCATCATTTCGAGACCATAGACGAGGTATGTTGAATTAGCTCGATATATTTAGACTTTTCAGTTTTAAAAGGCAATATTATAGGATTATCACCGAAATAGCCTACCATTGTGTGTCTATCGATTAGTCACCTTGACTACTCGACCCCCATGTGAAACCCTTTTGTTGCACTCACCTTTAGTGCAAGATACCCCTAGATACACCCTTCTGAGCCATTCATTTCATTTTGTTAACCCAATATATTGTTTCGTTACACCTATACACCTTAGCCTACCCTGTAGTCTTTATTTGTGATTGGGAAGTCATCATTTGCCTAAGTTCAAGGTTCAAGTGGAAAGGTTCAGAGATCACGCTTTCATCGACAACATTCCTGAAGATCATTGAAGACCCCAATTCCATTGTTCATCTCAGTGGGGGATATTTTGTTTAGTTATTATTGTTATGTTGAAAAAATGATTGAATATATATATATATATATATATATATATATATATATATATATATATATATATATATATATATATATATATATATATATATATATATATATATATATATATATATATATATATATATATAATTGTTATGTTATTGTAAAGTGCGATGTTATAAGCACTATGTTATGAGCTTTATAGATTTAGTATCGAGGAGGCCACCTCGGTCACATTTGAAGATTGGAGTTTGTAATTATGCCAAAAATTGGAGAAAAGGTAGTGTGCCCATCACGACGTCCTCTAATGACACATCTACCTAGTATTTCATGATTCGGTTTCTTGACTTCAAAGCTTGAACTTTGGGCGGACGGTAAGTGGTGATGACTTGGTTATAGATTTAGACTACCTGCTTGTTTTTTATTTTACACCATTTATATATCACATGTCTTATCTTACCCTTTAGTCATGAAACGTGTCTAGGTAATGCAGCGAGCAATATTTGATGTCTTGGCCATGGATTTGGTCATGTATCATTGATTTTGTCCACTTCGCCGTGACATGTTAGTAATGACGAGTCACCCCTTAACCTTTGTCGTGTCTACCTATATTGCCTTCGAGAATTGTTTAGCCCTTAACTCTAGTGGTGGAGATTTGTGTAACCGCCAAGCTTATGATAGAATACATGCTATGGTATGCGATTGAGTGATCATCCGAAATTGACACTTAGAATAGTTGAGAGATTTGAGTGTTTTGTTCCCCTTTCGTGAGGTGTTCGGCTTTTTTATTCTAGCATAAGGGATTTATAAACTTATATTTTCCGGGTTATGGGAGATATCTTTTTAGGAATCTTTCTAATAAGGTCTACTTGAGGGCAAGTAGAGTTCAAGTGGGGGGATATTTGATAACATCAAATAGTCATGATTATTAAGTGTCAATTTCCACCGATAATGCTTGTA
This sequence comes from Chrysanthemum lavandulifolium, assembly GCA_022545495.1. Taxonomy (NCBI): domain Eukaryota; kingdom Viridiplantae; phylum Streptophyta; class Magnoliopsida; order Asterales; family Asteraceae; genus Chrysanthemum; species Chrysanthemum lavandulifolium. The sequence continues at coordinate 261,751,472 of CM040241.1, read as the reverse complement.
ATTTATATCATTTATATGGATTTACGCTTGTTTTCCATTGTTTTTCACTTTCAGGTAAATTACGAGCATTGGAGCTAAAGAGACGCGAAACTGGAGAAATATCAAAAGATTTATCACAATATGCTACTTTGAAGAAGTTACGGCGTAACTCATCTCTCACATTACACCGTAACTAAAGCGTGACTCAGAAAACCAACTCATCAGAAGGTTACGGCGTAACTCTTTCCAAAGGCTACGACGTAACTATATTAGGTCAAATGAGGTTCCACGCTGCTAATAACTACGCCGTAACTATTCCAACAACTACGGCGTAACCAAGTTTATTGAAGACTACGGCGTAACCACTATAAGGTTACGCCGTAACTAGCAGATCTAGTGCATAATACTGAAGGAATTGAAGGTTCTGGCGTAACTCTTGTTATAGTTACACCGTAACCTAGATCCGCCTATAAATACCCCACGAATTCCAAAGATTTCTAATCATCCCATTCCATACACAACAACCGAGAACGTGGGAAAAGCTCAAGGCGGGTCTAGAGGAGTATCAGAGTTGTATCCAAGGAGAAATCACTCCCCACGATAAGCATTAGCATTTTATATTTTCTTTACTTTCAATTCATGTATTTCGTACCTTTGAATATTGAATTGGTTTGTATGATTAATATGAGCGGCTAAGCACCTCTTGGTGCTGGCCTAGTTATGATTCCTTAATTGTTTTGTTTGCGTTTACATTACTTCCGCATAATTATTTCTAAGTGTATGCATGCATAGTTTATTGGTAGCTACCCTTGATTTGGTAGTTTTGAATGGCAGTTGATGCGCTCCCGAACAGTCAAGCTTTATCACTCAAGCCTGCCACTTGTGAATGGCAGACCGTAACAAGCTTAAAACGGCTCAGGAACGAACTCAATGAAGATCTGGGGAGTATAGTGTTTCCCCGGGTCGTTATGTCCCAGCGAGCTATGCAATGGATTATCAAACGTATAGTGATCGGGAGATTTGAACGGAAAAGGAGATTTGTGAATTATTATAACTACAGAAAAAGCTAACAAATTACAACGGCTTAAATGCAAATTAAAGGAAATTAAAAAGATAAAAAATATTAAATAAACGCTATCACTATATTTACAATGATGTTTTTGTTGATTTTATAAAACAAAATATCTTAAGTAAACTATTTTAATTAAAACGTAAACTTAAATTACTTAAAAACGTGACTTAAAATGAAAACGTACGTTATGTACAAAAATTACGCTGGAGCGCAAGATAAAACGTAAAATTTGTGAAATAAAAGTCCTACAAATGTAAAAACAATTTTTCTACGTTCTACATGACCAAAAATAATTTTAGGAAAAAGTGGAATATTTTTTTGAGTTCTATTTTTTTTATTACGAATTAAATAAGATTTTACACTAAATAAATGTTTAAAAATACTAAAACAAATGAGAAAAATCCGAAACTTTTTTGTAAAATACTTTATCACAATACAGATTTATTAAAATTACAAAACTTGAAAAAGCTATTTTGAATAAGCACGAAATAAGCTAAATGAACCTAATAAGCTAAACGGGACTAAACGTGTATAAGAGATTTATTGTGCATAAAATGACCAGTCAAAGACCCAAGGGCAACTGGTATCCAGGTACACTTCTAACGCGCTCAAAAGGGGGAGGTCTCAGGTTCGAGCCTGCCTACCCCCTTTTTGCTAATTATTTTTTTTTCGATTTTTTTCTTTTACAAACTAATTTTATACATGAAGATAAGCACTTTTTGTAATTACAACTTTTTCTCAAAACCACTAATAAGCACTTATATAAGCTAAGATTTTGTCACAGTTTACACTTAAATGAAATAAGCAAAAGGATTTAAGCTAAAATGATTATAAGCTATAAAAATAAGCACAAGACTCACTGAGAATTAGTTAAATAATGATGATAAGCTAAGATAACAACTGAATAAGCACAAAGACTACTAATTAACACTGAATAAGCTATCAATAAGCACTAATCTAAACTCAGACACATTGTGTTTGTTTGAAAGAACTAGGCACCTTTCAACTTATTTTTAAGCAATGTAATAAGCTACAAATTGAAACAAACTTTGAATTGACAAGATCACCGTTAGGCTCTCCAAAAGCTAAAGTACAAAGATTAGCTTATACTAATGAGCTTTTAAGAAGCTCTTGAAAACTTATCAACTCGACTTATTGATACATTTAAACAAAATGGACAAATCTAAAAGCTATTGCACTTAACTAAATAAGTTGCAAACTCAAAATTAAAATTGAGACCTTGAGATGGCTAGTTGCTTCTCAAAAGCTAAAATTTGCAAGCTTGTTGGTGGTAAGCTCTTGAAGAGCTTATGAAAATGTGTATCACCACTGTGCATGTGGCACTTACTCGCATAAAGGTCTAAACAGAACTATGAAATAAGTCGTTAATAAGCAAAGAAAGCACAAGTCGATATTTTTATAATTTTATTAAGCAACAAAATTTAATATCCTAGAAGCTCAAGATCTAACTCTTATTATTAAACACACAAAGAAAATTATCTTTTTATTCAAAATGACCAAATGGAAATTTGACTTTTAAGAAAAACTAAAAGTTTGACCAAGATGAACTTTGAATCCCTACTATGGATGATTATGTTGAAATAAGCTATGATAAGTTAATTTTAAGCTAAAGCATCTAGTTTTAAGCTGATTTGATGAGATTTGAACTTAAAAATCCTAACAGTAAACTGTTAAGGATGGGATTAAGAAGATTTTGACTTTTTAATGAACAAGGACTGAATTTTATGACTTAATTGAACTATTAGGTACTAGATAGACTTGAAACAATGATAGATAATGATACTACAGATCCCTATCTCAGATAACAAAGTAATTCCAAACATCTCTATAAGAAGCTGTTTTAAAGAGTTTTATACTAAGACAAGTATTTAAACCAAGACAACTGTTAATTAACTTATAACAACTACAATTAGACAGTAAAACGGGATTATTAATATTTAAACACTTATACTATAAATTGCAAACTTATGAGAGATTTCTTACAAAATGAATCCAAGCACCAAAGCGAGAACCGACCATCGAGATCAAATCCTATAGCTTTCCACAAAGCTCTAGACCAATGAGCAATCCAAAACCAACTCTACTTCAGCTTCTGCTCATCATTCCATTGATTCTTGAATTTTAAGCTATTTTGAGAGTATTTTTGTGATTTTCTGAATTGTGCATCTAAACTCAATTTGAAGGGTTTTTAGCAACTTATAAGCTTTGTCCAAAGCTTAAATGAGCTTAAGAAACAGTATCAACAACTACTTAACAATTTTGTAAATTATGAGATTTTAACTATGAAATTTACATAAACTAAATTCGTTTATGAAAACCGAAATTGAAGCGCAATTTTGTTTTTATTACATCGACAATAAGATTACAAACACTTTAAAACTTTAAAACACACTTTGAAACTTGAAATTGAATTAATTAGACATAAGGAAAATAAAAATTACACTAGCTCTCTTTTTCTCTCGCTTCTCCCTTTATTTATACTCCAAACTCCTTCTCTCATCTCTTCGAATCCCAAAGAACAATATTAACCATTGATTGGTAAATTTGATCTTGACCGTTTGAGTGGTTTTGGCGCCAAATTTGGTTTTAACAATTGGAGATGGCGAGTTAGGTTTAGTGGGCATTTAATGCACCCTTGGAGTGTTGTGTTTGGAGGGGAAGTAGGGATGATGATGGTTGAGTGTGACGGAAGGAGTTGCGGGGTTGTGATGATGGGAGCTTGGGTAACCCGTGAGGAGGAAGGATGAGTCAAACTTCATTTGACCGGGATTATTAAAATAGAGGGTCAAATGGCGGGGTTCAAAGGCATGCGGTGGTCAAAATGAATTGTGACAAGGGCCAAGGTTAATAATAGTTAATAATCAAGGCCTAAGTTGCCATTTCAAACTGTAAGGACCAGAATCGCAAATCTGCCAAGATGCTCCAAGGACTGAAATTGACAAGTATCAATAGATCAAGGACCAAAGTTGACATTTTCACATTTTCCAGGACCAATTCGCCAATTTTCAAAGTCAAGGACCATTCTTGTAATTTTCTCAAACTTTTGACATTTTTCACCAAAGGACTAAATTTGACAAGTTATGATTTTAAAAGGACCTTTGGTGACTTTTCTTTTGAAATTTTGACTCGTGGACTATTTTGACAATTTTAGAAACTTGGGGACTGAAGCGCCAATTATGCAAACTTTGCTCATTTTTCATCGATTTTAAACATTTTGCATCCGAAACATATAAAATGCAATTTTGGAATATTTTCAATATTTTGATGCATTTGTGAGCATTTTAGACGTTTTGCGATTCAGATTGATTAAAATGATGAGTATTTACACACTCATCAATCCCCACACTAAACTATTGCTAGTCCCTAGCAATCTTTTGAGAAAAACTTAATGTATTTGAAACTCTTTACCAAAAGCCATTACTTCGAGTAGCCAAATGTTTCGATTCAAGTAAGAACCATGGTACATCGATAACCATGTGATTTTGAGCAAACCACCGACTTTCAACGGTTTTGATTTGTCTTTACCGAAGCCGCACCCTTCCGGACTAGCCAACTCTTAGATAAATTATCGAATTATCTTTGGTGAGTGAATACCAATTATGGATTTTCCATCGCCTTTACCACAAGCCATAACCTTGCGGGCTAGCCAACTCTTCACTTTTTAGGATATGGTGGTGAATACCATACAATTTTGGGCAAATTGCAAGTCGTAAACGGATTTGAGATATCTTTACCAAGAGCCGTTTGCTCTGGATTAGCCAATCTTTTGTTTATTAGACAAGCGGATCGATAACCAATTGAGTAAGTGTAAAACACTTACTCCAAAAAAAATTTTGGCCAAAACGGGAATTGGTATAATTATATGATAAAATTCGTGAGAATTCCCCACACTTAGAAATGAATATTGCCCTCAATATTCAAAGCACCATGTGTTATGCCGAAACCGAGAACGTAAAGGGAAATACTACGCCATTATTTAGAAAGTTTTTTTTTTTTTTTTTTTTTTTTTTAGGAAAACTTATATATATATAACATGTGGGCAACTCCCCACACTAGGGTGGTACACACGGTGAAAACCCATGTTAAGCTCTTGTTTTTGATTACCGAGTCGCTAGCTTGACTCGACCCCAATTCATTGGTTCATGGGGAAGTAAGTGGAAGAGACAATCTCCATCTGACTTTCATTCAAGATGTTCGACTAACATTTGAAGCACGTGAAAGTTCCACACCGATGAGATATACATAGAACCGCTCAAAATGATAAATGAAAATGCCGGATCAAAGATAGTGTCTTCATTCTCGAAGGAGTGAAGATGAAGGGAAATCACAAGATATTTGAGGAAAGGAAGAAAGGTCTTGATAACAATCAAGATCCATTCTTCATCCTCAAATGCAGACGTATCGGGAGGAAGGGCGAAGGTAGTATCATAAATAAGCAAACTCGTATGATAGAGTACACCTTCCTCCGAGCTAATATCATCCTCAAGATCAAAGTAGAAATGATCATGTTCCGGAGGAGATATGTCATGAGAGAGTTCACCGGAGAACTCTTCATGATGAGAATCATTCACATGAAGTGAATTTGTGAACTCTTGTTCCATTGTGGGCTTATCACTATCCTCAATCTGAGTATCAAAGAGTGGATTCTCAGAAATTGAAGTGAATTCAGAGTCGAATTCAAATAGAGGATTAGTAAAAGTAGCTTTGAATGCTTCAGGAACAAAGTGATCAACATTCTCATTTGGATTGTTGGGATAAGAAATGAGTGAACGATCATTATCAAGGAGACTTTCGTTTCTCCCGGATCGACTTCAAATCAAAGAGTGGATTGATGTGAGTGAGTTCACGGAGAACTCCTCAAGAAGGGATCGAGATCGAATGAGGAAGTGATGCCTCAACATACTCGATGTTTCCAAAGGAAGCACAATCGTCGCTAAAATCGGAAAAAGTTTCCAAATGATCATTGGAACACTCAAGAGGGAAAGAGAATCACACATGTGGTCAAAGTTCCCTCGTGACTCTCTCGGGATTGGGACAAGGTTCTCAACACTAGACTTTATGAATTCGTCCGATTCCTTTTCGTGAACAAGTGTCAAGATGCTCGCCCCCATGTTTAGAGAGTGAGTGGGAGCTTGGTGTGATAGCAGTTGTTTGGGATGGAATTTCAATCTTTGGGATATCAATGACCGAGGGAGTTGAGAAATATTATCTCTAAAAGGATAAAACTCTCCTCATCATCATCATAAAGAGTCGCCTTAAGAAATTGGGAACGCCTTAGAGCCGCTTGCTCTAGGACTAATAATTCTTCCCTAGATTGGCGGGCCTCTCGCTCTTGTTAGCAATTCTCCCATGGTCTTTTCACCACTCACTTGATTCTTAAAGTTATTAATCATATCATCAAGTGTTTTCATAGCGGTTTCAAAATCTCGGGAGATTTCTTGAGACAACGGCTCGTGTGGAGCTTGAACCGTATGGTCTTTGTGGAGGTTGGAAATTGTCAAACATGTGAGAGTCATGATTGTTATAAGGAATTGGGTTCCTATTTGACAATCGTAGTGAAATGGGGACCTCCACAGACTCACAACAAGAAACTGCTGAGTCAGACAGTGAATCATATGGATATTGGTCATAACCAAAGGTCTGAGCATCACTCGAAAACTGTTCATAGACAAACGTGTTTCCGAATTGACACTCAAATCCTTGGTGAGGACCTCCACAAAACTCACAACAGGTATGTTGATTATATGAAGATAAGTCGGGCTGTGGTGGGTAATTGGAAAAAATTGAGGGGTCGTTAAATGAGTTCGGATTAGGATCATAATCAAATGAATTCCTCGAACCACAAAACAAACAACACCCGTTATGGATATCATTACCACATTGTACACAAGTACACCAACGACATGGTGAACCATAAAGAGGCTCACCACAACCGACACAAGGAATAAACGATTGCATTTGATAGTTATGAAGAGGAATCAGTTTATCCAAAGAATCAACAAAACCAACATGATGATCCGAATGACTATCAAGTCTCGAAGAACATTTTGAAAAATCAGGAGGTGGGACAAGTGGTGTGCTCTGAGAGCTAGCAATTTCCACCACTTCCGTTATGGTCTCCGGTTCGGTTCTTGAGGAACGTGAAGATTAAGCAAGTCATTCTTGCTAGTCACCGGATCAATTTCGCATGTTTGCTTTTAACCGTAAATCGTGAAAGTTTAGAATCAATTCTAGACGGCTTAGGAGCAATTGAGGGTTTAGGTCTTTGGATAACCGTGGGTTGGACGATGAATTCCCATTATCAAAAGGAAGTACCGGTCCTTTGTCACCCCGGTTTCTCGCTCCATTTCCCTACGCAGAATGAATGGATCATCACGAACAACACGAATTCTTGACATTTGTGATAAAGTCCAAGCTTTTCGACTTCATCCGCATCTCGCCCCGAGAGATTCCATGAGAATAGAAGAAGTTAGAATCAAATGGATAGAGGGTAAAGGGATAAAGAATCAAATAGGGTAAGAGGGTAAAGACGAATATTTTGGATTTTTGGATAGACATGATGCAAAACAAAGAATGAAAATCTTTTGGATTTTTGATTTTAAAAGAAAATATAAACACATGATGGTATAGACAAAGAGTGAATATCCAAATCACTAATCGCTAGACGGAAGATAATCACCACACCCCCAAGCAAGCGCGCCAAAATTTGATGCGCTCCGAATAGTCAAGCTTTATCACCAAGCTCGCCACTTGTGAATGGCGCACCGTAACAAGCTTAAAACGGCTCGAGAACGGTCTCAATGAAGATCCGGGAGTATAGTGTTTCCCGGTCGTTATGTCCCAATGAGCTATGCAATGGATTATCAAACGATAGTGATCGGGAGATTTGAACGGAAAAGGAGATTTGTGAATTATTATAACTACAGAAAAAGCCAACAAATTACAACGGCTTAAATGCAAATTAAAGGAAATTAAAAAGATAAAAAATATTAAATAAACGCTATCACTATATTTACAATGATGTTTTTGTTGATTTTATAAAACAAAATATCTTAAGTAAACTATTTTAATTAAAACGTAAACTTAAATTACTTAAAACGTGACTTAAAATGAAAACGACGTTATGTGTACAAAATTACTGTTGGAGCGCAAGATAAAACGTAAAATTTGTGAAATAAAAGTCCTACAAATGTAAAAACAATTTTTCTACGTTCTACATGACCAAAAATAATTTTAGGAAAAAGTGGAATATTTTTTTGAGTTCTATTTTTTTTATTACGAATTAAATAAGATTTTACACTAAATAAATGTTTAAAAATACTAAAACAAATGAGAAAAATCCGAAACTTTTTTGTAAAATACTTTATCACAATACAGATTTATTAAAATTACAAAACTTGAAAAAGCTATTTTGAATAAGCACGAAATAAGCTAAATGAACCTAATAAGCTAAACGGGACTAAACGTGTATAAGAGATTCATTGTGCATAAAATGACCAGTCAAAGACCCAAGGGCAACTGGTATCCAGGTACACTTCTAACGCGCTCAAAAGGGGGAGGTCTCAGGTTCGAGCCTGCCTACCCCCTTTTTGCTAATTATTTTTTTTTCGATTTTTTTCTTTTACAAACTAATTTTATACATGAAGATAAGCACTTTTTGTAATTACAACTTTTTCTCAAAACCACTAATAAGCACTTATATAAGCTAAGATTTTGTCACAGTTTACACTTAAATGAAATAAGCAAAAGGATTTAAGCTAAAATGATTATAAGCTATAAAATAAGCACAAGACTCACCGAGAATTAGTTAAATAATGATGATAAGCTAAGATAACAACCGAATAAGCACAAAGACTACTAATTAACACCGAATAAGCTATCAATAAGCACTAATCTAAATCAGTATTGTGTCATCGTTTGAAAGAACTAGGCACCTTTCAACTTATTTTAAGCAATGTAATAAGCTACAAATTGAAACAAACTTTGAATTGACAAGATCACCATTAGGCTCTCCAAAAGCTAAAGTACAAAGATTAGCTTATACTAATGAGCTTTTAAGAAGCTCTTGAAAAACTTATCAACTCGACTTATTGATACATTTAAACAAAATGGACAAATCTAAAAGCTATTGCAAACTTAACTAAATAAGTTGCAAACTCAAAATTAAAAATTGAGACCTTGAGATGGCTAGTTGCTTCTCAAAAGCTAAAATTGCAAGCTTAAGTTGGACCGATAAGCTCTTGAAGAGCTTATGAAAATGTGTATCACCACGTGCATGTGGCACTTACTCGCACAAAGGTCTAAACAGAACTATGAAATAAGTCGTTAATAAGCAAAGAAAGCACAAGTCGATATTTTTATAATTTTATTAAGCAACAAAATTTAATATCCTAGAAGCTCAAGATCTAACTCTTATTATTAAACACACAGCAAAATTATCTTTTTTATTCAAAAATGACCAAATGGAAATTTGACTTTTTAAGAAAAACTAAAAGTTTGACCAAGATGAACTTTGAATCCCTACTATGGACTGATTATGTTGAAATAAGCTATGATAAGTTAATTTTAAGCTAAAGCATCTAGTTTTAAGCTGATTTGATGAGATTTGAACTTAAAAATCCTAACAGTAAACTGTTAAGGATGGGATTAAGAAGATTTTGACTTTTTAATGAACAAGGACTGAATTTTATGACTTAATTGAACTATTAGGTACTAGATAGACTTGAAACAATGATAGATAATGATACTACAGATCCCTATCTCAGATAACAAAGTAATTCCAAACATCTCTATAAGAAGCTGTTTTAAAGAGTTTTATACTAAGACAAGTATTTAAACCAAGACAACTGTTAATTAACTTATAACAACTACAATTAGACAGAGTAAAACCAGGATTATTAATATTTAAACACTTATACTATAAATTGCAAACTTATGAGAGATTTCTTACAAAATGAATCCAAGCACCAAACCGAGAACCGACTCATCGAGATCAAATCCTATAGCTTTCCACAAAGCTCTAGACCAATGAGCAATCCAAAACCAACTCTACTTGACACGCTCATCATTCCATTGATTCTTGAATTTTAAGCTATTTTGAGAGTATTTTTGTGATTTTCTGAATTGTGCATCTAAACTCAATTTGAAGGGTTTTTAGCAACTTATAAGCTTTGTCCAAAGCTTAAATGAGCTTAAGAAACAGTATCAACAACTACTTAACAATTTTTGTAAATTATGAGATTTTTAACTATGAAATTTACATAAACTAAATTCGTTTATGAAAACTGAAATTGAAACTGCAATTTTGTTTTTATTACACTGACAATAAGATTACAAACACTTTAAAACTTTAAAACACACTGAAACTTGAAATTGAATTAATTCGACATAAGGAAAAATAAAAATTACACTAGCTCTCTTTTTCTCTCTGCTTCTCCCTTTATTTATACTCCAAACTCCTTCTCTCTCATCTCTCTTCGAATCCCAGCAACAATATTAACCATTGGATTGGTAAATTTGATCTTGACCGTTTGAGTGGTTTTGGCGCCAAATTTGGTTTTAACAGCTGGAGATGGCGAGTTAGGTTTAGTGGGCATTTAATGCACCCTTGGAGTGTTGTGTTTGGAGGGGAAGTAGGGATGATGATGGTTGAGTGTGATGGAAGGAGTTGCAGGTTGTGATGATGGGAGCTTGGGTAACCCGTGAGGAGGAAGGATGAGTCAAACTTCATTTGACTGGGATTATTAAAAATAGAGGGGGTCAAATGGCAGGGTTCAAAGGCATTGGCAGGGTCAAAAATGAATTGTGACAAGGGGCCAAGGTTAATAATAGGTTAATAATCAAGGGCCTAAGTTGCCATTTCTGAAACTGTAAGGACCAGAACTGCCAAATCTGCCAAGATGCTCCAAGGACTGAAATTGACAAGTATCAATAGATCAAGGACCAAATTTGACATTTTCACATTTTCCAGGGACCAATTCTGCCAATTTTCAAAGTTGAAGGACCATTCTTGTAATTTTCTCAAACTTTTGACATTTTTCACCAAAGGACTAAATTTGACAAGTTATGATTTTAAAAGGACCTTTGGTGATTTTTCTTTTGAAATTTTGACTCGTGGACTATTTTGACAATTTTAGAAACTTGGGGACCTGAAGCGCCAATTATGCAAACTTTGCTCATTTTTCATCCGATTTTAAACATTTTGCATCCGAAACATATAAAATGCAATTTTGGAATATTTTCAAGATTTTGATGCATTGTGAGCATTTTTAGACGTTTTGCGATTCGATTGATTAAAATGATGAGTATTTACACACTCATCGCCAGTAGAGGCCAATTGCCTAGGAGATATGACCAATCGACCCTAGGTGAGCGGACTAAGACGGAAGGGTAAGATATGACCAACCGACGACCCTTTCTACTTGTGCGATTTGACCAACCGATCACCTACCGTTTGGATGAACTTAAGAATTAGGGGTGAGTGTTTAAGTTGCTAACGCGGGCACTCACTATTATAAATCTAGCATGTAGCGGTACTTAATGACTTGGCTTAGGGACCGGGAACAACATTACTTATGAGGGGACACCGACTTCTCTGTGGTGGCATCTTTGCTGATAGGTTAGGGCGAATTGACCAAATGCTGTCCTCTCGAATTTGACCCCACTTGAAGTAATTGGAAGTAAGTAGACGTAGAAATAACTAGCTAGGAGGATTAACTAGATTAGCACCACTCTCCTCTATTGATTTTCCCTTTACCCTTTATTTGCTTTTATTCTGCTTTAGTTGTTTAATTACTTAATTATCGAAACCATTATTAATCTGTGACACCTAGACTTAGTAATAATCCAACACACATAGCTCTTGGGACGACCTCGGCTTTACCGATTACTACACTACACACGACCGGGTACACTGCCTGTTAGTGCACTAGCGTAGACCATAGGTTTAAAGAGACTTTATTAATATTAAAACCTGGTCAGTAAAACCTGTATCAATCATCTGGAACAACTTTTTAAAAATAAGGTATTAAGAGGGTGTTGAAATTTACCATTATCACAACCTTCATAACCGAAATGGCTGGTTTCACAGAAGACAACTCCAGAAGCTCTCTAACCTACAATTGCCACCAATTAAAATCAGAAGTGGTCTCATCCCATTGGTAAGTAAATTAGCCAATTTTCTACTTTATTCTCTAGCGTGTCAAAATAGATAAAACTATAAAATCTTAAAAATGGGTCAGACAGTCTGTACTTGATACATGTCACATCCTAAATCGGTTGATTCACAATAACCGTCACCTAGGTACCCAAAATTATCAATATGTCCATTATGCTATCTCGCTAGAATTCTTTATAATGTTCTCCAAGGAAAATAATATATTTTAACCCGGAAACCATATCTCAAGGGTGAGCTTTTGCCACCCCACACAGGAGCACACTTCTAATGCAGTGTATGTTATTTAAACGTATCTGTAAAATTTGTTTGACCAAAACTAAAACCTTATACTGAAACAACTGAAAAGGTACCTAAGCTCTTTCCAAATAGTCAAAAGCAACCTGAATCTAAAGAAAAAGCAATGACAAAAATTAAATTAGGCTCCCTTGCAATTTAACCTTAATTTCGTCAAAACCCCACAAATCAAAACAAATAAAACTAACCCAAATGAAGCCTAAAGTCCCTATACGCAATGAAGACCAAGCCAATAATTAGATATGCTTTCATCACATTCTGATGGTTCCTTAAACACCCATTTGTGACACTTATCAGTAGCAACTTTTCCCATTAATCTGCACCACAATAAATACAACCATTATCAAAATAACTTTTTTTCTGTTGCTTACGACCATTATTAAATGGTCGGTTTGTATTTTTTTGATCTAGTTTATCATTTAAATGTTTGCTTGAATCTACACATAACAAACGCACCACACAAAAGTATAAATAACCGATCTTACAAAAATAGGTATGCAATCAAGAAGAAACCTACCGTTTTTGGATGAAGGCTGCGAGGACCTCGAAGCAACACAGAAGGCGGTTTGATAAAGAGAATCAGTGGTGTATGTCGGCAAGTTCTAGATAGGAGAAGAAGAGTTGCGAGAAACCGATAAAACTATATAAAGTGAAGACCTGCTCAAAATGGCGTGCAGTCGGTGCATACTTTGAAACTATATGGCTAACCTTGGTGGCCAGCTGATGCTGGCAGTATCGATTCATCACCTGTTGTTTGAGTCATCGGAGTCGAATCATGTGTACCTAAAACAACAATTCCATCAGATATTTAATACGACATTCACAAACAATTTGTTACAGTTGTTAAGCAGGTGGGTTTTAAAATAACTTACCAGCATCAGACGTCTGATGACAACCTAGCTTTCTAACCTTTAAACAGTTGTCACATCCATGTGTTTCACATGAATATAACACGGGCCTATCTGTTTCGACCCTTCAAAGAATTTACCCGTTTTAACCCATTACCCAACCCACCTATATAACTTGTTACTTGGTTTGTTAGCAATTTTTGAATGTGATTACACCCTTTTTTTATTATGTTATGCGATTACGAAATCACAAAAAAAAAGTGTTTGGGAGGCTCAGACGGGGTGGGGATCGAAACAATCATAAACACCTGTAACGGCTGCAAATCTATCGATTTGCCATCCCAAGCTGCAGATGGTGACCACTTCATTAAAACTCACACACAGCTATCACAAATCTCATAATCAAGTGGAACAGAAAATGAGGCACAAAGACAACGTTCACTGCTGCTAAAACTTTAGTAAGTTTGCACGACAAGATGAAAACGACCTCATCTAGTCCTCCCACCCCTTACAGTCATCATCGCCTAGTGATATCAATGTATGCAGTGATATCAATACGACCTCGTTTAGTCTGGCCAAAACCGTGTGTGACCTGCCCGAAAGGAAACTGCAAACTTATATGACCTTAGTGATATCAATGTACCCAGCCTCAGGTAGACAATGTACCCAACCTCAGGTAAAAATATGTAGATGTAAAACAAATAAGGCCCAATACGAATACGAATAAAATGTGATAGTTTTTTATACCGCTTTCCCATTAATGGATACACCCACTATGGCTGCAACCCTAACAGGTTGCCACGCCAAAATATGAGCGGCCTCATGTTTAAACCGACCCATTTAAACTCATCACCTGCTCAAGATATAATGCCCAACACTCATTGTACCAAGTTTCCAAGTAATCAACAATATGTCTTTGATTTTTTCTTTGTTAACATCAAACTTCTGAACCAAATACGGTGAAAAAGATCTATAATCCGCCATGGCTGCAAAGAAACACGGTAGCATAATCATGACATCCGGTCCTTGCCGCGCTAGGATACGGATACGAATCCTTGTGAAAACATCATGTTCTAGTAACATCACGTTAACCTACAAACCAAAGACGGTAAAAGTTAGAAGCTTTTATAAACGGCATTAAAAAAATCCTTCTTCTAACACTGTTATCGTTAGATATTTTATGAACAGTGTTAACCTCAGGAAAAGCATGTATTCTTTCTTTGATTACAACACTGTTAACCTCAGGAAAAGCGTGTATTCTTTCTTTGATTACAACACTGTTAACCTCAGGTATGTATTTTGTCTTTGATTTATTCTTTGTTAACCTCAGGAAAAGCATGTATTTTTTCTTTGTTAACCTCAGGAAAAGCTTGTAAAAGCAATAAAATAAATATGTTGTAAAAGCAATATGTCTTTGATAAAACAAAACTTTCAGGAAAAGCTTGGTTTCAGTAATTGCAGGTATACAAATACATACCATTTTTATTTTCCCACAAATCTTTCGATAAAAAATCCAAACCAAAGGAAGCCTCCAAAATCGAAACCCTTTAACTATTTTCAAGCATACCTGAGCAAAGCGTATTAACTATTTTCAAGCATATCTAAACATGAGATCACATCATTATTCAAAATTCAATATGAACATGCAATAAGGAAACAACTTACCATTTTTTTTAACAACCAAAAATCGTAGACCAAGCAGAAGGAAACGTAAATCTCATCCGGTGACCATAATAATCGAATGAAAATCCCAGAAGCTAATAGCAATTCTATACCATGAATCAAATAAAAAAACCTAATTTTATAATAGATAACTTCACAATTAAGATACAACCCGAATGAACAAACGTGACCTCACAAACAAAACCAACAAACCCAACTCAAAACGCATCCAAAACGGGAAAGAGCGAGATCTCAGGAACCGACCCAAAAAGTGTGTCACCGATCCGAGAGGAAACCACATACTTCCAGATAAAGTCTATGAATATTCATCTCCTATTGCAGTTGCTAAAAGAAGGAGCACAAAATGAGGGCTAACAAAGAGCCCAAAAGAACAATAACATGTAGATGTAAAAGAAATAAGGCCCAAGACGAATACGAATAAAATATGATAGTTTTTTATACCGCTCTTCTATTAGGTATATATAAGAGGAGAGTTATTTTGCATACCAAACTTTTCTTACATACCAAGGGACTCATCTTCACCATCCATTTAAAAAGAAAATCAATGGTTGAGATTAAAAACATTTTATTATTTCACCTATTTTTTATAATTTAAATATCTCTTAAACCGTTAATCGTTAAGTGAAAATATTTACACCATCGCGACGAGCATTTAATTATCTTTCTATAGACGGCCACTTTGATATACTTTCGAAAAAAGAAAAAAAAAAAAAACTCGTTTTTCACGTTTTCGTTATTTTTCGTTTTTACGTTCTTGAAATTTACATAAAAAATCATATATGATAAAACACTAAATTGAATATCACGTGATATTAGTGTTAAATCATATATGATATGTAATATCACATGTGATATTATATGTAATATCATATAGGATATTACACTAATATCACATGTGATATTACATATCATATATGATATTACACTAATATCACATATGATATTCAAATTAGTGTTTTATCATATACGATTTTCAATACAAATTTCGAGAACGTAAAAATGAAAAACTTTAAAAAACCGTGAAAATACGAAAAATTTTTTTGTCGAAAGTATATCAAAGTCTTATCTATAGAAAGATAATTAAATCTTCGTCGAATGATATATATTTTTTCGCTTAACGATTAACGGTTTGAAAGATATTAATATTTTAAAAAATGATGAAAGTGGTTTTTAAATTTGTTGGGATTAATCTCATTCATTAGATCAAATAAAAATGAAGAGTGGAGATTGATCCTTTGGTATGTAAATAATCTTTTGTCCTCAAATGATCTTTTATCGTATATATAAATATTTTATTTCTTTATGTATAAAAAAGTTATACTCGATAGTGTTTAACTGTTTTGATATTGTTTAACTGTTTATGTTGGTGCAACCTTTTAATATCTTGGATTTTTATTATGATGTTAAAAGTACTTACCAATGATGCTAAGATACGTTTTATAGAGATTGGTTCAATAAAGATAAAAAAAAAAAACTAAAAATCAAATAGACCATTATCAAACATTTATTTTTTCATCAAAACAATAAAATAAACTTTCACATTCATTTTTAAAAACTAGATATCTCACACACCATTGATCGTTAGACGAAACTAATCATATTATCACGAGAAGCATAAAATTACCTTTAATTTGATATCCCACATCATATACTTTCGACGATTTTTTTTTCTGACTTTTTTTTGTGTGTTTAGGGTTTACGGTTAGGGTTTAGGTGTTTAGAGTTTAGGTGTTTGAATTTTTTGGTTTAAGCTTTTTAGGGGTCAAGGGTTTAGGTTTCTTACGGTTTCGCGGATAGGGTTTAGGTTTTTTTGGTTTAGTGGTTAGGGTTTTAGGGGTTTAGGATTTTTAGGTTTTTAGGGTTTTAGAGGTTTAGGGTTTTAGGGTTTAGGGTTTTTTAGGGTTTAGGGGTTAGGGTTTTTAGGGTTTAGGGTTTTTAGGGTTTAGGGTTTGTACTTTAGGGGTTGTGTTAACACAAAAGAGTATTTTAAAAAATTTCATTTATAGTGTAATATATCGAAACCCGCAAAAAACGATAAAAACTAAGTTGTCGAAAGTATACAATATTTGATCTCTATAGAAAGATAATTTTATTCTTGTCGCAATGATATAATTAGTTTTATCTAGTTATTAACGGTTTGTGAGATATTTAATTTTTAAATATAAAGATGAAAGTAAATTTAATTAATTTAATCAAAAATGGATGGTTGAAATTGATCTATTTGATATTTAGTTTTTATGTGATCTTTATTGATCTCACCCCACGTTTTATAATTGTTGATTTTTTATTTTTTATTTTATTTTTTTTATTATTTTTTTTTTCTAAATTGTCGAATATAATACATCTTTTAATTGAGATTCTTATATTTTGTTAAATTCTTTACATTCGTAGATATTAAGAATTATTTTTGGTTTTGTGTTATATTAATAATCTTGAGTTATGTTGAAATACATAAAAACATAGCAGGTAGCGTATGTAATATTGAAAAGAAAATTAACCACGAACTATTAGTAAACACCGATTTTGTGCGACCGTGCGACTCGACCCGATCTGTTTCAATAATAGTTTGAACAACCCTATTATCGATACCTTTAATCCTTTACATTAAACACCAACTTTCAAAAAAATATATACAATATGTGTGCAACGCACGAGTCTAAATGGCTAGTTTTGGAGAAAAAATGAGTTTGGTGCATATTACGTATGTCTATTCTTGTTATCGCTATATTTTCTCTATAATATCTTGCAATTTGTTTACTTAACTAGTTAGGGATATCTATATGATTTAAGATCATTTGAGGACAAAATATTATTTACATACCAAGGGATCAATCTCCACCCTTCATTTTTATTTGATCTAATGGATGAAATTAATCCCAACAATTTAAAAAACCCACTTTCATCATTTTTTTCAAATATTAATATCTTTCAAACCGTTAATCGTTAAGCGAAAAAAATATATCATTCGACGAAGTTTAATTATCTTTCTATGAGAAAGACTACGATACGCTTTCGACAAATTTTTTTCTTCATATTTTCACGTTTTTTTTAGTTTTTACGTTCTTGAAATTTGCGTTAAAAATCATATATGATAAAACACTAATTTGAATATTATGTGATATTAGTGTAATATCATATATGATATAATATCACATGTGATATTAGTGTAATATCACATATGATATTACATATCATATATGATTTAACACTAATATCACACGTGATATTCAATTTAGTGTTTATCATATGTGATTTTTTCACGTAAATTTAAGTAACGAAAAAACTAAAAAATAACGAAAAACGTGAAAAACGAAATTTTTTTTCTTTTTGAAAGTATATCAAATCGCCTGCCATAGAAAGATAATTAAATGCTCGTCACGATGGTGTAAATATTTTCATTTAACGATTAACGGTTTAAAAGATATTTAAATTATAAAAAATATGTGAAATAATAAAATGCTTTTAATCTCAGCCATTGATTTCTTTTTAGATGGATGTGGGAGATGAGTCCCTTGGTATGTGAGAAAAGTTTGATATGTAAAATAACTCTTCTCTGTCTGTATATGTACAACATTTTACTACTTTTTTTCTTTTTTTTTTTTTGAGCAAAACATTTTACTACTTGAATAGGACAAATTTCACGCTCTCTCACCATGAAGCTATATGACTTTTTTGATACCCTTACACGCGTCTACAATGTCAATCAAATAATTGGAGAAAAATTAAGAGAACAAAAGGTTAAAGCTTTTAAATTGCCTGAAATGTGAACTTCTATAATAAGAAAAGTGTAAGTTGTCCCCTCCTTATTTGTGTACCTAGCAACATACCCACTCTTTATCTTCCTTTCAACATCATTCTATTAGCTAGATCCAAAACCATAAAAATTTAAATAAATAAAAGCATAAAATCCTAGTACTAGTATATAGTTTGTTGTTAATTACATTAAACAAATTTTTGGTTAACATCAAGTTTGATTGTTGTACGTTATCACCTTTATTTAAAAGACAAAGACTCGGACACGCGCTATGTTGAGTTTAAGATACATGAATACAATAAAACCATGTAGACACCACAGAGTACACAGCGGAAGACTAAAGATCATAACAAATAAATAATTAACTGAAAGATGCGTAACATACCTCTTGCAATTGGTAGATCTCTTCAATGGATGTGACAAAGTTGTTTAACGAGTTATCCTCACTGCTTTATAACTCAAACCAATTGGTGTAAGAATAGTGTCTTACTACCACGCTCAGTATACACGAATTAACAAACGAATAAAGCGATTGCTAGATCTACAAAACTTTGTTTTAGAAAAACAAAACCAAACACCCTATGAAGAATGTTGGTCGAATTTTAGCAAGAGAAAGACAAGAAAAGATTAGGTTAATGTGTGTGCACAAAAGCTATGAAAACCATTAACCCTAGCCTTTGTATTTATAGTGTATAAAATCTTTGGGAACAAGTTAGGGTTAGGGTTGTGTAAACCCTCCCATGGCCGGCCATAGCATGCCCCAAGGGATACCCGAATCTTTTCCTTTTTAAGATTTTACACTACCAGTCATTCTCTTTACATTTAACGGTCGTTAGTTATTTCCCGTTAAATACTTAACGATCGTTAGACGAGTTTTGTATAATAATTAATCGTAATCAATTAACATTAATTATTAACTTTAATTCTCATTCGTAATGTGTGCAATCCCGTGGTCACGAACTCGAATCCGGACATACACATATTTATAAATATATACATTTCCAACACGCTATACACATATAAAGACAAACTATATATGTATCCGTTGATAAATGAACTTACAACCTTTTGATTAACAGGCAATAGATTTTAGGGCAAATTGCATCATTATGTAGTGAACTTTCATGAAATTGCTACAACGGACTTTAAATTTAACCTTTTGATGTATTAATATTTAAAAAAAAAATTACACCATATGACATGTAATCTTTACGAATAAAATTTGTAAATTCATCTGCTCACCACCACGTCTCATTTGTGTGCGTATGTTTTTTCTTTATTGTTTAGAGGGTGTGTTCGGATAATAGTGAGTGAACATATATGCGTAAGTATCTTCAAATGAAATGCATGAGTGACATAAAATGGAAGTTGGGAAAAAAGAGGATGATTAGTGACTACAAGTAAATGGGGAGTAAATTGAGGTTAAGTCAAACTAATTGATTAAAAAAATAATAATAAATAAATAAAAATAAACTGTATTTTGTTTTATGTAAAAAATATGCATGGTCTGGCATGTCATTTATACATGTGTCACTTCATGCGATAAATAATTTTTTAAAAATTATTAGTAACATACAATACCAACATATTGTTAATACATCATAAGGTAAATTTTGAAGTTCACTACATACAATAGCATGAAATTACAAGTTTAATTCATCAAAGGGTACATTTTAGAGTTCACTAAATAAATTAAAATAGCAATTTTAGCAAAGTTCATTAATTTAAGATGCAATTTGCCCTAATCTACATTCTCTATGCATAGTTTGATATACATGGACAAGTGAACACTGAACACCTTTAAATAGATTACATAAAAAAGGCATTGATTACGTTAATACAAGATTAACTATTTGTTTGTCTCTTTGCAATCAAATAAGGTAGGATGTAATATTGTCTTGTTTGATATTTGGCACTTCTGTCGACTTATCATCAAAGTAGGGTAGTGTTTTATTTGAAATTTTTGGTAATGGAAGACTTATTACACAAGGTTTACCAAATATGGGTTATCATTAGGATTTAATAAACGTTAACATCTTTTGGATCTTATACGAAAGAGTTAAGTCAAATTATTATGATATCGATCCATATCATATCATGTGTAATAAATGTCCCTGTTCCTAAGGCTAACCCCAGTGATAGCGATTTGGAGTCGATCGAGGGGTAGACGATCGATTTCCAAATCGATCGCCTTGATGTGGCTTGATTCGATCGCCACAAAAAATGCATGAGTTGGTCGTGTATCCGATCGAAATCTCACAAAACAAAAACATACCACTTTTACTTCCTACCGTTGCAATCCAAAAAAAAAAAAAAAAAAAAAAAAAACGTTTGAAATTAAAAAAAAAAAAAAAAAAAAAAGAATTAAAACCACCCTATAAATACACAACATACTTACACACTAAACTCACAAATCTCATTTCACACATTCTCTATATTCTTTACACAATATGAGTTTTAATTTTACGATTATTCATTCCGATTAGTCATCGATGATGAAAGCGAAGTTAGATCTGAGTTTATGATGTTTGCGGAAGAGTCTTTGGGAGGCTATTCAAGCCTCGAGAAAAGTCTCACGAACCCAAGTTAGTAGGGATCGTGTGGGTGCTCATAATCGTTTAGTTGATGCTACTTGGTGAGACCCCAAGATATGGCGATACATCATTCCATGATCGTTTCCGTATGAGCCGACGACTATTCACACGAATTGTCCGAGATATAACCGATCATTCACCTTATTTCCAACAAACTCACGATTGTGCGAGCATCTTGGTATTCTCCATTGATAAAGTGTCTTCTTCAATCCGTCAATTGGCATACGGGTCAATCTTGATGCATTTGGCATCGTCGAATCAAAACTAGTTTAGTCGTTGTATTGTCGTAATGTTTTAATTTTATTTTAATTATTATGTAACGTTTTAATTATTAATGAAATTTTATTTTGTGTTAAAATGTTTTAAAAATAAATAAATAAAAAAAAAAAAAAAAAAAATTGAACTTGGTCGCCTTCTTGCAGGCACCTAATCGCCTGAAGGTCATTTGGAGAGAGTTCGACGCGATAATGAAAAGTAAGTGATTGAATCACTTACTGGGTTAGCCTAAGAGTATTGCATTGTCAATTATTTGTAGGTCTTTTTTTTATAATTAATTTGAGGATTCGTCTACGACGACCTCCATCTCATGAAATTTGTATAGTATGCCTTATATGCATCCTGCGGTCTGCAGGGTGCTCCACGTCTTCTTAATTTTCGTAGCATCGATATGTTTTGATATTGCGATTTGTATTTTTTTATTTGTATTTTACTTGACATAATTAGTATGAACATTAAATTGACATTGACAAATAACCATGCGAATAAAAATGGTAACTTATGATATACATCTTACCAAAGATGCATCCATTAATTTGTTGATATAAAAACCTAATATCAAGAAAGGATGATAGTTTATGGGTAAAACTAGTTAGGCCCCCATTCACTTCCCAAGAAATTCAACCCCAATAACACTATCAATGGTGATGCATCCTCAAAATTCCCCATACTTGATCAAAAACCATATTGTGGTCCAGGCCCCTAAATCTATCAATTTTGTATGTGGACCCACAACACGTTTACTACCATATAGTAAAAAGAAAAGCAAAAGTTTCTAAAAATGGAAACCCTAGTAAGTTTGAATTGAAGTTCGGAACTTAAAAGTAGGAAAACCTAATTATTGAATCAAGGCCAACCAATCAACAACTTTATGCACCATGCATCTATCTTTTACTCTTTTTCTATGTCCTATTACACAAGTACAGTTTGGCTGTCTTTGAACTTTGTTTATAAAGAGCTTTCATATGGTGGATGGGTTTACCCTTGGAATCAACTCAAGCTTGGAGCTCCTAACAATATGAACACGGAACTCGAAAACTTCAACTCAGCTGAAGTCAATCTTCATGGATTCATGCCTATGTCAGGTGATAATTTCTCGGATTATCATCACCGTCACCAAAGGTCTCATCCTCTTTCATTTATGTCTTTGCAAGATGGTACTAATGCCATTGAAAACTTCAATTTCTTCGTTGATCATCAATCTGGTAATTCGGTCTATGATCATATGAACCATTTCCCTATAACATTTGGCCCTCAACGTGATGGTACGGAGACGAGGGTGGAAAGCTTCATGAATTCGGATCCTCCACCATTTGGTCCTGGTCTCATCGGAGAAACAAAGGTAATTAATTAATGGACAGGAATCTAATTTTTTTTTCGTTCTAGATTAATTTGGGTTTGATCGTTCTTTTTGCTACAACTGACTTGGTACATTGACCAGGGTCGTGGTGGTAAAAAGAGAAAAAAGAACGACGTCGGAGATGAGAAACCAAGAGAAGTTGTTCATGTTAGAGCAAAGAGAGGTGAAGCAACAGATAGTCACAGTTTGGCTGAAAGGGTTTGTGTTTCATATCTTTCAATTTACTAGCTTATAATATGAAGAAACATAACTAAATATAGCATCTATTTATATATTGTTGATAAATAAATATACTTTATTCCTTAGAAGAACCCTAAACCACAATGTTTTAGATCTACTTTTAATCCCCGTATTCGCTTTTTTCTATTTGATATCTGAATTAGATGAGAAGAGAGAAGATAAATGAAAAATTACGACGCTTGCAAGATCTTGTTCCAGGATGCTACAAGGTATGAACTTATTAAATAAATCGTTACATCAGTTTCTTGTTCAAGTTCTTCCAAATTGTTTTTTTAATATACATTGTGCAATTTCTTGTCATAGACGATGGGAATGTCAGTGATGTTGGATGTAATAATCAATTATGTACGATCATTGCAAAATCAAATCGAGGTAAAGTTTGTTATTTCTTGCAGAATTAAAATGATTATTTCAAGATTGTAAAAACAATTTTTCAATCTTCTTTGTTATTTGTTTGTTAGTTTCTCTCAATGAAGCTTTCAGCAGCAAGCATGTTCTATGACTTCAACTCCCCGGAAATGGATGCTATGGAGACTATGAAGGTATGATTTCACACTTGTTGTAGACAACTATTTCATTATGATGTTAAAAAGAGATACTAAGAGAGAGATTGGATTTGCATATCAAACTTTCATAAACTACTTCTTGTTAGTTATACTGAATTAAGTAACTCAAAATTAGTTAATTTTAAATTAAAGAAACAGTTTCAATAACCATGAACGCGTTCAATGTAGTATCAAATCTTTACAAATGCTCGCTAACATGAAAGTAATGGTAGAGACAATAGTACAGCATGTAAACCCTTGTTGGAAAAGAAATGGAAATTCGACAAGATGTGTAATATAAGAAGAGATAATTTTAGTTTGAAATACAAGACAATCTTAAAAAAGCAGGTCACTTATTTTGCAAAAATAAATAAATTTTACTCATTTACTTACCAATAAACTAGATGTTCAATTATCATTTGATCAAAAGCTGAACTTTGAATTACATTTTTATGAGCTACTAGAAAGTATGAATACAAATATACGACAAACTTAAAATTATGGTACTTCATGTTACCTTATTAACAAATTTCCACAAAATAAACTCCATTCTCACATTGTCATAAACGATTCGATTTGTGTTTAGAATTCATAAAAATAGTTTTTGAAATTGATATCTACATAAGTCGTATACAAAACATTTTGACAGAAATACTCCTTATGTGGATTAAGGCAACAATCCTGTCTTTCATTGCTAAGTAAATCTTTTTTGTTTTTACAGTAGTAGAAGACTAGAATTTTGTTTCTTTATATCATTTCATTGTCGGATTTACATTAATTTCGTGCCATATTTTTTTTCTTTGAAAGTCATCTATATTATATATAATTTCATATGAACACATCAATCTCACAAATTTGTCTGTAACGAAACTTGAACACACAACCTCTTAGTTAGAAATTAACTTTCTCACATGCATGTAAAACTAGATCAAAGGTACTTTGGTTTTTTGTGTCATATCTAGGAAATGAACACAATTTACAACCACATTCTTTTAATTCACATCATACACACGTACACATAATTCAAGCTCATTGTGTATACTCAAATCTTGAATGTGTAAAAAAGGACAGTACCCAAATGATAATTCTGGGAATAGAAATCATTCTTTAGCATCATTATTTGGTTGGTACATTTTAAAAGATCATGCATGAATATCAATTTCATTTAATACATGGTATGAAAATTGTTGTTGCAGGGTACAAATGGGCACGAGGCACAAGTGATGGAGAGGATGGTTGAAGGGTATGGAGACCCTCCTTGCTTTCAATCAACATGGTCTCTTTGAACTCTATAAACTTGTAGAGTTTATATATATATGGTACTTGGTTTATATAAGTTTATACTTAAAGATATATGTTATCCGCTTTTTTTAATTCTAGAAATAAATGTATCACTTGTTTGTTGATTTCTTGGATTGTATGATTTGTTTGATATTTGTGAACATATTATGTAGTATTTGAGAATGAAAATTGTAAAATGTGTTTGTTAACACTTTTTATAAGTAATTTGTTGATATATTGTTCATGCATTTTATTTGATTTTTAAGCATCCGGGTATACAATAACATATGGTAGAAATAAAAAATGCTATGCAAAACTTTGTTGTTGTTTACACTAGTTTAAGACCCGTGTAATACACGGGCAGTCTAAAAGTTTGAAAACTAAAAATGCGTGTATTAAAATTCATTAAGTTATTTAGTTTTGTCAATAGTTTGATCTTTGAGGTTATGAAAGACATGTATGTATGTTGAAAATTATTAAAACTTATAGTCTTGGAGAAGATGTAAACTTAGATCGCGAACTTTGAATAGACTATATAGAAAAAAACATAACTTAGGCTAAACACAATAAGGGGAAAAGGATCGATCGACTCCATATTTATGTTGGTCTCAATCTATCACCACTATTGTGGCATAAAATCACGATAGATCAACTTTTTTTTTTGAATCGGTCACAGGAATGATTGGTAGTCCTTGTTGGTTGTGTGTGTGTGTTTTTGTGTTTAAATTAAATGAAAATGTATTTTTGTGGGGTATGTTTTTTTAGTGTAGGTCGTTTTTATTGTGGCAAAAAATTTGCAGGTAAAATGAAGGTGGCCGATAGTCCTTACTGTATTTAGCCTTACTATCGATTTGTTGAAGAAAGATTATTCTAAATATGTTCTTCACAGCGCAAACATACTCTATGGTCGTAAAGAGCCACATAGATGTAGACGATATTAGTACTCCAAGGGGCCTACAACTGTAAGCACGATGTTCAAAGCTCGATATCCACAAAAATATTAGTATTTGATGATCGAGTTTAAGTGATGAAAACAACTTTTCAATAACACAAATACACGATAGATGAAAAATGATTTGGTTTGTTTATTCCTTAGAATAAGGAGTAGTTCGTGATAGAAGTTTTATCAAATTTTGGGAACTAACTTAAAGAGTTAGGGCCCGTTTGGTTACTTGGTTTCAAGATCAGTTTGGGACTTTAAGTCAAAATTTGTTGTTTGAAAGATAAAAGTGGGCTAAAAAATTGGGGTTGATGTCTCGATATTTGTTATGCAAAAAATCAGAGTAGTAACATAGGATTTAATTTTCCTATGTCAATTTTTCATGTAGGTGGGCTCACTTTACACCTCAAACATATATTCTCCATTTTAATGTTTTTTCTAATAATATATTTTAGTTTAAATAATTTATCAAATTATAAATAAAATATTTAATCCAAATCCTAATTCAAATTCAAATCCAAATCTTAAACCAACTGCAAACCCGACTGGTTTTATCAACCGGTTCGACCCGGGTCGGCAGAAATCCGACAGTTCGATCCGGGTTTTAAATCATCAAAAAGTCGGCCAACAAAAGCCCGATAACATCACCGGTTACCGGTTCAACCCGCCAGGTCGAACCGGTTTTTAAAACACTTAATTTTACTTTATGATTTATTTTAGAATTTAGACTAAAGATTTGGGTTAGATACCAAAAGGTGGACCACATATGTAAAAAAAATTAAAAACAAAAAGTCAATTTGTAAAATTTTGAAGAAAACAAATGGTCAAAATGGACTCCACATCTTTTTTTTTTTCATAAAAAGACAAACCCTTTTTTTAACCCCACCTCCTTAGGCTACTTTTTAAGATGCCCCATTATCTGGTTTCTTGTGAGCCCGCCTAACCCCATCCCCTCACTCCAAATATATGTTATGAGGTCAAATCCAAATATTTATGTTGAACCCTTAAACCAAACGACTCATTAATCTATTACAATAATCATCAATTAAAATGCTCTCTTTTATTTGCTCAACGAAAAATCATCATATATACAATAGTACATTACAAACATGTAATACTACGCTAACAATAACCTTAAAATGCATTTTGTTAACAAACAATACATACGTACACTACAAAGTTGTATAGACCATCTTTCAGTTACATATATACTAAGTTACAAAAAAATGGTTGTTTCAAACGAAAATTAAAACCTCGACCCGCTGGAGAAGGAACACCAATTAAACAGCCTCTTATCCGGTTTCAAGAATGACAACTTCAACTTCTAAATCCGCTCGTGTCTCTCTCATACCAGCTTCCTCAATGCTTTTTGGAACTCAATTTCGACCCAATCTACTCAGTTACAGACTTACATCTTTCATGCATTTAGAGATGTTAGACATCTACAACTATCTAATTATAGCTTTTATCCATTACTGAAAAGCCAAGTGCTCCATTTTATGAAAAGTTTCATTACAATTTTGCTTAAGTAATCACAAATAACCTAGTTACTACATACGCACCATTATAAAAAATATAGTTGAATATAATCATGGTAAGGCTCTTGAAGACTATCACTATTTATGCACCTTTTGCTTAAACTGAAGCATGGATAATCAATTAAGGTTTAGAGAAATGAGCAATTGGGAAAATAGAAACCAAATTTATCTTTATGGGATTCAAATGAATAGAAATACCTTTAGTCTAAGCTTCTTCATTTCTTTTTGGTGGCGGTTTTGGTTTCCTCCATGCCTTCAATAGTTTCTCATACCTTCAATTCATTTCTTAGAAGTGTCAGAAAAACAATGACAACAATGGAAACATGTACGTTTACCCTCGGTCCCTAGGTGATGTCCGGGATTGGTTACTAACACTACTGTAACAAAACACAACGTTAGAGATAGTGTTCAGATTTGATTTTAATGTAACACTACACAAAAATTATATAAAATTTTCTTGATTGTTGGAGAATTATGCTCATTTAAGGTTTTTGAGATAAGCCATTTGAAATATCAACCCCTAAACTAATAAAAACAAACAACTTATTTCACTCTCAAATAAGCATATAGAATGCATCTCATAACCAAACACCTAAAATAGCTTATCCGCTATATCAACATGTAGTAACCATATAAACAGTTTTAATAACCAAATCCAAACACCCCTTCCTAAAACTACTTATAAGTTTATAACATTAGTTTATTTTTAAATAAAAAAAGTTTAATGTTGAATAAGCAGCTTAAGTGTTTAAGAGAGCCCCAAATATCACTTCAATGAGTATTTTAGACTGCAAAGAAGGTTCAATTTTTTCTATCAATTGTCACAGGGTTCATATCTTTTATCAAATCATTTCACGAATGTCACAGGGTTCAGTTTTTTATCAAAAACTTATCATGGGTTACAATAAGTGTTTAAAGAGAACTCCATAAGCATTTCAGACTGCAGAGAGGTTATTGAAGATAACTTCTGTTGTAGCAACACCATGGACCTCGGATATTAAATCCTAAAGCATTGCATAGTTGTGTTTGAAAAGAATGATTTCCCTCTTATCCATCTATTCTGTTGCATTTTTAGTAAGAATATACAAATATATAATATATTATGTATTTCTATGTACTGGTGCTCGTTTCATAACCCATGATAAGTGTAACAAAATAAATAGCCACAAATCACTTTAACGGCCTCAATGTTGCTCATGCAAATCATTTAATTATAATAATTTAATCCAGATTTAACTATATATAGAGTATTTAGAAAATGGTATACATTCATAACCAATTTAGTTACTCCTAAACGTGAAGTTAAATGTCCACCTACAAATATAGGATTAGCCCAAGAGAAATCTCACCTTTTCATTATGTCAAATCCAGCAACAATAAGCGTTCTCTTATTATTATTATTATTATTAGTGCGCCCAAATAAACTTGCTCACTATTTGTAAGGCTGGAGAGTAGGCCTTAACAAACACCTGCAATTTAAAAAAACATAAAGACCATGAGTCGTCTTTGAAAATTATCACTTTAGAAAGTTGAAGAATTTAAGTGAACACTCAAACACATTGACAGCCCTTTTTACATGACTTATAGCCTTATTTATGCTTTTAAGATCTTTTTATCAGCTTGTTACCATAAGCTAGTCCAAA
Source organism: Chrysanthemum lavandulifolium (assembly GCA_022545495.1). Taxonomy (NCBI): domain Eukaryota; kingdom Viridiplantae; phylum Streptophyta; class Magnoliopsida; order Asterales; family Asteraceae; genus Chrysanthemum; species Chrysanthemum lavandulifolium. Next base: position 261,722,228 of record CM040241.1, on the reverse strand, counting down.
GACTCAGCAGAAACTTATGACCTTGTTTATTTTATACGCCAAAGCATCTTATTAAAAATAAACTTAAGCCCATAAAATAAGTTGAGACAAACACCCCGTTAACATCCAAAGATAACGATGCTCTTTTTTTCATAAAAAATCGAATAACAGACATAGACATTATATATTTGTTGTAAGGCGAATCATACCATGTAACTACATCTCTCTTAGACATTTCATCAAACATCTCTAATGCACTATCTGAATCACCACCGAATTCTTACTTAGTTCTTATTTTCACTTACATTTTTATATGTTTTTAGCAAAATATTTGGTACCATGTAATATATATTTTTATCACTAACGAAAACATAGTAGTGACTGCGAGTATTGTTGGGTGATTTTTGTGAAAATCAAGTTTTTTCTTGAAAAAAAACTATCAAATTCAATGAATAAACATCATACTAATGAAATTGAAATAAACATACACACACGTACCACTGAAGGCCCATGAATCACTATTTACTCAAATCCACCAAACTCTTCAGAAGTTGCTCCATACGTCTCGAAGAATCTAAATAGCTGTCACTACACAAACACAAATAAAAACACAATATAAGTAAATAAAATGAGATTATAATAGTTTGTTGATTCGATTTTTTTCTTCAAAAACGTTATAAAATTTAGTTGTTTGAGTATGCAATTCCAAAAACCTTTTGAAAACTAAGCCCAAAACACTTTTCACACATCAAAATATCTCATCATTCGTTTTTTCAATTCATATTCACACATCAAAATATCTCCCGCACTCTTCACTCAAGCCCAAAACACTTTTTATGGACCCACCATTCTATTTTCTTTTTTATTTTTTGAAACAAACTAATTTTTCATTTATACAAATTACAATACAAAAATAAAATAAAATAGACATAAAAAAAAGATACGAAAAAGATATAAAAGATAAAAAAAAATTATAAACAGTACAAAAAAATACAATACGATAATTAATTGTCACGTTTATATTTTTGACAGATTTCTTCACACATCAAAATATCTCCCGCACTCTTCACTCAAAATATCTCCCGCACTCTTCACTCAAGCCCAAAACACTTTTTATGGACCCACCATTCTATTTTCTTTTTCATTTTTTGAAACAAACTAGTTTTTCATTTATACAAATTACAATACAAAAATAAAATAAAATAGACATAAAAAAAAGATATGAAAAAGATATAAAAGATAAAGAAAAAATTATAAACAGTACAAAAAAATACAATACGATAATTTATCGTCACGTTTATATTTTTGACAAATTTCTTCCTTTTCATTAATTAATTGTCACGTTTATATTTTTGTCACGTTAATTGTCACGTTTATATTTTTGACAAATTTCTTCTTTTTCATTGTTGATCATGTAGTCATCCTCATCCGACATCCCCGCGGTGCTAGTTGCGAGAAACTTCATTTCTTCCAACCGCATTATTGTCTGGTCTTTATCCTTCGCTACTTCGTACGCCTATTGAGCGATTTCATGTTTAAGTCTAAATTCATTTTGTAAAGTATCCTGATAACGCTCAGATTGTGCATGTTTTTAGTAGCGTTATGTGTGCTTTTATATATGTTATTTGGTTATATTTGCGTGATTATAGTGCTTAAACGCATTAAAAGATGTTTGTCTAGTGTTTATAACCAAGTGCAGGGAAACGGAAGGAAAGTAAATAAATGTTCAGCAAATAGAAGATTCCCGTTTCAGTGAAGTCTAAATCAGTATCTCGAGGACCTTTGAAGACCATAGTGATTGAAGAACCAAGTTCTACAATATAAAGAAAAGAAAAGATCAAGTTTCCGTAACTCAGGAAATCCAACCGGATCGGTTACAAGTGTAACCGGATCGGTTGGAATATGACCAAAAACGTAAAATACCATCACCAACCGTTCGGTCATGAACCGCAACCGGAACGGTTGGCCCTTTAGAAGATCAACCGGATCGGTTGGTCATATGACCGATCCGGTTGGAGAAGTCGATCGCCAAATCTTCATCACTAAGTTTCCCTTTGCATCCAAACGATTCTAGGTCCTTCTCTTGGTATATTCTAGTTCCTTCCTTACTCCTTGGAGGCCAAGTTCAACAATTAATACCCTAGGCTTTGGAATTAGTATAAATAGAGGCCATTTGTGAGCATATGAGACACACACTTCGAATACAAATCTCTACTCATCAAACAAAGCTTTAAGCTCTCAAATTCGTCCTTAGAAGTCCGTGGAAGTTTGGAGTTCGAAGTTCCACATTTGGAGGCCAAATCACCAAGAAGTCTACCCCAATACTTTGGGAATCATTACTTCACCATTTGTAATCTTGTTCCAAGCATTGTAAGACTTTTAATCATGTTTTCTAATGTTCAAAGTTTTGAGTTTATGTTCATGTTTGCTATGAGTGGCTAGTTTGTTTATACACTTGCTTAAATGATGTTGATTATCATATGATTAGTTAGTGAATGTGTTAACATGTTTTAATTCAATTTCAAGTTGATTCTAAGATCCAATTGTGCTAAAGTTTCGTAGTGACATTTGTTAATCAAGTTTGGCTAATTGATAGTAATCGTAGAGGTCGAAAGAACTTATTGTTATTCAACTAGTCATAATCATTTTGTCTATGGATGATTGTTTTACCCATTATTCTTGATTATACAAAGGAACTAAGGTGTGGTTGTAATAGAAACGCTTTTGATTATCAAATTGGATTGGTTGGAAACATCTAAAAGGTCGTAAGATTAGTTGTTGAGAATCAATTGTAGCCTTTTGACTATGATCGGTTACCTTTGTATTGACCATTTCTTAAGCAATTTGATGAAACAAATGGATGTTTTGTGTTTAAGTTTATGTATGTAGACTTATGAAACTTGAATTGATCTTGAATTGATTGGTTAAACGTAATGCTTGTTTTTATGAACTAAAATCTTGTGAAGGTTTAACTTGTAAAACAATAGATTAGTCTTCCAACTAATTATCATAACCAACATGTTAAGAGGTTAACACAATCACATTAATCTATGATATGAAACTAGTTTAAGCAAGTGTAGTTTTAATCATCCGAATTTCATTATATCTATTTGCTTTGTTATATGTTTTGGATAGACTCCGTTGATTCAAACTTGTGTTTAGATTCACCCAAATCCTCGCAAACGATCCCGACTTACCTTCATAATCTTGCTATAACGAAGCAGTATACTTGCTAGTATGTGTTATTGGTAATATTGGTAATTCACCTTTATAAATTTAAAACTTGTACACACGTAGCACATCAAGTATTTGGCGCGCCGCCGGGATTTGATTGTGTTTGACAAGTTTTGAATTTCCTCGGTCGATTCAACCAAAATTTTCTCTCGAAACCTTAACCGGATCCGGTTGTCCTTCAACCGAATCGGTTACGATTTTACCATAACTCAACTAGTCTAACCGATCGGTCGCAACCCGCAACCGATCCGGTTACCTATCGACCGAAAAAGCTGCTTTTCGTTGTTTGTCGTGTGTTTAGATATTGCACGGATTCTCTAGGACATTGTATGAACACTCGAGCGGCGGAATAGAACCAATTACACCTCTTACCAACCCCGAACGTTTGATTCAAATAAGAAGAAGAACACTTTTCATACCATTGGAAAATCGTGTACCAAGAGTACCAAACCCACCATTTGATAACCTCGTAGAAGACAAAGTTGTTAACAACCCTTTCACCAATTTACCTTTTCCCATGGCGGACGATCAACCCATGTGGGGAACCAACCGAAGCGTTGCACCAACCCCCGAAAGTGCTATTGTTGCTGTCAATCTTGGTGACAACTTCACCGTGAAAGGACATCACCTTTCTATGATCAAAGACCGTCAATTCGATGGCCATGCGCGGGCCGATCCGCACAAGCACATTGCCGAATTCATCGAAATTTGCGGCATGTTCCGTTATGGCGACACCGATGTCAATGCCATCAAACTCAAACTTTTCCCATCATCACTCGCCGGAGATGCTAAAGTATGGTACAATGAATTAACCCGTGAATCATCAATACTTGGGAGGAGATGAGGCAAGATTTTGTAAGCCGATTCTTTCCACCGCCATGTTTGATCGATTAATGGGAGAAATTCGTCTTTCACCCAAAACCCAAACGAATCACTTGTTGAAGCTTGGCTTGAATGAAAGATTTGCCGTAGTTGTCATGGACATGGACTATCCAAAGGAACCATTATCCAAATCTTTACCATGGACTAGATGAAATCTCTCAAGGCATCCTTGATTTGGAGGAATTTTCTCTATAAGACTCCCAATGATGCACATCAATTGCTCAAGATCGAGTACTTCTCAAACTTAATTGGTCCAAAGATTCCAAAACTAAACCTCTCCGAAAAGCTGTTGCTTTTGTCGAAAACACCGATACCTCAAAACTCATGGAGAAAATGGGCGTTAACCTCAAAAATCGACTCATGATACAAAGATATCAAAGATGAAATGAAGGAAATGCGAGACGGATGCAACAATGTGGAGGAAATCATCCCTTGTCCGAATGCGACGATAAACCTATGGGTGGACCGAAGGAAGGAGAAGCGAGTTACGCTCAAGGAGGATACCGTGGAGGAGGATATCGTAGTAATTATTACGGTCGAAATGCGGAAATTGGCAAGATCGCCGACCAAGGGATGACAACCGTGATTCTCAACCACGAACCGACGATCCACCACCACAAAACCCCGACAAAAGATGGAAGAAACCGAATTCGAGAAAACCATGAGAGAATTCGAGTCGCTCAAAAATCGCAAATGATTTTATCAAAATCAAATTTTCAATCTCAAAGCCAAAGTTGAGCAAGGACGGAAAAATCATCAAGCATCTATCCAAGATCTTGAAAACAAATTTAGCGCGACTTTCGACCAACATTCCTCTAGACCATCCGGTTCATTGCCAAGTAATACCCAATCCAACCCAAAACCATCAAATGATAAAACGATCAGTCCACCACAAACTAGAAAAGAGCATATCAATGTTGTCTTCACAAGAAGTGGTCTCGACGATCCACCACCAAATCCTAATACTCCGTCACCAATGATAGTGAGGATGAAACCGAGGAACCAAACACAACTCAAACCACCAAAAGAAAAACATTCCATCCGTCAAGGCGTATACACCAAAAATTCCTTATCCTCAACGCCTAAAGAAAGAAAAGATGGAAGAGCGTTATAAAGTTCATTGAAATAATCAAAGAGGTTAGACTCAATGTTCCTCTCGTTGATGTCTTAGCGGAATGCCCAATTATGGGAAATTTTGAAAGAACTTCTTAATAACAAAAGCAAGCTTGAGCAAATATCACTACTTTCCTTAACGAAGAATGCTCACTATTGTCCAAAACAAGATCCCACCAAAGCTCGGAGATCACGGAGCTTTCTTATTCCATGTACTTTCGGAATAATGTTAAATGTAATGCTTTGGCCGATCTTGGCGCAAGTATCAATTTGATGCCTTATTCGTTGTATTCCAAGTTGTGCAACAACAGCCTGAAACCAACAAAAATGAGCATTCGATTAGCAAATCATTCCTATCAATATCCTGTGGGAATTGCCGAGAATATGCTTGTTCAAGTCGGTAAATTCATTTTTCCCGTGGACTTTGTAATCTTGGAAATGGAAGAAGATAGTAAAGTTCCACTCATCTTAGGAAGACCTTTCCTAAATACCGCTGATGCAATCATCAAAGTGAAAGGAAAAGAACTCAACCTTGGGTTGGGAAGATCGAATCACTTTTCTAATCGATAAAGCGATGCACTACCCACATTCCAGTGATGACACTTGTTTTAACATCGATATTATTGATGAAGTCACTGATGAAGAATTGGACGCATTACTTAACGAATCCGATCCATTCATGACTACTTCTGAAAAAATCAATGAAATAGATTTTGACAAAGAGTTTGATGATTTCATGAAAGTAGAATTCGAAGGAGATAACTCAGAAGAAGAAGAAATGGAGGAAGAGGAAGAAAATTTTGAAGAAATAACTTTCAATGACGAGATGCGAATTAAATCCTCTATCGAAGAACCACCCACAGATCTCGAACTCAAACCTATCCCAGATCATCTTGAATATGCTTACTTGGAGGAAAACTCGCTTCTTCCAGTAGTCATATCTTCATTGCTCGAGGATAGTGAGAAAGAAAGTTTAGTTTCTGTCCTCAAAAATCACAAACAAGCTTTCGCTTGGAAAACATCCGACATCCCAGGAATTAGTCCTAATTTCTGCAAACACAATCAATTTTGAAGAAGGGATTAAACATGTGGTAGAACGTCAACGTCGACTCAATCCCAACATGAAAGAAGTTGTTAAAAAGGAAATCATAAAACTTCTCGATGCTGGAATCATTTACCCAATTGAGGATAGCCCTTGGGTAAGCCATGTTCACTGTGTTCCCAAGAAAGGAGGAATGACGGTTGTGACTAATGAGCGAAATGAACTAGTTCCAACTAGAGCATCCTTTGGTGGCGCGTTTGTATTGACTATCGTAAGTTAAACAAAGCCACCGAAAAGATCACTTTCCACTCCCGTTCATGGATCAAATGCTTGAAAGGCGGCGGAAATAAATTCTTTTGTTTCCTCGACGGATTTTCGGATATTTCAAATTCCTATCGATCCTAACGATCAAGAAAATACCACTTTCACTTGTCCTTTTGGAACCTACGCATATCGGCGTATGCCTTTTGGTCTTTGCAATGCACCTGCGACTTTTCAAAGGTGTATGATCGCCATATTCCAAGACATGCTAGAAACCTCCATGGAAGTTTTCATGGATGACTTTTCAGTCTTCAGAGACTCGTTTGAAGCTTGTCTTTCTAATCTCGATAAAATGCTCGAAAGATGCGAAGCTGCACATCTTGTCCTTAACTGGGAAAAATGTCACTTTATGGTAACCGAAGGAATTGTGCTTGGCCACAAAATCTCCAGTGCAGGAATGGAAGTAGACAAAGCAAAGGTCGATGTCATCTCGAAACTTCCACCACCAACTAACGTCAAAGCCGTTAGAAGTTTTTTAGGACATGCTGGTTTTTACCGCCGATTTATCAAAGATTTTTCAAAAATATCTCGTCCGATGACAGAACTTCTTGAGAAAGAATCTATCTTTAACTTCAATGTTGATTGCATAAAAGCTTTCGAAACATTGAAATCTCAACTAACTAGTGCGCCGATCATGGTTTCACCTAATTGGTCACTACCCTTCGAGCTTATATGCGACGCAAGCGATTTTGCTGTTGGAGCCGTCTTAGGCCTACGCGAAGGAAAACACTTTCGACCTATATATTTTGCTAGCAAGACACTGAATAGTGCTCAGCAAAATTATACCGTCACCGAAAAGGAATTACTGGCCGTCGTTTTCGCATTCGACAAATTCGATCATACCTCGTGCTCTAAAAAAAATCGTTTTTATCGATCATTCAGCTCAAGTATCTGTTTACCAAGCAAGATGCTAAACCACGTCTTATTTGATGGATTTTGCTACTCCAAGAATTTGACATCAAAATCAAAGATAAGAAAGGAGCAGAAAATCTTGTTGCTGATCACTTATCTCGTCTTGAAAACCCCGATCTTGAGGAGTTAAAAGAAGAGGAAATCGATGATTATTTCCCCGATGAAACTCTCATGACCATTGATGGGCCCGCGATCCTTGGTTTGTCGACTTTGCGAACTACCTCGCAGGAGGAATTCTCATAAAGGTCTAACTCATGCTCAAAGAAGCAAATTCTTTTGGAACTTAAATACTATTTTGGGAAGAGCCATATCTTTTCAAAATGTGTCTGACGGAATGATCCGAAGATGTGTTTACGGTTCGAAACCCGCAAAATTCTTGACGAATGTCATCATGACCCAACTGGGGACATTATGGTCCTTCCACCACAGCTAAAAAGTTTTTGATCTTTGGATTCTATTGGTCAACAATATTCAAAGCACACACACTTGTTCAAAATTGTGACGCCGCTAAAGAACAACCAATCTCTCGAAGAGATGAAATGCCATTAACAAGCATTCAAGTGTGTGAAATATTCGATATTTGGGAATAGATTTCATGGGACCTTTCCTAAATCCTACAAATTGAATACATTCTCGTTGCTATAGATTATGTGTCCAAATGGGCGGTCAAGCTTTACCAACAAACGATGCTCGTGTCGTCGTTAATTTCCTCAAAAGCTTTTCGCTCGTTATGGAATTCCCAAGGCATTGATAAGCGATCGAGGAACCCATTTCGTAACCAACAAATGGAGAAAACCATGAAAAGATATGGAGTTCATCATCGATTCGCGACGCCTATCATCCGCAAACCGGTGGTCAAGTTGAAAATACCAGCAGAGCTCTCAAAAGAATACTAGAGAAAGCGGTGAAGGACAATCCTTGATGTGGGCAAAGAAACTTGACGATGCTCGTGGGCATTTCGTCTGGCTTATAAAACTCCAATTGGCACAACTCCTTACGAGACTCTTGTATGGAAAGACTTGTCATTTGACGTTCGAAGTTGAACATCGTGCTTATTGGGCTCTCGAAGCTGTAACACCGATCTCAAAATAGGCGGAGAAAGGAGATTCCGGCAATTGCACGAACTCGATGAATTAAGACTCGAGCTTATGAGAATTCCAAAGCGTATAAAGCTAGAACAAAAGCTTATCACGATAAAAAGCTACGAGTTCGAAAAGAATTCAAAGCTGGAGATAAAGTTATGCTTTTTGACATGAAATTCAAATTCAAAGCTCCTAAATTACAACCAAAATGGTTTGGACCATATATCATTAAGCATGGATATCCATCCGGGTATGTCGAACTCTATGACAAACAGGGTGGAAGTTTCATTGTTAATGGGCACCGAATCAAGTTATATTACGACAAGGAGCAAGCGAATGAAGTTTCGGTTACAGCAGATTTCCCCGAAAATGAATTGAAACTATCACCTTTGTAGCACCATTTCCGGAAGAATCCACAAATTGTTCCATGGAAACCATCTCACGAGTTAAATGCGGGATGATATTGAAGCTACTGGTGAAGAATTCATGTATATCCCCGAACTTTTCAAAATGTTCAAGGCTGCTCTTTGGCCAAGTAAATTCGGGAAGATTCGAGTCAGGCTGATGACTCGGTAATAAAACAAGCGCTTCTCGGGAGGCAACCCATGTGTTTCAGATTTGATTTTCCGTGGTCACTCCCCAAAGTTTAAACCTTTGGTTGAACTTAAGTGTGGGGGGGGGTGCCACCTTTTAATAAAACCTTTTGTTTGTTTATAAGATTGTGTGCAGGTAATGATTTCTCCAGTAGACGCTTGGAATGAAGAAAAGAATTTTCAGCTGATAAACTCGTTGACATATCTGGTTTTATCTCTATTTTCCCTATTTCTATACTTTGAAGTTCGTTTTCATTGAGGACAATGTCTAACTTAAGTGTGGGGGTGAATAGGAAAATTAGAGTTTTCATGCTTAAATTTTAAATTTTGTTTGCCCTTGTGATCTAGTTGTTTTCACACTTTTAGGATTATCTATTAGAATAACTGGATCAAACCACTGGTAAAACTGGTAATATTTGAAATTTAGAGATGTGTTCCGATTACTATTGCAATCCATTCTGGGATCGATAAACATTTGCTAGCACATATTATATCCCTTTTTCCACTAAATTATGAGGATTTGAGCCTGTTTCATATATAGCATACATCTTTTATGCTTGGAACTTTTGCTATGAGTGTGCCGGTGATTTTATTTATTCTAGAACTTGTGCTTGTAAATCATTACCAGACCGTAGTGAGATTGCATTCGTGCGATATAAGTGAATTCGTGTGATAAAGAGGCACCTTAGGATTTAACCCAAATGGCCTTCCATTTTACATCTAATGATATATTAGCTAGCCACATTGGTTGGTTAACTACCACATGGACCCATTTGTAGTGCTCATTTTTAGCACTAGATACCCCTAGTTACACCCTCTGAGCCATCCTTTTCATTCTTGCTTCACCCAGAAAATACAAAAAGATTTTACACTTTAAACCTTAGCCTATCCCGTATCAATGTCTAAACGGGTGGTTGCTAGTCGCCGGGAAAGTGAAGATTGTTCAAATGATTATGAGTACCACATCCTGTGAGATTGATTGAGCCATGTTATGAGTTTATGTTAAAACAAAAAAAAAAAAAAAGTGTTGAAAGTATGGAAATAATAGCCAATGTGCTATGATCGAAGAATAATTGTCATGGCAAAGCAAAAAGCTGTGGGAAGCAAAAAGAAGAAATTGAAGCTATAATCATTTATTTGGTTCGTGGAATGTTTGGTAGCTAGCAACACGGATATTAGACTTGATTTCATTTTTATTTTAACACCAATTTCATAAACATCTCCATGCCTTATCCATACCCTTAACCCTAAGCCATATCATTATAACCCGAATAAAAGTCCTCTTTAGATTTTTTTTCTTGGTGCTCACGCCACGTCGGTGGAGTTTTGTTTCTTGTACAAGCTTATGGTAATAATCTAATCATGACTGAGCAATGAGTGTGATTTATATTGTTACTCCCCTAAAAATGAGTGATTGAGTGAATTATATTTCGTTCCTTTTAGTGAGGTGTTTTGAAATGTTAATCATGCAAGAAAATCGGTGGATATTGTCAAACATCTTGATGTTTCACCTTTATAAAGCATAATTGATGAATTCTCTCGTATTTATACTTGGTTGATTTGCATCACATTTTCATAATCACGATCTTGTACCAAATGGATGTTTTTCCTAGATTTGCTTGAGGCAAGCAAAGTTTAAGTGTGAGGGAATTTGATAACGCTCAAATTGTGCATATTTTTAGTAGCGTTATGTGTGCTTTTATATATGTTATTTGGTTATATTTGCGTGATTATAGTGCTTAAACGCATCAAAAGATGTTTGTCTAGTGTTTATAACCAAGCGCAGGGAAACGGAAGGAAAGTAAAGAAATGTTCAGCAAATAGAAGATTCCCGTTTCAGTGAAGTCTAAATCAGTATCTCAAGGACCTTTGAAGACCATAGTGATTGAAGAACCAAGTTCTACAAGATAAAGAAAAGAAAAGATCAAGTTTCCGTAACTCAGGAAATCCAACCGGATCGGTTACAAGTGTAACCGGATCGGTTGGAATATGACCAGAAACGCCAAAATACCATCACCAACCGTTCGGTCGCCACCCGCAACCGGAACGGTTGGCCCCTTTTGTAGAAGACCAACCGGATCGGTTGGTCATATGACCGATCCGGTTGGAGAAGCTGCATCTGCCAAATCTTCATCACTAAGTTTCCCTTTGCATCCAAACGATTCTAGGTCCTTCTCTTGGTGTATTCTAGTCCTTCCTTACTCCTTGGAGGCCAAGTTCAACAATTAATACCCTAGGCTTTGGAATTAGTATAAATAGAGGTCATTTGTGAGCATATGAGACACACACTTCAAATACAAATCTCTACTCATCAAACAAAGCTTTAAGCTCTCAAATTCGTCCTTAGAAGTCCGGGAAGTTTGGAGTTCGAAGTTCCACATTTGAGGCCAAATCACCAAGAACTCGCCCGATACTTTGGGAATCATTACTTCACCATTTGTAATCTTGTTCCAAGCATTGTAAGACTTTTAATCATGTTTTCGAATGTTCAAAGTTACGAGTTTATGTTCATGTTTGCTATGAGTGGCTAGTTTCTTTATACACTTGCTTAAATGATGTTGATTATCATATGATTAGTTAGTGATTGTGTTAACATGTTTTAATTCAATTTCAAGTTGATTCTAAGATCCAATTGTGCTAAAGTTTCGTAGTGACATTTGTTAATCAAGTTTGGCTAATTGATAGTAATCGTAGAGGTCGAAAGAACTTATTGTTATTCAACTAGTCATAATCATTTTGTCTATGGATGATTGTTTTTACCCATTATTATTGATTATACAAAGGAACTAAGGTGTGGTTGTAATAGAAACGCTTTTTGATTATCAAATTAGATTGGTTGGAAACATCTAAAAGGTCGTAATATTAGTTGTTGAGAATCAATTGTAGCCTTTTGTCTATGATCGGTTACTGATATGTGTCTAAATACACATATATTTTATATTATTTAAACCCATAAAAATAGCCATAAACACACAAATGACCATATAAATGTTACAAATATCATTGAAATGTGTTTTTATGTGATTCAGGTACAAAAAGATTGAAAACAAGTGAAAAGCATGCAAAGTTCACAAAGCTGTCATTTTAGGTCCACAAGTTTCACAAATTAACAAAACTAGTCCACGAAAGTTTAAAATGTATGAAAAGTCAACTTTAGTCCTTGGATAATCAAACATGTTCACAAATAATCCACGGATAAAAGTTTTCACAAATTGGCAACTTTACCCTCAAGTTTCAAAATTGGCAAAATTAGTCCACGGTATTTAAAAGTATAATTTATCAAATAATACCCTTGTACTATTCATAACTTACAATTTGGAACCTTTTGATAACTTTTGGGAAAATTAAAATTTCACCCCCTCAACTTTGGAAAATTTCATAAAAGGTCCCCCGGGTGTTTTAAATTGTAATAAATACAACAAAGGTCCTTTGGTTTATCTAACTTGGCATTATTAGTCCTTGTGATAACTTATGAAATATTACAGGTTTAGTCCTTCAAGTTTCAGCAGTTTACAAGTTTGGTCCTTGGTCTTAATAAAACTACAAACCAAACCGGATCCTTTATTTAACCATAGCCCATATCCAGCCCAAATCCAACCCAGCCCATCCCTTTATAATAAAAACGGGGTCAACGCCCGGTCAAACACCACCCCTTCCCTCCCTTATACCTCTCTCACTGTTCATCTCCCTCACACACTGAAAACCATCACTGCTCCCTCACCACCTCCAAAACCACCACCACCTTTCCATCTCACCACCTACACTACTCTCCAGCTCATCCCCCTCATCTCATATACCCACTATGCATTTAATGCTTTCCCACCATCAAACACTTTACCTCACCTCAATCCCCTGTTTTTGCTAATAACCATCCAACTTTGCCTCTAAACTTATCCTACCTTGTCCCCTCCACCTCTATAACAAACCAAGAAGCATTAATTGCGCTCAAACTGCCCCAAGCTGCTTATTGGACTTTTGGCGCCAAAAGTACTTTAAATGGCTAGGATCATCTTTGCTTATCCAATGGACACAAAGTAAAGTGGGATTTGACAGGAAGCTAGTGGGAACTCAGAATGCTATAAAAGAGAAGAGAAGAAGACTAACTTTGGACTAGCCATTGTTCACATAGTGTAATTTTAAAAATGTTTTCTTTAAATTACTTGTCATTTACAGTTTTAATGTTGTAATCTTTCTTAAAGTAGTGTAATGGAACATCATTTTCAGTTTAATTTCAAGTATCTTTCCGGTTTATGTTTTGCTTAAATTCCTTTAAATTTCATCACTTTAATTTCATGTTAAGTAGTTGTTTAAAGGACTCAATAAGCTCACATAAGCTCGACAAAGCTTTAAAGCTTTTAGAGACCTTAAAACAGTTTAGTCTTTAAAATTCGAAAACACTAAAATCAAGAAAACAATGAAAATCCAAAATAATCATGTGATCTTGGTGAAACCGCATGGAGCAAGGTTAATTGTGGATTGCCTTTGGTTTAAAGCTTTGTGGAAAGCCTTAGGATGTGTTCGTGGCCATGGTTCTCGGTTTAAGCGAGGATATCACTTGTAAGCTCATTTTTACCATTTTGCATTTCTTGTTTTAGTGCTTTAGATGCTTTAATTTTCATGTTTCTGTGTTCCTTTGATGTTTGTTTATGATATTAGAGATTAATATTAGGTTGTTATGTTTTGGATTTGATTGTGGTTTGATATTGCATTTAGACTGTCAATATGCCAATTTTTGATGTTCATAGGCTTAGACTTGTTTGACATCTTGTTTGTGCTGAAAAAGGTCCATTTTGACACTTTGGTACCTCTGGATTTGATGGAATTGGTAAACACTCTCTTATGCCATGAAAACCTCATTTTGAGCCATTTTCAAGGTTGTTTGGATTTGATGATGAATCTGTGTTTAAGGTTGTGTTTGTGGTTGTTCTTGTTTGATGTACTCTTTATATGGCCTAAGTAACTCAGTAAATCCTTAATCAAGTAGTGTAGCATTTGAGAAAGTCAAATTGACACTTGATGATCTCTAAATGAGCACTGTGAGATTGTTAGAACTCATAACCTTGCATAAGTGTTTAAATGTTGTTTATCTTTGTTAATTTCATGTTCTTATAGCTTATATTAACTTAACTAATCAGTAGTTTAAGTTCAAAATTCATCAAAGTCAACTTTTTAGTTTTATTTAAAAAGTCAAATTTTCACTTTAGTCATTTTTGAATAAACTTAATAATTTCAGTGTGCCTTTGCTATTTAGTTTCTATTTAAATGCTTTTAGGATGTTTGAGTTTTGTTGCTAATCTTGCTTATTGTATTTTTGTTTATTTTTGTTTTCCATGTTTAAGTGCTTATTTTATAGCTTCTTTGTGCCCATTTTTGCCCTGCACCATGGTTAGACTGTTAAAACCATGAGCTTGCAAAAGCTTGTGGAGTTGGCCCTATCCAGTGCACTTGGCTTCTTTGTGTAGGCCTTATGGCCTTTTTATTATGTGTATGCTTGTTTTTCAGTTTGTAGCTTATTAGATAGCTTAATCACTTTCACCTTTTTTGTCCCATCTTACTCACTACACAGAAGCAAACTGTGTAGTGGAGTTGTTTTCCTAAGCTCATGAAAAGTTCCTCACTGAGCTTGAGCTTGTGATCTTTGGCTTCATGTGAGGCTAACCAATCATACTCAGTGTTTCAGTGCTTGTTGAGCTCTCATGAGTTAATTAGATAAGTCATTAAGAGCTTGTAGTTTGCCCATTCCTAACAGTTCAATTCTTTGAATTTACACCATTACCTACAGCTCTTTATAAGCTCATTTGTGATCTAGAGCCTGTGTGAATTAGTTTCATGTGAAGCTTATCTACCCAACTCCATGATCCTATGCTTAATTTTCCCCTAGCAGCTTATTTGCTAGGGCTGCAAGTGGTTTATAACTTGTCCCGTTTTTCAGTATATACTGAGTGTATCAGCATACACTGAGCAGATCTGAGCCTTGTTGCTGCTTTTCTAAGCTTATTATTGGCTTATCCAGTTAAGCTGAGATCTTGACTTTTGGTTTATAATTAGTTAACATAGTTAGCTTTAAGATTACCATCTTGTATTCCAAGTTATAGCTTATTTCATAGCTGAAATCAAGTCAGCAGTACCTTGCAATGGTTCAGCAGTACTTTGGATTTGGAATTGCTTATTAGCTTATTACAAGCTTATTTGATGAAATCCAGTACACATGCTTGTTTATATTTTGTCATATCACTTGTATTCATATTATTTTTCTTTTACTTTCCTGTGTGGAGCTTATACCAAGCTTTTGCAAGCTTTCATTCCATCCAAGTTAAGCTCAAAAAGCTTAACTGTCTAAACCTTAAGCTCACACTACCACAGTCCATTTTCTTGTTTAAATTTATCTATTGGACTTGTATATATCTTATTTTACCTTTTGTTTCATGTTTATAGCTTTTTCCAAGCTTATTCTAAGCTTAAGTCTCAACAATCAAGCTTATGCTTGACTGTCTTGAGTCATAAGCTCACAATTTGCTTATTTTTAGGTTTGTATAGTTTTGTTTTCATTAAACTTGTTCATATTTAGTACATATTGAGTTTCAGAAAAAGAAAAGACAAAAAGATCCACTTTAAAGCTAAGTGATAGCTTCTACTTAGAAGCTTATTTGCTTATTAGCTTATTTTCATTAAGTACATATAGTTTTTATATTTTTCCTAGCTTCTTTTATTTATTTTAGAAATATGTAAAAAGTTTCAGATTTTTCTTTATTCATTTAATATTTTTAATAAATAATAATAGTTTTTAGTAATTAATAATAGTAAATAATTAATAATAAATAGAATAATTGTGTAAAAAATACATTTTCAGTTTCAAAAATTATTTTATAATATTTTAGTTTTTCAGATTCTTTATTTCATTTATTTAAGTTAATTTTAGATTTTCTTATTATTTAATTCATTTTAAATACATTTAATTCATTTTAATTTATATTAATTAATTTAATAGTATAAAATTTATTTTAATTTTCCAATAATTTTCTTATCTTTTTAGAATTCCAAAAATATGATTTTCACATTTGTGGGAGTTGTATTGGATCGAATTCACTTTTTATTTTGGTACGCTTATGTAATTATTACGTAAACGTACATGTTTTAGTTTTTTAGGTTTTCTTAACTTTTATATAAGTTTGTAAATTATAGATAAATATTTTAAGTTTGTTTAATTTGCATTTAAGCCCCTAAGGCATGCAAATCTCTACTATAGTTATAATCGTTTTGTTTTTATACGTTTACGTTTAATTTAAGTTAAACGTACGTTTGTATATCTTTTACGTTTTAGGTTTCTGATTGCACGTTTTTAACGACATAGCTGTGACAGAGCTATCACTATTCACATTCCTAGTGTTAGTCAATCAGATTCCTGTTTTTTTTGTATATTCAATATTATTTCAGATACCAGTCGTTGTATTACAGTTTTCACACCTCGTTGGGACTTAACGACCCGGGGATATAATTCTATACTCCCATGGATTTTAATTGTCTTTGGTCCTAGATTAGTTTGACTTTTATGGTTGACCATTCACAAATGGTTGACTAATATAAAGATGACTAGTTTAGGGCCAATCAATTACCTTTTGTATTGACCATTTCTTAAGCAATTTGATGAAACAAATGGATGTTTTTGTGTTTAAGTTTATGTATGTAGACTTATGAAACTTGAATTGATCTTGAATTGATTGGTTAAACGTAATGCTTGTTTTATGAACTAAAATCTTGTGAAGGTTTAACTTGTAAAACAATAGATTAGTCTTCCAACTAATTATCATAACCAACATGTTAAGAGGTTAACACAATCACATTAATCTATGATATGAAACTAGTTTAAGCAAGTGTAGTTTTTAATCATCTGAATTTCATTATATCTATTTGCTTTGTTATATGTTTTGGATAGACTCCGTTGATTCAAACTTGTGTTTAGATTCACTCAAATCCTTGCGAACGATCCCGACTTACCTTCATAATCTTGCTATAACGGACGAGTATACTTGCTCGTATGTGTTATTGGTAATATTGGTAATTCACCTTTTATAAATTTAAAACTTGTACACACGTAGCACATCATATCCTCAAAATCCGGCAGGTTACTTCCCATGATACTCGATGTGGTTTTCAATTTAGTTTTTTTTTCGCAAACGTGATTTGCCGGAGGACGTGGTCTCGCATCATCTCCGAATAGTTAGGAATGTCCGGTGAGATCAACCGGATTAACAGGGTCGGACGCATCCCACTTGGGGTGTTTTTTCAAGATTTGCCACGTGTCGTCTTGAATACACGGTTTTGACCCATTTGACTCATTACGATGTGCTTGCCTAATAGGGGCCAAAAATTCAACCTCGTTTTTCCCACTTCTACTCAAACGTTGTAAATGTTTGTAGATAGCGTTGAAATTTGTCAATTACTATTTGACGTTGCCCACTTCCCGGTCAACATAGCCCGCTTCCTTGTCAACATATCCTTGGTATGTTTGTGTAGAGAACTTTTGTTGAACTTGTGAAGAACCTTGTACCAAAATGATTCGTCCTTTTGGTCATTTCCAAGTTTGTTATCCTTGAAAACGCCAACATAACACTCGGTTAATAACGTTTCCTCCTCCGGCGTCTAATGACTATGTGGTCGTGCTGATCCCTCAGTTATGTTGGTTATGGTACATTTTGCGGGTCTTTTTCCTTTTCTTAGTGTCCTTTCTTTGCTGGTTTTTTGTGGTGGTGGTTGTTGTTGTGTTTGTTGTGATGGATAGACTGGTGGTAGAATTTGTTGAAGATGTTGAAATTGTTGGTTTAGTAGTTGTTGTTGAAATAGGTGTTTGTGTGTATGTTGGCATATTATATTGGCTACCAAACGGAGGAAAATTGGATGTTGTGAGAAAGATATTGAGTGTTCGGACGAAGGTGTAAGTGGGTTTGACGAAGATGATTGTTCCGACATACTGAAAAGATTGTTGAAAAACGGATCATTTGGTTGTTGAGACATTTTTTTTATATAGTTTGTGTGTAAAGAAAAGAAAGTGAAAATGGAAGTAAAGATTAGTTTGTGTGTGAAAATAGTTGTGTATAAGGGTTTATATGGTGTATAAAAATTGTTGTGTACTAGTTTGTTTGTTTGTTTGTTTGTTTTAAAGAAAATCGAAAAATAGCCGTTGGATTTCAACGAGCAATTTTCTTTTTGGCCTTTTTTGTTTCAACACCAGGCTAGATATTTCCTTTTGGGAAATGATGTCGGGGGGAGGGGGGTTGTAACGCCTAAACGGCGACACCAAAAGATCTTCATGTGATAATGGCGCCTGATGCACGCGATGACACCCATCCTCCATGCTAATAAAGGACTTAACTCTTAATCAACGAATTATTATGAGTCAACAATGGAAAAAGCTACGATGGTCCAAATTTAAAAACCATAATGCACAAATGTACCATACATTGACCCCTTTGACCAATCATAAAAACCAGGGGCTATTAGTAATCTTTCAAAACCACAGCGACTTATTTGTATCTTTAAACTTCATCCCCAAACATATAAAAAAACACAGTGAAAAACATCACCAAACTAAACTTCGATAAAAACAAGAATTCAAAAGAGATGTTACAAGCATTCTCCGCCAGTCACGTGATCATTCCATCGTCACGTGCCGCAGTCAACCTTCATTTCCCGTCATCAAATGCTCACTTTTTCCCGGTATCTAACAACCTGCAGTTACGGTCAATCACAACGGCTGTTAAAAGCAGTAATAGTAATGTTTCGTTTGATCTTAAAGGTGGCAAAGGGTAATTTTTTATTACCCATTATTTAATTTTATTGATTTTAATTTAATCAATTTATGTTTGATATAAATTGTTAACATTTTTATTGGTGGTTATAATCAAGGGAGTTATTAGGTGACAAAACAGGTGGGTAGGGTCACATGTATAGATGGGTGTGGGTCTAGACGGGTTCGAGTCTAGATAGTTCTGACTCACTGGCGGAGATGAGAAGGGGGCACAAGGGTCACGTGCCTCCCTAGCGAATTTTAGTGTAAATTTTCTAAAATATCTGACTTATTTTGTAATTTGACCCTCTTAAAAATCACTTTGTAGTGTAGTTTCTAAAATTTATTAAAATGTGCCCCTCGAACAAAATTTTCTGGCTCCTGGTCTGGTATCCCGTGACCATTTTAGACCTTTACCTTGGCCACCAAAATGTGTACGTAGTAACCTTTGAAGTTTGAACCCTAGACGTCTTGTGGGGAGGTTACTTGACTTATCACTAGGCCATTTGGTGGTGGTTGTGTAAGTTTATTAGGAAATTTTGATAAGCTTATAAGTTCAATATTTTGGGCTTATAAGGTTATTCAATTGAGGTTATGAACTTTATAAGCTCATAAGATCATAAGCCCACAAAAATGAGCTTATAAGCTTATCAAGTAATAAGCTCATAAGCATATCCAATAAGCTTAAACAAACTCCCCTTTAATGTTATCTGAAACTTACAAGTCAAATGATAAGCTGAGAAAAGTAATGATGTTTGACTTTTTAGGGTTCTACCTTTGTAAATTTGGCTTCAAATTTTGATATGAAATTTGTTGCATATCCAATACTATGAGATATTTCATTGTGCTAGTTATAACAAAGGTTTGTATGGTATGAATTTTTCTGGTTGTATAGCGAAACTAGAACCGATTTTTTGAAGTTAAATGGTACTTTCTTTGACCCTGGAAAGTCAAAATGAAGCTCTTTTGTGCTAGGAAATTGGTAGTCTGAATAATATGTTCAACTGGTGGTAGACTACTTACAATGTTCTGGTCTTGATGTTTGGCAGAATGAGTGGATTTCATGAAATGGAACTTAGCGTACGAGACTATGAACTGGATCAGTACGGAGTTGTAAACAATGCTGTATTTGCAAATTATTGTCAACATGGTGAGTCTTTCTAATGTGCATAATTCATTTAGTTATTTGGTTTGATCACAAGCTACTATCGAATAATGTGATATAAGAAATGCGGGTAGACGAAAGATTATTTTAGTGTCATTTGGTTGGTATAGCAATCAGACTAAGCTTATGAAACTTGTTGATTTCAACATGTGGTTTATTTCATTTTCTGTCTCCTAAGGATGTATTTTAATTTTTATTCAACAGCTCGTCATCAACTTATGGAAAAGATTGGCTTAAGTATTGATCCAATTGCTCAAAGTGGTAACGCTGTAGCATTGTCTGAATTATCGCTTAAATATCTTGCACCTCTAAGAGTATGCTTTAAACTCCACTTGATTTCATTTTTAACCACCCGCTATATAATTCTTAACTTCCTTTAGCTCTTCCGTAAAAAATACACATCGTTTTCACACACACACAAAAATAAAAGAAGCTATAATTATGTCTTAATGGAATTGGCAAATTTTAGTGTTCATTCTATCTTTCAAATGATGGTTTCAAAAGTAAATAACTCGTATAAACTCTGGAAAAAGTCGCCAATGTGTATATGAGTTGGGATCACTATATGATACTAAAAAAGTTGCCAATGTGTATATGAGTTGGGATCACTATATGATACTAATTGCATATATCTTCATGGTATTCTTGTCCAAAACAGATTAGTGACAAATTTATTGTGAGAGTGAGGATATCAAACACATCAGCTGCTCGTGTATTCTTTGAACACTTTATCGTCAAGATCCCAAACGAAGAGGTTATATATATTCATCCTTATAAGTTTCTTCTTTAAGCATGCATTTCTTGTTGTGACGATAGTAAAAGACAGAAAATCCCTTCATGAGTTCCTGTTATATTTTTATGTGTCGACTGCTGAATCTTGTAAATTTATGTTTTTTTGTTGTAGCCCATTTTGGAGGCACACGCGACTGTAGTTTGGCTTGACAAAAACTATCGTCCGGTTCGTATTCCATCAGAGGTGAAATCCAGACTTGTTCAGTATCTACGTCATGAGGATTCCAATTGAT
This sequence comes from Chrysanthemum lavandulifolium, assembly GCA_022545495.1. Lineage (NCBI taxonomy): Eukaryota > Viridiplantae > Streptophyta > Magnoliopsida > Asterales > Asteraceae > Chrysanthemum > Chrysanthemum lavandulifolium. The sequence continues at coordinate 261,701,096 of CM040241.1, read as the reverse complement.
GTTTCATCATATTACCATTTTTGGGGCTGAGATGAAAAATTGTAGTGTTTTTGTATAAGTACTATTCATCATGTAACTAAAAGTAAGCTTGCCCCCCCTATTCTTAATTGAGCTGTTATAGTTATGAACTATTTTGGTTTTAGTATTGTTGTATCATCATATATCATTTGTTCTTGTAAGGTCGAAATTGTTACATTTTGAGTGATCCAAAACCAAGTTAACAAAAAGGACTTTGAATCTTGATGAAGAAATTTATCGAGTTATTTTGGCTTTTATAGCTGTAACTCTCAGCACCCTTCGTGGATGCCTCGTTTGTGATGGACTAAATGCCAAGAACTGTAGAGACGCCGCTGAGACGGTAATGACAATGAGATGAATTGAGTTTGGGCATATGATTTGAGTTTTGATATTTAAACAGGTACAAAGCGATACCGATGATGCATACTTATCCCGTCAAAATCTATTTTCAAATTAATTTTTAATTCTTCAAGTCGAGTCATACATTTGATTTTCATGACTTCATATTGCCTTTTGAAGCTTTTGAAGAAAATGGAACCCTTTAAATATCCTAAAGAATCATAACTTGTTAGCTTGGACGTAACAGTAGTGGTGATAACGGATGATGAAAACCTTTACGCGTGGTACATTGTTACATGAGTGTACGTTTGTCACGCATGGTAGATAAAAAAAGAAGAGGAGGTGATTGTGGGAATGTAAAAGTTGCGTGTTTTGCTTGTATGCATAATGAAATGGTGGATCCAGGTGAGTGATTGTTATTCGTGTTTTCGTTACAACACAGCAAAGGTCAAGGGGGATATGACGCGTGAGTGAAAAAGAAAAAAGATCACAAAAAGTGAAGATAATACAAAGGTAACAATTAGACTAGTTTTTATAATCATTATTATCACCACTTTTATGTTAAATCCACATCACCGTTCAACACAGCACTAAATTTACTATCTTTTATTTTTCATAGTCATTATTAAACAAAAAATATAAAAATACCTCATCTATTTATATATATAATAAACAAAGCTTTTTTTGAAATTTTTGACAGCTCATTAAAGCCATGTTGGCATCTCTTTCCACGTGTAAATCCACGTGTGTCAGGTTTGAATTATGCGAGTACTTTTTATGGGTTGTTTGACCTTCTAAAATTACAGATCCTAAACTTATCACATAATTTCAAGGTTCCTCCATCTTTTTTCACCTTAAATTACCGATTCTACATATCAAGCTCTCTTTTATTTCATCTGATCTCAAGCTTCCTTCATCTCAATTCTTACGGGTATGTTAAGTTAATTTTTTTCTTCCGTTTGTATGAATCTGAGTCATCAACAGCTCCTAATTTTCGATCAATATTAGGGTTGTAATTCATATGTGTAGGGTTCTAATTGATATTATATTGATTTATATGTTAACGACTTCTAATTTTCGATCCAAATTTTACGGATTTAATTGATATGTTTACTTGGCAGTTTTTGCTAAATGTTTGTGTTAGCCAATTTTAGGGTTCTTAATGATATGTCTACTTGCCAAATATTTGTATCTCCATGTGGTTGCCCTTGATTTTGTTCATTCTTAATGATAGTTTATAGACCGTGATAAATCACGGCGACTTATAAAAGGTGCGAAATAAACACTCTTTAACTATGTTAAAGATCTAGAGCAGTGGAGAATGGGTCGCCTCCTTATTGGGATCTTGAATATGATGAGTATTTCATGTTGAGTATGGTTCTGCTTTTTAGTCTTTACACAAATCTATTCATAAATAATTATTACAATGAATGAGTATTTCATGTTTGGTATCCTTATTTTGACAATTATAAATTGGGAAATATACCGTGATAAAGGCGCAATTGAGTTTAAACATGAAATACTCAACCAAGAGGTGACTAAGTTTGGCGGGTTCGCGCATATATGATAGGAACTTTCTTTGGTGTGGGGTTTGGTGGCGAAAATGGTGTGTTTAGGTGCTAAGACACGAGTGAAAGTGGTGGCTTTATTCTTTGAAATGAAATTGTTGTGGGTGATTTTGTTTGCTAAAATGGGTGTGTTTGGGGTCCGAAAGAGGGCTGAAATGAGCGGGTTTAGAGTCTTGAAGCAGGGCTTGAATCATCGCGTGTGGGAAATTTGAATTAAGGTGGGTTTGGAAAGAGTCCTAACTGTTTTTTAAAGTTTTAAATTACATTAGTTTATAAGCCCAACGATTGAGCTTACAAGCTTATCAAATATTCAATAAGCTTATAAGCTGTTAAAATTTCATTTTTCCCCGATTGGCGGTATACAAAGACATAAATGTCGTTATTAATTTGGTAAAATGAGCCGATAAGGTTGGTTTCAAGGCTATTGTCCTTCTTGTGGACACCCGACACTCGACCTAGGGAATCAAATATATAAAACAAAAGGTGTGCTTATGCAACGGGAACAAGTAAGCAATATTCGGGTTCACTTGATTCTTGTTATGACTATCCGTTTACATGATCAATAATCATTTTTGCATTCACAATGTTGATATGATTATAAATTATTTGCAGTGCTAATGGCGCCAAGTATATGATCGGTTATGATTTCCGTATTTGCTTGAAGATTATGTTCGTAGGATGGTGAATAGGAACACACGAGGTGAATTCCTTATCAAATTAGATGGCGCATTGAACATACCATTGCGGATACATTTATGATTTGACACTTACGAACTCAAAACTCAAAAATGACACTTACAGGCGATAGCTTATGGGTTTCTCCACGGTGGTGCAACACTTCACGTTGCATGACTCTATGGTTTTTACGCAAAAACTTTGAGGTAAGCTCCCCACACCTTTGTGGTTTATTGCATAAATTGGTTGATAAAGGGTAGTTTCAATGCACGGTTCTTGATGAGATATTGTGATTATAATTTAATTGAAGCATCTTCACGCACCGTTCTCATAGGTCTGCGTATTTGAAAGTTAGAGCACCGTTTCAGGGTACCTTTCAAAGAGCTACGTGCTCTTTTCATTTGAAAGTTGATGCGTATTTGTTTGAGCATGTACCTTTCAAATGTCATCCAACTCCACGGTGCCTTATAAAACTGAAGCATCTGCACGCATCGTTGCACAAGTCATTCACAATTCTTGGAAAACAGTTACCTTTTTCATGTTTCTGGTATTTTATTTTTTAAACATTAGCTATACGATTAGATGGGTTGAGCATGAACTATTTGCATTGTTAGTGACCCGGAGGTTAGGGTCGACCCACCGTCTTGGACATAACCTGACTTGACACCCTCCAAACACCCTTTGGATATCATTGTTACTGAAAATATCCTATACTCATTGTAAAAGCCATTGTGTCTAGGATATTATTCTCATTATCATAATCTCAGTTGCATTTCTATGTAAAGAATTCTTGAACTTTAATATAAATAGTTTATGGCTAGAGAATTTGGTGGTAATTTAATGGTTAATAGTAGGTAAAAAGTTACAACCATATCACATTAGCATATTTACTAAGATATTATTTCATATAATATCATCTGACTCTTCATTGATCATTGTCACGTTGTTATTGCTAGCATTAAAGCTAACAACTGTTTTGAGACAACATGTGATGTGGAAATTCATGAATGAGTCTTGATCTTTTAAATATTTTTATAGGAAAAACGATAACTGTAGCTTACTATGTGAAATGTTGTAAAATTATCGACATAACGCCGAAAGTGAAAGTGAGTAAATGTACTCACGTTATGGATTTGACTTAGTTTTAGAACAAAGTAACTTTTAAATCAGATGTCTACATAGAACAACATAGTAAATTAGCTTGACAACAGGGAATATAATATATGTATGTGTTTATATGCTAAGAACCGCGAACTAGCGTAGTAGAAACGCACCTTTAGCATCCGTAATTTTCATACCATTCATAGCTTAAGTGTCATATCCAATTCACTATAAAAAAAATGTTAAAAAGGCCTCAAACTTTGGTTTGTCAGAATGAAATAATTGTCGCGTGCTCATTTTTAGGCTTCGAATTTATACTTCACTTTAAATGCAGACTTTGCGTTTTTACATTTACTTCTTACATGCACAATCTTTTGGCTCATATGGTGTTACATGAATGAGTTCGCTACAGGATAAGGACACGTAAGTGGTATGGTTACGCAACAAAAGGTAAAATTGAATTGTTGATTGACTTATGCTATAGTTGTTATTTAAAGTTCATTATATTGATTTGCACGTGGTGGTATGGTTACACAATTAAACCGCCCATATTTATGAATCAAGGATACAAGAGTTGCAAATAATTCCCATGGAGGCACAAAAATAACAAGAATCGATGTGTAACACCACTATCATCTCGAGGTTGAAACTTAGTCCTTCCAACAAGAGGTTTCTATTGAAGATTAACGAAGATAGTTTCCATAGCTATTTCTTTCTATCATCTAATGCTGTTGTTGTTTCATGTTATGATTTTATATATGCAAGTTTCTTTTCGCCTTAACTTGTGAAAAATTTGGATTATTGTTTGAGAATTACTATTTGTTACTTTAAGTATTTGAACCTTTGTTTTCAAACTCTTTATAAGCCACCCGTGATTTATCACGGGTTTATAGGCTAGTAATATATAAACATACCTTATAATATATCAAATACAAACCAAAAAAAAAGTAAAAAGAAAGAAGTTACACACACATAAGGCTATGGACAGTGGTCGGTCGACCATAATCGGTCAACCACCTTTGTCTTTTCCTTGGTTCGTGTGTGGTGATTGATAGGGTGTTTTATGGTGGGTGGCGAGTAAACGAGGTGATAAGAGTGATGGATCACGCCTATAAAAACCAGTCTTATGTCTGGTTATATTTTGTTTGAATCCAAAAAAAAAGAGGACGTTAACAATTCAAACAAGTACTAGCGAGGTATCAACGACTATGGCGGCGGGTACCATGTGATTAATATTTAGAAACCAACAAAATAACAATGATTAACTTGAGAAAAACAAGAAGAAAATGATCTTGGTCCGGCCCGGTTCATCTGTTTTTACCGGTTTCGACGGTTCTCTCAGGTTCGTTTTCGGACGGCTTTTATTGGCTAGCCGGACTGGTGGCACTTCGATTCCCGGTTCTTGTCCAATTTTGACAACCACATGTACCATCAACTTGTTTGCATATAAATTGTATAAAGCTTTGTTTGTTTTATTAGTTTATACAATATGTATAATAATATGTATTTTTTATTTCAGAAGCGTTAAATAATAACATTTATTAGAAGAGTTGGAAAGTCAATAGATAGTTATAGTTGTAGGCGTTTTTTGTCTTATATTAATTTACATTGTACTTTTTAAAACATGTTTGCAAAAATGCTTTAAAATATTGGAATTAATATTATTATAGTTATATTTTTTAAAATTTATATTTATTTACGATGAATGTGTTGTAAGTTATTTATTTGGTAATAAAACGAACATAATTTAACAATTAGTAAACGTGTTTTTTTAATAGGGGTTGAAAGTCACACCATTTTTCTTATACGTATCTCATATTTATGCATTATAAAAAAATGTTGCAAGTATTAACACCTTTTTTTTTTTAATATTTTAAAACCAACCTGATAATAAGTAGGGTGACTAATGTAGGAGAGGTAAAGTAATCACAAGGCTGACTTTGACTAGTGGTGACTAAAAATTACTCCGTAAATACTAGACACATACCGAACCTTCTTGTGCACATGATAAAAAAGTAGTACCACCGATAACAAAAGAAACTCATCTTGATCACGTAAAATGGAAGATCATCAAAACAAGAAGAAGGTGATGGTAGCCATCGATGAAAGCGAATACAGTCGTTATGCACTCGAGTGGGCTCTTCAAAACCTTCACGAATCCATAGCTAATAAGGAACTCATCGTTTTTACTGCACAACCATTATCTGATTACGCATATCTTCATGCATCATCTTACGGCTCTATTCGTACGTTACATTTCGGTTCTTACTTTGTTACTTGAATGATTTAGTTTCATGTTAGCTAGTAGGGTGACTAACGGGTGCTGAGCCACCCTACACCCTAAACAAACTACTTTGTTAAATAATTATTCAGCCCATAAGCTATTTTTTTAGTAGTTTTGTCAATTAGCCCTCTTATTATCTATATTTAGATCAAATTTATAAGCGAATAACCTAAAGGGGTGAGCATTGGGTTAAGACCGACTGGACCGGACCGAGCCTGATTTAGCCCAAAACCTCATACCGAGGACGGGACCAATTGTGTTTGGTTCGGGTTGGTCCGGTCCGGTTCTTCGGTCGGTCCGGTCTAAGAAGGCATAATGATCGGGTTGTACGAGAGACCGGACCGTACCGACCCGAAACCAAAATAAAAAAAAGTTGGAAGTCCTTCGGTTCGGTCGGGTTTGTGTCGGTCCTAACCTATATGATATAGCACCAACATAAATTTGATTGTCAAAATATTCTACCTAATTATTATGGTGTTAGGTTGAATGATTCGTTAAAAGAACAACAAATTCATTTTTGGTGTGATATACATCCTTATGATTTTTACGTCAAGTTCAACCCCGAATTTAACTTATAATCTTGGCCCCGACTGTGACTGAAAAACGTTTGAAAAGTTAACAAACATGAATTGATGCAATTTTTAAGTAAAGTGGAAAACATAAAGAGGAATATAGGAAATTCGTTGGTATTAAGAACGTAAGAAAGTACAAATGTCACTTTTCTTAAGTTTTGTTACAAATTAGAAAAGTCAATTTTCTATCTTTTAGGAAACTTTTCTAGAAAAATATTAGATTTGATGTGTTTCTTTTATAACTTTTCTAGAAAAGTTTTCTGAAAAATGCGGTTATCTTTTCTGTGTTGATTTTGTTTAGTGAAGTGATGCTAGATATTGAAATAAAAATGAAGTTTAGGAATTTTCATATTGAAAGATGTCTAAAGTACTACTACTAGTTACTAACGAGGTGTCATTTATAGACAATTGTTTCGGATAATTTATCATCTTGGCGGTTAGAAAATTTTGATTGCTTAGGACTAGTTATTACTCAATTTCCATGGAGTATTCATTTTGCACACACTAGTGATTTCTAAAAGTCATAGCCTCATAGGTAAACAGAAAGGAATATTAATCTGATCAAATGTCCGAGTATGTTCGATCCCCTTAAGTGCGGGTCTAGGGAAAAAAAACTTTACAGGGGAACCATTAGCAGCTATCACAAAATCCGTTAGTAAATTTTCTGTTCATAAATGTAATATCACCAAAGGCATCTCCTCTGGTATTTATGCATAAATCGCACACAAACACACCCGTTTGACTTAGACCGGTAGTGCAATGATTACTTTTGTGTTCAATCCACTCCTTTGTAAGTGTATGTAAACCGGATACTAAAAAGTATACTAATATGTGGTTCGTGTTTTGCAGCTCCAGAGCTGATAAGAAATATTCAAGAAAATCAGAAAAAAGTTGCTCTAAGTCTGTTGGAACAGGCCCAGGACCTATGCAGCAAATACGGGGTACACCATTACTTAGCAAGTTATGTTCAAGATGTTTATACTAATGACTGATGTATCTTCATTTTAAAATTCATTTAACTACACAGATAACTGCAAAGACAATGACTGAAATAGGGGATCCTAAAGAGCTCATATGTGAAGCCGTTGAAAAGTCAAATGTCCAGCTTCTTGTGTTGGGTAGCCGTAGTCGTGGCGCTATCACAAGGTGTGTTCTGTTTCTTGATCATGTTTTATTGGGACCATAATTATATTATTTGCCAATAAAGTAATTTGGTTGGTACGTGAAACAGGGTTTTTCTTGGTAGCGTTAGCAATCACTGTGTTCAAAACGTGAAATGCCCGGTTCTTGTGGTAAAGAAACCTGCCTAAATAAATCAAATATAGTCATATTCTCTTTGGAGTGTTGTTATTATCTTGTTCTAGTGTTCTACTTTTGTAACTTTTCCTTATATGCTTTGTATATATAATAATTACAAAAAACCTCATGTAATCGAAATAAACTTAATTAGCTGTGCCAATGGTCATGGTACTAGATTTTGTTACAATTGTCTTATAATTGTTGCATATCAATATTTGTATCTTTTGACGTCTATTCGTTACTGAATCTTGGATGACAGTGTAAAAATCACAGCTTCATTGCTTTGATTGGCTTTGTTTTATAGTTACAGTTATGGAACTTTAAGTATCCCGATAAAACAATAGTTGACCAGTCGAGCTGATCTGACTTGCTCTTATCACAAAGGAACAAAACACAAAGGATCACATCTCACTCCAGTTGGTTACATGTAAAGACAATCTTAGCCTCTTTGAAGAAATATGTTACCAAAATTGTCATGAAACAAGATGCGATTATCAATGTGATAACAGTTACTTGCTAGTAGTAACCCGACCTGAATTGATCCGAACCCGACTAAACTAAGTTTTAAATAGAGTCGGGTTCGGGCATGTTTTTTTTAAGCCTTGACCCGAACCTGATCAGGTCAACCAAATAACACCCCTAATAACTACTGTATTTTAGGAGCCTTCCCATTTTAAAATATAGTTGTTAATTTGAGGGCCGGGCCATGGTGGTTAGTAACTGATACCGTGTGAGTGTTTACAATTCAAATTTTAAACGTAGGAATCGAAAAGCGAAGTAAACCGAACAGATCTATAACCCAACCAAATCTGTAAAACAAATTTTGGGTCAAAACCGAACCAAATAACCGAAACAATTTGACTATTTGGTTTTTGGTTTGGTTTCATTTTTACATATAAGTATTTCTTAAATATTTGTAAGCGTCAAAGAAAAACCACTAAAACATTTTTTGTATTATGGATAGTACATTAATTACGTACGGCATTTGATCTAATGATATGTGAGTTGCTCACTAATAAGAGGTTTTGGCTTCAAGTCTCGTTAAAGACACGCATAAATTATATAATCTGAGATAAGTAGCGAAAAAATTGTCATTAAGAAAAGAACTATATTTAAGTCTATAAATTCTGTTATTAACAGAACATGTCTCTCAAAGTTAATAAATTAGACAAAAACATTTGGTTTGTACTTGTGTTTCATTTTTGTTTTGCTTAAAATATTTAGTACACAATTTAACCCGAAGGCCCAATAGTAAAATAACCATAAGCCCAGATGAAGGCCCGACAATTAACACTAAATTTACTAAGCATATAAAAAAGGAATGGTAGGGTTTCATTTTCCTAGGGCTTTTCAAATATTGTGATTGGAAATGTCTACTTGTCACTTTATTAGGACTGTAAACGAACTGAACGTTCAGTGAACGTTTCATGAACCGTTCGGTAAAAAGTTCGTTTATGTTTGTTTATTTATTAAATGAACGAACATGAACCATATTTTACGTTTGTTTAGTTAAATGAACGAACATGAACAAAAGTAGCGTCCGTTCATTTATGTTCGTGAACGTTCGATTATGCGTTCGTTAACGTTCGTTTATGTTTATTTATTTATTTATATTCGCATATCATATTTTTTAATTGTATAATTTTAAAATTGATTTGTTTAAACAAAACAACGCTTATAAAACAATATATCGTGCATAAATTAGTAAAGTTTATGGTTATTTGTCTATGTTCATTTATGTTCGTTCGTTTATCGTTCGTTTAGTGTCTTAATAAACGAACATGAACAACCCATTTTTTTAATAAACGAACATGAACAAGAAAATTCGTCCGTTTGAACGTTCGTGTTCGTTTATTTGTTCGGTTAAAATTAAATGAACGAACATGAACAAGGCTCCGTTCGTGTTCGTCCGGTTCGTTTACAGCCCTACACTTTATTATGTGCTTTAATTGTTTTTTAATGAGTTTATTTAATACCTTACTAATTTTTTGGTAACTTGACAAATATTATGAGCTTATTTAATACAGTAACTTGCTAATTTTTTTGGTAACTTTACAAATATTGTTTTAATGAGCTTATTTAATAACTTGCTAATTTTTTAGTAACTTTTCAAATATATTACATATTTAAAACATTATAATAAGTTACTAACTTTTATAAAAAAAAAAAAAAAAAAAAGGTAGGCAGGATATACCAGTCAAACACGGAGTTTATTATTGCTTGCAAAATGGCAATTTATACTATTTTTGTAAATTTGGTAATAATATATTTCAAAGTTTCATTTTAGACCTTTAACTTAATATATTATGACAAACACAGAGTTTATTGCTTGCACAATAAGCTATTTATATATATTTTTTTCTAAATTTGGTAATATATAAATTTTCATTTATTACCTTTGACTTATCAAAAGTTTGTACATACATCCCTTATAAATCTGTGGTTGGAATAGAAAAAAATATATAAATTATGTGATTTCAAAGGAATAGAAAAATGACCCAAAAAATATGAAGACAAAAGCATTTTTAGTTGGGGGTTTTGTTGTTGCTACAATGATCTATACATTATGTGATTTCATATTATTTATCTGTGGGTATGAACTTTTTCCTATGAAATTCTATGTTTATTGGTTTATTTATTTATTTTAATCTATGTGTTATGGGTTTTGTTGTTATGTTTTTATTACTTGTTAGTGTTAAAAATCTCTAGTTTATGTGATTTCTGTGATGGTTTATATAATATTCCTAGGGGGTGTTTGTTTATGCTTATTTTTTTAGTTATCAGCTTATCTCATTTTTGGCTTCTGTTTCATAAGCACAATGCTTCAGGCTTATTTCGAAACTTATATAAATTCTTTTAAACCATAAGTCAAAATGAGATAAACTAGTAAGCCCAAACATAAGCTTAAACAAACACCCCTCTTGTGCATGAATCTGAATGTTTCACAGATTTGTATTACTGATATATGTTATAAATAGTACATTTTAATATGTTTATTTTGTTATAAAGTTTTTGTTCTAGAGTTTGTTGGCGTGTCTTTGGCGTTTAAAGTAATTTATATTGTGTGTAAATGCATATGAATGATATGGTATATATTTGTCTCGTTATAATTGCATATTCGTGGAAGAACTTTTATGATATAGTGTAATAGATATGTGAAAGTAATTGGTTTTTTCTATGTTGTGTTCGGGTTTGAAACTGTTGTATTTGAAGCGTCTTTTATTGCCAAAGTTGATACTACTTTTATGAAATTTGAAACTGAAATAGACGACTTTTTACAGCAGAAAGATTGAAACAATATGACTCAGTTAACATATTTTTATTTTTATAAAGGAATAAGAGGGTGTTTGTTTTAAGCTTATTTCTTTACGAACTTATGTGGTTTCAGCCCCTTTTTTCCTGCTTATTTTGAAACTTATAGTGTTATGTAAGCTTATTATAACATAATAAACTTACATAATCTCGTAAGTTTTAAACTAAGCTCAGAAATGAGATTATAAAATATATGCCGAAATCACATAAGCTCCTATGCGAAAACAAAAGCTTAAACAAAAACCCACTAAAACAACTCATTTTTACAAAGGAATATTTGGTTTAACTTTTTTTTGGCGAATTTTAGTTAGGGGTTTTGTTGTAGCTATAATGATCTATAAATTATGTGATGTGATATTATTTGTCTGTGGGTGTCAACTTTTTTCTATGAAATTGTATGCTTCTCGGTCTAGTTTTGTTATTTATGTATCAATGGCTGTTTTTTTTTTTTTTGTCAAGATTTTGAATTATGGGTTTTGTTGTTATGTTGTTACTTGTTAGTGTTAAAAATCTGTAGCTTAGGTGATTTCTGTGATGGGTTATATATAGGGGGTGTTTGTATATGCTCATTTTTTACTTGCCAGCTTATCGCAATTTTGTCTTCTGTTTTATAAGCACAATGCTTCAGGCTTATTTTGAAACTTATATAATATTGCTTAACTGATTTGCATTACTCATAAGCTGCAAATTTTGATTTATAAAACTTAAGGCAAAATGAGATAAGATCATAAGCCCAAACATAAGCATAAACAAACACCCTCTTATGTATGAATCTGAATGTTTCACCGATTTGTATTACTGATTTGTTATAAAGTACATTTTAATAGGTTTATTTTGTCCTATCTGTGTAAAATTTGTTACGTTTTTTATGTTTGAACACTTTTCTGTTAGAGTTTGTAGCTGTGCCCTTGGTTGTTTAAAGTAATTTAGAATTGTTTGTAAATGCATATGAATGATATGATATAGATTTGTCTGGTTATTATTGTATAATCCTGGAAGAATTCATATGATAATGTGTAATAGATATGTGAAAGTAATTGGCTGTTTTGGATGTTTTTATGTTTTGTTTGTTTGAAACTGTTGTATTTGAACCATTTTTCATTGGCGAACTTGATACTACTTATATGAAATTTGAAACTGAAATAGGTGACATTTTGCATTTGTATGTTTGAAAAGTGATGACTTTTGTGTATGGTTGATTTGTTTAAAAATACAAACTCCTAACATCAAAAATTGACAGAAAACATGGCTTCGGTATCAAGAATGAAAATGCTTGGGAAGGCTGCTGTTCGAGCTACAACAACAACAACAAAACCCAATCCCGCCGGGGCGGAGTTTGGGGCTGCTGTTCAAGCTAATCGATGTCAATGGTTGAAATGGCCTTTCAAGGAATCTGTGAAGGAAACGGATGTTGGTGTCTATGGTGAAGAGCACAAGCTTGCTCGTGTGGATTGGGACCGTATCATCCTATTCCCTGGCAGGTGGTATTTCCCACCCGTCACAGTCAAGCCCAAATTTGAATTCTGGAAGTACAGACAACTCAAGTCTGAGCCGTTAACTGAGGTGTTAACTGAGCCAAAGGCTAACATTATCTTTAGGTAAAATGTGGCCTTTAACCAAATTTGTCCCCTTCTTTTTGCAATATTGTTACTTCATTAAACTAAGAAGCAACTGTACTTCACAGGATGAGGAATCTCTATGTGGCTGGTGGGGTTCTCGCAATTGGTGGGATTGGTGGGATAGTTTACTATGTCCGCAGGCAGCAGAGGTATGTTTTTATAAGTTTGCACAAAAACAGCATGATAAAACTGATGATAACCAGAAGCCCAAATCATAAAAACATTGTCTATCTAACTCCTACAAATTGCGTCTATTTAACTCATAAAAACTGTGTCTATTTTATAGTAAATTGGGTCTGATTTTGTTCAAAACTGAGCGCAACCTTTTGAAACAGACAAAAATTGTATCAGCTAAAATTGGAGGCTTAAATCAGAAACATCAAACAACCAAAAACAGAAAGCGGTAAAAAAACATACTATGGATTTTGGATTGCAGATAATGTACTTGTTTCAGAAAAAAAAAAGCTAAAAAAATGCATTGATTTAACTAAGGGTGTTTATTGTATATGTATAAATATCAATAGTCTTTGAAAGTAGTCGTTACCCTGCATAAAGTGAGGAACTTGATAAAGTAGGTGAAAGATTTTTAACTAGTGTTTTTTTAACAATTTGCTACACTAACCTACACCATGTAATGATTTTGCTTTCATGTCACTCGCAAAAACAATAACAATCAAAGAATGAACCTAATCAAACTGCATCAAATCCAACACTGTGTTTATTAGAAATGATAATGATATTTTTGAACAAGAACTACTATTAATGTATAAAGCATGATGATTAATTATTTAAATATTAATTTATGATTCTAGATTAATTTAATGTTTCACTTTAAGGATGTTTGTTTATGTGCATGACAATGGAAATTATGGCTCCATTCAAGACTCATGGTTAATTTATGATATTGGCAATTATGGTTCCATTCACGACACTTGGTTAATTTATGATAATGGCAATTATGGCTCCATCCAAGACTCATGGTTAATTTTTGGTAATTCATTTGTGGATTATTAGTGGAATTTGCAATTATGTCATCAGTTTCATCCCCCTTCCCCCTCTTTTGAATTTGTAAATGAGATTTGGTTAAGTGTTTGACGAACGAAATATGTATCAAACTCGTACCTTATACACTCTACGCATTTCTGGTTACTACATGTTGCCCAATTTGTTGATGCAGGAAACGATTTGAAGCAAAGGTGGCCCAAGCAGCTGCTGAATCTGTCCGGGGAGCTTTTCAAAGTGCTGCTGCTCAAGCTTTTCCCGGGGTGATCACGCAAGCTCTGCAGAATTTCTCTGTCCAAGATGCATTTATGGAGGCTCTTCAGAGTGTTGCTGTTCGTGATGCCATTGATTTGGCGCTGCAAAATGCCGCTGAGGGTGCTGCTGTTCAGGGTGCCATTGGTCAGGCGCTACAAAATGCTGCTGAGGGTGCTGTTGTACAGGATGCCGTTGCCCACGGTCTCCAAAATGCTGCTGCTCAAGTAAATGTGGATGTCCATGGTGCCTTGGCCTTGGCTCTTCAGAATGCGGTTGTCAAGAATGCCATTGGGCAAGCTGCCAAGGACGCCATTGCCCCTGTCCGTACTAAAGGTAAGAAATTTTAAACTTTTTTACTAACTAACTCAAGCGACTTATTAATATTATTTTTTAAATAGATCTAACAACCAAAGAGGTGCTCAAGGCTCGTTTGGATGCTGAAGTTGTGAAGGTATGTTCAAATTAAAAACTAAACTTTGGGACCAGATTTGATAAGATTATGAACTCAAACTGACCTGTACTCGTAATCTTGATTTTTGCAGGATATGAGTCTACAAACTATTCTAGCTACCTTAGACCTTGAAGAAAATCTGCCTACACTACAGGAGGCTCAAGTTATCACAGTTAAAGACCTTTTAACATCTTCAGTTGAAAAATTGGTTGGATCTGGGATCCTAGAGGTTAGTTGTCTTTTGTTAAAAAATATTGTTTTGCATCATTTTGTTTAGTTAGTTTTACGAGCTTGTCTTTTTTCATATGCTTTTCTAACACAACACTGATTATAATTGTACAGGCCCATGCAGTGAAGATGAAGAATGCAGTCTCATATTTGCTGGATCTGCATAGTCCATCCTTTGCATTAGCATAATGCAGTAATTGAAGAGTGTTGTTTTGTTGAATGGTCTTACTATCTCTTGTAGTTCCTTAACTACTTATCCAAAATACTTTTGATCTGTTTATGTTAATTTAGATTTTATTTGGTTAAATTTAATCAAACCCTACCTTTCTTTTTTTATATGCTAAAATTTAGTGTTAATTGGTTGGGCTTTCATCTGGGCTTATAGTTTACTTTACTGTTGGGCCTTTGGGTTTATTGAGTACTAATATTTTGAGCAAAACGAAAATGAAACATAAGTACAGAACCAAATGTTTTTGTCTAGTTTATAAACTTTGACACCAAATGTAATAACTAATAAAGCATAATGTATATTCAAATAGGAGTATATACTAAAAGAGAGACATGTTTAGTTAATAACAGAATTTATAGACTTAAATATAGTTCTTTTCTTAATGACAATTTTTTCACTGCTTATCTCACATTATATAATTTATGCGTGTCTTTAACGAGACTTGAACCCAAAACCTCTTATTATTGAGCAACTCATATATCATTAGATCAAATGCCGTACGCAATTAATGTATTATCTATAATAGAAAAAAAGTTTTAGTGGTTTTTCTTTGACACGTACAAATATTTAAGAAATACTTATATGTGAAAACGTAACCAAACCAAAAACCAAATAGTCAAATTGTTTCGGTTATTTGGTTCGGTTTTGACCCAAAATTTGTTTTACAGATTTGGTTGGGTTATAGATCGTTTCGGTTTACTTTGCTTTTCGATTCCTACGTATAAAATTTGAATTGTAAACACTCACACGGTACCAGTTACTAACCACCATGGCCCGACCCTCAAGTTAGCCTCGGATTTACCATTTAACAACTATATTTTAAAATGGGAAGACTCCTAAAATATTGTAGTTAGTAGGGGTGTTATTTGGTTGACCTGGTCGGGTTCGGGTCAAGGCTTAAAACAAATGCTCGAACCCGACCCTATTTAGAACTCAGTTTAGTCGGGTTCGGGTCAATTCAGGTCGGGATACTACTAGCAAGTAACTAAGTAACTGTTATCACATTGATAATCGCATCTTGTTTCCTGACAATTTTGGTAACATATTTCTTCTCATGCGTATCTTATTACTTTTATTTTCTTTCTTTTTTGAACTAGATTCTCATGCGTATTTGGTAAGGTGTTTTTTTTAGATTTCCAGCCATTATGTTATTTCTTTTTTAACCCGAGCCATTTGTATCGCAAGTACTTGGCTCGTATCGCAAAGACTTCTAAGAACATGAAGCTTTTATGTAATAAAGGTAATACGGGTTTCAAAATCACCCAAACTAGAGACGAAACGAAACTATCTATTAACAACCCACATGTACACAAAAAGGCACAAATACACGTGAAAAAATACATTGGTATATTATACAAACAACCTTATTTAATTAGGAAAACTCTCTTACTTCTTCTAAGGCGGACATACTTGAGGCGAGGAGTATGCACGTGCATACCCAAAAGAGCGTCATCACTAGTGTAAAAACTAAATTTTTCTTTATATATTTTAGAGTTTAATACTAAGCATTTACCTTTTCAGATAAAACTTTATTAAAAAGTGCATACGTTGTGACAAATTCTTGTGTCTACCGCTTACTTCCCCAAGAAGGTGCATACAGCTGATATCAACGAGAGTTCGATCTGGACGGTGTAAATAAGAAGCTCCGAATCTACAAAGGTGGATCCAAGCGTTTTGAGGGCTAAGTGAGAGCGTTGTGGCTATACTCAGTAGCATCGATTGCCACCATCACCTTATTCTGCATGCTATTCTCTGCCATCTGCACAAACACGAACTCTCATGCTCTCTACTCATTTCTAAGATCTTATGACGACCAAATGCTACATTAAGGACGTACAATATTTATTAACAGTTAAGATTGTAGTTTGTGCTCCAGTCTTTCAAAACTTGTTGCCATTTGTAAGGGATTCAATAGAGGCTAAGGGTGTGTTTGTTTTAAAAATAAATGTCTTACTAGCCCTCTTACTCTTACCAGTAAAAGGTGAGCAGACGTTTTACTTGTTTGCTTTTTCATCACCAGTCAGACATGGTAATAGCTAATATGTCTAACTCGGTAAGAGGTGGTGAAAAGATCTTACTACCTCTTATTAGCACCCCTTCAACTCATTCATCTTCAAAACCCTTCAACCCATTCATCTTCAAATTATGCAAAGCTAAGTTTTAAATTATTTGATATTAGTTAAGTTACTTAATTGTTGTTTGACAGCGTTAAGCTTATGTTTTATTTTAAGACAATTTATGTAATAGTTTTTATTATGTTAAATTTTGGATATGTATTAATGTAATTTATTTAATGATTTATAATTGTGTTAAATCTATGATAAAAATGTTTTATTTCAAGTTTACGTTATCTACTTATTAATCGTATTTGCAATAGTTTAATATATGCTTAAAAAAGGAAAATTAATGTAACCACCGGTAAATTTCCACTTGTATGATATTCTAACTAAAGAATACTTATCCATTTTTCACGTCTAATTTAAAAAAAAAAAAAAAAAAAAAAAAAACGTTATCTGTTTATCTAATCATAACAACTAACTAATGTGACGTAACTCATATACATAATAAACATTCTTATTACGTCAAGTATAAAAGTTTTCAATATATGTTTGCCACTTGACGTTAATTCATTATTGTACGATTACTTAACATTCAAACTAAACATTTGCTATTCATTAGAGTTTTCACGAAGCCTTAATTTATTTTAACTATGATTTTACGAAACTAAATCATAAATACTAAAGTATAACATTTTATACCTAGTGTATAAGTTTTTAAAGCACGAAAACCTAACTTTACTTTATTTCCCGTTACAAGCCCTAACTTACCATTCTATGATTTTATAAAATCACAAACCCTAATCAATATGTACATGATTTTTATAAAAATAGAAATGTACAAGTCTTTCAAGCACATAATACATGTCCTTAATGCACAAGTCACAAATTGGATTTTCTTATACTTTATAAATTCAAAGTACAACTTTCCAATGCTTGTGGTACAAGTATTTTATGCATATATGCTAACATGTCATTTACCTAAGTTAAACTAACCTAAACTAGACTAAGCTAATTACATGGTAAAACAATAGCCACTAAACCTTCCTAGATCCTCCTTAAACCACCTCACCTTGTCCCTTGAGAAGAATACCTTGGTCAAATAATGTAGGAGGTTTTCTTGGCTAAAAACACCACCACCTCACGCCACCTACATCACCACCACATGACACCATATAAACCTTAAGGCTACACATCACCTTGTTTTCCACCATACTCCCTATTGTGGCTACAACCTAGTATAAGTGGCCAACTTACTTTCCACAAACCCAAATCCTCCTTGCCTATATAAATCAACACAAACACTATTTTCATATCATTCTTTGTTCTAACAACAAACCACTCAATCACACACTTATAATCTGATCTTAAGTCCCAAGGTGAAGTAAAGGAAGGGTAATTAAAGCCTGGGAGGAGGGAAAGAGTCTTGTTCCATTTGAAAGCCAATCTAGTTCTAGTCGAATCTCAAGTTTGTAAGTCTATCAAACTCATTCTATTTCATTTTAACTTTTAATATCAATTGCATACTGTTAAAAAGTATTTTATAAGGAAAACGTGTCAATTTGAATCACTTAAAACGGGTACACGAATCAAAAGTTATGGCAAAACGAAGTTACCAAAAATATGTCCAAAACCTTCTGTGGACAGAAGGGTCGGGCACGCGAAACGAGGCACTTCTGGTCCGTTTCATGAAAAAGTTAAAGCACGAAAGTTGTCCGGAACGACGTTTTCTCCAAAAATTCAAGAGCACGGGTCCAGAAAACGCATAACGAAGTCATATTTTAATAAAAATCCCAATAGCTGTTATATATATGTTACAAAAACAGTCCCAACGCCCTACTTGTGCCCCATTTATTTACATCGGGTTAAAGGTATTAGGGCCAACCAAAGTACCTTTGTAAACACCACCTAGGAAACTCTAAAACGCCCCATAAAATGGTTGAAAAGCTTAGGTGTCATGCATAAAAACGGCACACCATTAGGGCCATATGTCCTAAAAACTAAAAGTTCCATACATGAGGTCTTTGGGAAAAACTTGGGATTTTTGATAAATTCGATTTTGAACTAGCTTAGAAACATTGAAAATGAGTTAAACAACATTTCACAAGGTTGCATGCAAAAGATATAAAGTTTTATGGTTTGAAAACAAGATTTTCAATTTGTCAAAACGAGCTTAAGTAGCCCTTTTCAATAATTAATATCTCGATAATTAAAGAGTTGTAAAGTATGAGAGTTACACCGTTTTAAAGAGCTCGCTGCAAGGATTTTAAAGCCCCAATAACGTCTTTAAAAGCTCTTATAGTCTCTTTTATAATCAACCAAAAAGAAGGTGACTCGTGGAGATTTTCATAAAAAGACCTTGCATGCACTTTTCAAAATTTGAGTCGTAGAAGTTATAGAATGTAACATATTGGATTTCACAAACACACTAAACCATAATCATAAATAGGCGTATAAGAGGTTTTAGAGAGAGTAAGTTAGAGGTTTAGGGAACTTTAGTGAGAGAAATAAAAATCTTATTATGAGCTCCAACTCTACCTTGGAAGGTAGAGAGTATTTATAGTCATTACATAAATCGCCACCTATCGGTGTGGATCGGGCATACGGTGGGTAAAAACCGTCCGTCCTTCACGGTGTTACTTAACTAAATACTACTTAACAAGAAATAACTACGACTACGAGCTTTCTAACGGATACATATACTTGAGGTGACCGACACTTTAATACCGGATTTTCTAAATCCTAACAATCTCCCCAAGGAGGTCACCTCAAACACACATTACAATTACATATAATACAAACAGATATTACATTGAAATTGTTCTTGGATTCTTGTTCATGTTCTTTGTTACGTAGCTCGTAGTCTTTGATACTTTATTATTGCATGTTTGAATAATCCGAGTGGAGGTCTTTAATTGATCCACGTGATACGAGTTTTGAGCCGACTTTGAGATCATCGACCCACGGTAAATCTCGACTCATCCATTGTGGTGTTGTGACATTTGGACCGACATGCTCACATTACGGATCATGATATATTCTTATCGAGTAGCGGAAGCTTTCGTTGATTCATGATATTGGCGTGACATAAGCGAAGCATGGGTGATAATATCGAGTCATTGATGCACTAATCATGATTTCTTTGGAAATGAATGTGTTGTGTGAGCATGCGGCTATGGATTGACCGCTCCATTCGATCACCGCAAGCGTAGAGTGTTCTGCATAAAGCAGTTAGCAATAAAGCACACGAGTGTCTTTGATCACTTTGTTGAATTGAGGTACACGCCCACGGTTCCCCGTTGATCAATACAAATCTTGCTGTGATCGGTATAATTCAAGAATTTCCTTGACGGGGTTTCGCAATTTGTTCTAGCCGTTCTCAAACCGGAACGTCTCAAAGAAGACAACACGGAGTGAGTGAACCAGCGAATTGAGATTCACCGATTGATGAAAAGAGATTTGAAAAACAATCGTGTACTGCACAATAGAAATAGCTTTTGCAATACAACGAAGGTTTTAATGAAAATCAATTATCAATCATAAACACCTTTTATTTTGAGAAATAAATACACAGTCGATGTGCAAGAGAAAAGAGTTTTTTAAGCACAATGACCGGTTTTTCAAAGGTATCCGTCAATCCATAACCTGAACCAGGATTGATTCAAAAGATTGAATCGCTCCATTGTTTCATTCGGTTGTCACATGGTTGATCTATTGGATAGATCTCACATGCCACCTACCAGAGCTTGTTTGATGTTGGCTCGAAGGCTTTCCATCTTCATTGTGAATATGTATGCATATCACTCGGATGTTCGCAATACCACAAGGATAATGCATAGGACTCATAAGATATAATCTCTCTTCCACATTGTGTGAAAGAGAGTCTTCATTGAAAGTGTCCTAAAGAGATTTATTGATGATCTCGTGGCTCTAGACTCAATTGTGCATATTTGGTTCCTATGCGGAGACTAGGAGAGGGTCTCTACTTCAATATCAACATTCTCTAAGAGAAAGTTGATAGATTATGTCGGTTCCCGTAAGAATGAAACAAGTCCTTTTGAGAGGAACTTGAGTGGTTTGGGAAAGTTGAAGTGCGGTGCGTCCTGGGTCTATGACATCTTGTCTTCAATACCGATGTTACCTTGGTAACCACCGAGCATATGAATTGAACCGGTTTACGCCCTAAGGTTGAATAATTGGAGGCTATTTCTTTTCACCCTTTTCACATTCAATTCTTTTCATTCTTCAACCCTTTCGCTTCTTCGAGACTTCATTACTAGAACCTTGTTGGGTTTATTTCAGTACTAGCTCAGTTTCAGTCCGCACTCTTCCCATATCTCACTTTTCTCCTTTTTTCCATCATACCTAAGGCCTCTACACTATCTAGTGGATTGTCCCTGGGAAGATCCCTCCGGTTCTGGCGGATCGTTGGACCTCAACCTAACCTTATCTACCTTATATCACCATGCATAAAGTAAAGTTGGTCGGTCTTTTAATATAGTTCTTCCGCCTTGAAACCAATTGAAAACCATTTGAAAAATCAATCAAGATACTTGTGATATAAAATCAAAGTATTTTATATCTTAATTGTTTTGATACTTTTAGAAATGCTCCCCCTTAACATATGCATAAAATTCAAAAATTGTTTAGCACATGGAGGCAAGAGATCTTTGAAATCGTTAGATTAAGAATGAAAGGTCCAATCTTTTGATTAACATTTTCTAAAATGATCATCATCACTTCCCAATTAATTTGAGTAGATTAAGCATTTTGAGGAAGGATGAGGTTTTCAAATGTTTGCTCCCCCTCAATATGTGCCTCAAAGTTTGAAAGAGTTTTGAACATATTAGAGGGAACCTGCACTTAGACACAATACAATCACGTTTCAATAATTTAAGGTTTAAAGTAGATGCTCCCCCTCAACATGTGCTTGGAAAACTTGAAATCGTTTGTCACATGCGGGGAGGAAAACTTGCTAAACACTTATGAACCCATTTATCGAATTATCAGTTTAAATCCAATTTAATTCACAAATTCTCCCCCGATCACAATTATCAAATCATTTGAGATTTGTGATCTCTGTAGATTTAAATTGATTTTGAAAGCTTTTAAATAGAATTGTGACCTGATTATGTAAAAAGTTTTAACTGATAAGGATCAGATTTTGAGATTTTAAACTCCATAGATTAAACATGCATGATTTTCTTTTGAAAACAATTGTATGACAAATAACCTTTTGATTTAATTGAAATCATTCTCTCCCTCAATCAACGACATAAGTTGTTGATTGAGAGATAGATATTTTAACAAAAGTTAAGTTCAGATGATTTACAAAAATAGAGTACGAGTTATTTTCAAAGCAATTAGTTTTCATTAGATTGAAAGCGATTGTTTATAGAATCGAGCATGAGATTTGAAAAAGCAAGATAAAGTATGGCTCTGTTCTTGCGTTGAAAAGCGGGTTCTGACTGAAATGACAATAAACCATTTTTTCACTTTCTCCCAATTTTTTTTTTTTTTTTTTTTTTAAATTCGAATAATATCAAAAGTCCCGTGTCATTCTTTGAATGACAACACAAAGACCGTAGATATTATCGAATCGAGAAAACCATGACAAAATGACAATTTTTTTTTTAATTTGATTTTTGAAGGTTTTGAAATTTTGTATTTTGTTTTTCGAATGGATATTTACAAGAAGATGATAGAGTCATTAACCTTTACTCCTCGTCTTCCTCCTGAAGACGTTTGAGTTTCTGGTTGAAGGCTTTTCAAGCCAAGTCGTGGAAGAATAAACTCAAAACGTTCTCTAGGAAGAGCTTTAGTGAAGATGTCTGCTAACTGGTATTCTGACTTCACAAAATAAAGTTCCACCACACCGTTTTCCACTTGCTCCCGGATGAAATGATGTCGAATGTCGATGTGCTTTGCTCTTGAGTGTTGAACGTTGTTGCATGAGAGAGCAATAGCACTTTTATTATCACATCTGAGGATTTTGTTGAATTCAAAGCCATAGTCGATAATGGGATCTCATCCATAGGATTTGAGCACAACAAGATGACATGGCTATGTATTCACCTCTGTAGAGAAATAGAAGTACTCATTTGCTTCTTTGAAGACCACTCACAAGCTTATCACCCAAAACCGAGCATCTCCGCACGTGCTTGACGAGTATCTTGACATCCTGCATGATCGGCATATGCATAGGTCGTTAGTGACATACCGGTGTCCTTCGGTACCAAAGTCCTATATTGATGGTTCCTTGGAGATACCGAAGACTCGTTTAACCGCTTCAAGGTGCTTTTAGTAGGCTTAGCACGGTATCTAGCACACATGTAAACAACGAACAAGATGTCGGTCTACTAGGCGTGAGGTACATCGAGGATCCAATCATACTATGATATTTCGTTTGGTCTACCATGATCCCTGGGTGATCCTCATCTAGTTTAGTACGTTCAATCATGGGAGTGTCAACAGGGTCACTAGAATCAAATCCAAATTTCTTTAAAATCTCATTTGCATATTTAGATTGATTTATAAAAATGCCTCCGGGACTTTGTGAAATTTGTAGACCCAAGAAAAATGACATTTGTCCCATCATTGACATTTGAAATATAGAACCCATTTCATTTGAAAAACGGTCACACTCATTGGGGTCAGTCGAGGCAAAGATGATATCATCAACATAAATTTGAACGTGAATTAAATGTTTGCCTAACTTTCTGGTGAACAATGTAGGATCAATCGCTCCTTTCTTGAATCCGGTAGATAGAAGAAACTTTGATAGTGTATCATACCATGCTCTAGGAGCTTGCTTTAAACCATAAAGGGCCTTTTTCAAGCGATAAACATGAGTAGGATGCTCGGATTCACAAAACCCTCGGGTGGTGACATAAACCACTTCTTTCGGATCTCCATTAAGAAAGGTTGTTTTCACATCCATCGATAGACAACCATGTTCTTGATAGCAACATTAGCCAAGAAGATTCGATAGCCTCGTCACGAGCAAGCTGGAGCAAAAGATTCCTCAAAGTCAATACCTTCTTCTTGACGATAACCTTTAGCCACTAACCTAGCCTTATTTTTCAACACATCACCATGCTCATCAAGCTTCACTTTGAAGATCCACTTTAGAGCAATGATCATAGCACAGTCTGGAGCAGGTACTAATTCCCATACATCTAATTGATCAAACTCATGAATTTTGTTCTTGCATGGCATTGAACCAGCTGTCTTCATTCATCGCAGTTTTAGCATCTTTAGGTTCGATCTTAGAGAGTATGGAATTGAAGAAGCACCATAAGGCATCAGTAGCAAGTTGTTTACGAGTGAATACAGGACGAGAATGGTTTCCAATGATGTTGTCCAATGGGTGATCATGTGTCCATTTTCTAAGGTGTTCATGTGGTAGTTGTTGTGGAACTGAAGTAGCAGAGTCGATGTCTCTTGAAGAAGATGGTTCAGATGATGATTCAGGAGCAAATATGTTTTCAAATGGAGCATCTTCGGGAGTAGCAAAGGGATTAACTTCATCATTGATGCCAGAGACAATTCCATGATGTACATTAGATGATTGATGATTTGTTGATGAGACAGAGTGATCAGCAGCAGGCACTTCTTGACTTAATGATATTGAGACTGAAGGGTTGACTTCATTGACATGGCTAGAAGCAGCCTCTGTTGTTGGAATTGACAGATCATTGGCATTTGGCTCAAAATGTTCATCAAACATTGGATCAAACAATTTCTTCAAATCATCTTAAGATGGAGGTACATATGGAGTTGCTTGAGAGGAGTTTGGTACAAGGTATGAACCAATGGGACTATTTTGATGTGCGGGTCCAAAACTGGATTGTTCAGGAGCCATCTGACCGGTCAGCTCATCGAACGTAACGTGAATTGTTTTCATGATATTTCAGGTTCTCTTGTTGTAGATTCTGTAACCCTTCTTGTTTGGTGCATAGCCAAAAAAAACTCCAATATCTGCCTTTGCTCTTAATTTTCCTAAGTCTTGACCGTCATTCGTTGGATAGCACAGGGCACCAAACACACGAAGGTAGGAGAGATCAGGTTTTCGTTTATGAAAAGTTCATATGGAGTTTTTCATGAGAGGTGCGATAAGGGAGCGATTTTGGGTGTAGCAAGCGGTGGCAATGGCTTGACCCATAGAAACATTGGAACCTTTGAATAAATTAGCATTGTTCTTGCGGCTTCCATAAGAGTTCGATTTCGTCTTTCAACTACACCGTTCTATTGAGGAGTTCGTGGAACACTTCTTTGATGGTGATTCCAACACTTTCATAAAAGCGAATTAAGTCTTTGTTAACAAACTCGTGCCATTGTGCATTCGAACAATTACATTGTATTGTTGAGTCGAATCTGAAGTTGTTTGATTAGTTTGATGATGACATCCGGAGTTTCATCATTTGTCCTAAAAACTTTACCCAAGTAAATCGAGTAGTCATCAACAACTACTAGAATGTATTTCTTCCCATTTATCGTTTGCACTCTCATTGGTCCGCACAGATCCATATGAAGGGTATGAAGAACTTCCATTACTAAATTTGTGGGTTTTGGTTTGTGGGCATGTTTCGTGCTTTTACCCAATTGGCAAGCGAACAAAGATGATCTTTTTCATATTTTAATCTGGGTAACCCTCGACAAGATCCTTTACGGAAAGGTTATTAATGGTGCGAAGTTCAAGTGATTGAGGCAGCGATGCCATAACCATGATTTTGTTTTAGAAGCCTTTGACAAAGAAGCGTTGGAGAAGACTTCATCATGTCTTCGATAGAGATGGTGTATAGGTTAGAACCACGAGTACCTCTTAATAATTCCACACCATCAAGTTCTCTAACGAAGCAAGTATGTTTTCTAAAGGTCACCTCTAGATCGGAATCACGAATTGACCAACGAGAGAACAAATTATGACCAAGACCTTCCACATAATATACCGGAGATTACACTTTTCCGACTACATAATCACCATAACCCATAATTGCTCCAAAATGGTCGTTCCCGAATCTAACGGTCCCGATGAATTTACTCACGAAGTTCATGAGCGCGACGGTCTCCGATCATATGCTTGGAACAACTCGAGTCCGGTACCACGTAAGCGATTTGAGCGATCTGCGGTTGAACATGACAAGAATGGATAAGCGGATAATTGGGATCCCATGAAAGAATGGGTTCCATTTGGTTTGTAACAGTGATTGGAACAACCACATCAGAAATAGAAGCAATGGAATCATCATAAATAGATGCAGTGCTAGTATCCATATTTGACCTATTCAAAGTATGTTCACTTCTTAAGGGAATAGTTCTACCAGTAGGCATCCATTTTCTAGTGGGCATTGTCTGATTAACCTTATAGCCAAGAGGTATCCATTGATAACCTATCTTTCTAAATGTTCTTCCTGTGGGTTTCCACTGTTTTCTAGCTTTCTTATGTTTTTGCCTTTTAGCCTTCTTAGCATGATTTTTTGCATTAACAATTTTAACTGGGCAATTTATAGCATTAGACAACCCATTCACAACACATTCATGATTACTACCAGAAATCAAGCATTCATTACATGTTTTGCATGTTGTAGCAGAATTCGAATACAGTACGCTTATAGCTAATACTAGAATCAACACGATTCGTTTTATTCAACTCAAACATAGTGTTCCTAGGGTGATCTTCTACTCTTTTCCAATGCACATTCTTATCTTGCAAGGTCCTATCATTCCTTGTATTGCCTTGAGACTTTGACCTGCTCGCTTTAATGTCACTGATTACTCCTGTAGAGAGAATGGGAACATTAGTTGGTTTTGCTACTTTTTGCATTTCCTGTTTAGATGTGCTGGGATCTGAACTACTTGAAGGTATACTAGAGTTCACATTCATAACATTGGGCATTGGATGAGTTGTATACTTGGCACTAGGCATAAAACAAGGTATCAAGGGATTAACTTGTTCACCTAAGGTTTTAGGGCATATAGTAATTAAGCATTCTAGAAGTTCTTGAGATCGTTTGGCATATAATCATGCATGGCCAATTGTGTTATCAAGTGATTTCTCTAACTTATCCTCTTCTACAATCTCACGAAGACATTCTAGGCTGTCCTTAAGGTATGAGAAATATGTTTGAACAACAAGTTTGTTATTCCTAAGATGAGGAGGAACATATTTCACAGACAAAGCATATTTATTACAATCATGCACCTTTGATGCACCATTCTCCCCATTGGTCATTGGCATTTTCCCTTTTACCTGACTCTTCAGATTATCAATTTCCTTTTGCAACAAAGTTTTTTGTTCATTATTTTTGTTACGAGTGACTTTTATTGACTCAAATAACTCATTGAAATGACGTTTAACCTTTCATTTTCTTCTAGAAAACTCTCATTTTCCTTTTGTAAAGCATTAACCAAGTTTTGAAGATGAAAGTTTTGAGAATTCCGAGAATCTAAAGGAGGAGGCATTTGGGAGCCAGTCACATTGTTCATTTCACCCTTTAATTGAGAAATTTGTGTTGGGAATTCTGTGAAGTATGAATTATCTTTGAAAATAATTTGAAGGAATCTCTTGAAGTACATGGATTCTTTGAAGGAATCTCTTGAAGTACATGGATTCTATTGAAGGAATCATGAAGTAGATGGATTCTGAAGAAGGACTTCTATTGAAGTTATATTATAGTATAGTTGGTTTCTACGGATATAGATATTCCGTATATTTATTGGTTTGTTAGGATTTGCATGAGCTATTTTAGGTAGTGATATGCATTTATTTTATTATTATTGTTTTATTTAGGGTTCCTTGTGTATAAAAGGAACTGATGTCTTTTGTATTAGGTATACTTGAACAAAAAGAAAAACCTCTGGAGAAAAACATTCTAGAGAAACATCATAAAAGGATCCATAGAGGATCATTGTTTTAGTAGTGAAAAACCTTGTTGGTAACTTTGATTGTGTTAATTATTATCCGCTGGGCATCTATTCAATCATTGTTATTATACCCTAGTTGAGTCCGGATCTTGGTTTCAACAAGTGGTATCAGAGAGGGTGGCTCTCGATCTAGGGTTTATAAGGTTTTTGGGTAATTAGGTTTTATACACCAATCGGTGTATTGGAGCAGTCGTCAAAAGGGAAAAAGAAAGGAGGCAGCAGCAGATCTGGTTTATGTTATCGAACTGTTGCAACGGTGAAAAAGGGTTTCAAGCATACGTGGGGCTACTTGATTGAGACATCACGTGGTGCATTTAATTGATCAAATTGATAGCATTTGTTACAGCAGCACGTGGGACTTGTGATACATGATATTTATTATTTTGTGGCTATCAATTGTTACTGCTGAAGTGAAGTTAACGTGGGAATTATTGATTGTGGCATTGTTTTGGGTCTGACTTTCGGAGTAAATGTGTACTGATTTTTATTCATCTGCACGTGATCAAGTACTAAGTTTCCTTGATTGGTGGATGCTTATCACGTGGGCTGACATTATTTTCCGTGTGATATTCTAATTTGCTTACACGTGATTCCTTTTTGTGATTGCTACTCGTGACTATTTTTGATGGTTGTGGGGATGAATTTTTGATTGGTCACGTGAATTTGTGATATTGGTTGATTCTTGTTGCTGCTGAAGTGGACCCGTGAGATTGCATTTGTTTGGGTTATTTAATTGTGCATTCAAAAGTTGTGGCTTGATATAGTGGGTTAGTTTTGCTATTGGCGACGTGGGACTAGTTCTTTTATTGGTCTGTTGTTGTGATTGGTCAACAAGTGCTCTAGGGATATTATTGTGTACTTTGATCTTATTTCTGCTGAAGAGGTCACGTGGATACATATTGTTTGTTTGCTGATCAAATTTATTTGATTCGTGAATTACACGCTGGTCCCGATAGTGGTAAAGTAAGAGTCAATCATTTTACACCTTAATAATGGGAGAATTTGATAATAATAGTGATGATGTGTTTCCTTGTTTGATGGATGATGAGTATGATGTCTGGGCTAAAAAGATGGAACACTGGATCATGAATAAGGATATGAATATCTGGAAGGTGATCCAAAACGGTAACAGCTTGAAAAGGACTGGATGTAATCAAGATGGAAACCTCTTTTATCTTCCTCCAACGACTGCAGATGAACACATTGCTGTACAAAGAGAGTCAAAGGCCAGAACTATCTTGCTTAAATCTATTCCTGCTGATCATGTAGCAGATTTTCGTTATATGGATGATGCAAGTCGTATATGGGATGCACTCAAAGAAAGGTATGGTGGAAAGGCTGAATTCAAGAAGATGAGCAAGGAAGCTGATGCTGCAGGTTATGCTGAAGAATTTGTCAGTCCACACTTTACATTCATGGGCATCTCTCAGGTACAAAAACAAAATTGTGTGTTTGGTTGTAGTGATAAATACAATGAACTAAAAGAAGCTTATGATATTTTGAAACCTAAATATAATGAATGCTATGTGGAAGTTGAAGCTTATAAACAGGCTTTAAAAACACTAGAAAGACAAAAGGTTTGGTTTCAGAAGAATCAAATAGCTTATGATGAGAAGATAAGTGTATTAGAAAGGGATCTCGAATGTGCTAAAAATGAGTTAAAGTGGTCTGAGAAGTTAAGAGCAGATGTAGTGTCAGAAAATTTAGAGCTTAAAGAGAAACTTAATGAGGAAATTGCTAGGCATAAAGAATGGATATTAAATGGAAACAAGTTAGCAAGTCACATCTATGCTAGTCAAACTCCTAATACTACTATAGGTTTAGGCTTTAAGAAGTATGTAGGATTAGAAGCTAGAGATGACACTCGCAAATCTACACCAGCCAAATTAGCTAATTTTGTGAAAGAAGGTGACCTACATGCTGTTCGTGGACCTATTAGAGGTGAGCACATGCCCATTGACCTTTCCATTACAGTTGACTTTGATGGATCACACCATTTATATGGCAAAAAGTCAAGTGACTTACCAGACCTTAGTAGCAAAACTAATGACTCTGTCTCTTGTTCTCAAAGTGACAAGTCTTCAGATCTTAAGTCCACTGACTATGCCTCATGTGATTCAAGTGATAAGTCTGAATCACCTAGGCACACACCCAAGACCACACCCAAGCCCAAAGTAGCTGATGATGAGACCAAAACAAAGGCAGATACTTATTCTGTTGAACACAATTTTGCTTCTAATTTTGTTTCTGATAAGTTTAAATGTAATAAACAAAGTTGTGTTAAGAATAAGTCTTTTAAGAAGAAATCTTGTTTTGTGTGTGGTAGTAAACTCCATCTTATTAAAGACTGTGATTATCATGAGAAAAGGATGGGTGTTTCCTCTGGCCATAAGACTTCTAGACCCACATGGACTAATGTTGCTAGTATTCCTCCATTTGTTCCCAAAGGCGCACATGTGAGTAGGTAAACTAGTTCCTCTTGGTAAGCCAAAGGTGTATGCATCTGTTTCTGGCAGCGGGCTTAATAGGCCTTTTCGGTTCCTCGGTGGAGGATATTCTTCACCAGTCACTACTGGTTGGTGGAACAAAAATGCTAGACTTATGTCCTATAGACCTACTAGTTCTTATTTTCAGTCCTATACACCTTATGTATCTCATATGAATATGGCACATGGTGGAGTTAGTGTGGAATCTGCTGTTAAGCCCTCAAAAGGTTATTCTTGGAAAACTCAAAGAACAGGTTCATTCTGGGTACCCAAGAACAATAATCTTTGTCAGGTTCATTGATTGAGGGGAGGCGTAAGCCTAAGGGGAGGCTTATTGTTGTATATTTGTCTTCTAACCATTTTTGCAGATGTTGGATCATCATACGCCTAAGGGGAGGCTTAGTGTTTCTGCGACACTACAACTGTCTTTGGTTTCTCTTGATGCTTGATGGTTTATTTTCCATGTTTTGGTTATTTATTTATTTTTTCTTTATTTTTCTTAGTTTAAAAAAAAAAAAAAAAAAAAAAAAAAAATCGTATTATTTTTGTTTAGAGATAAAAAAAAAAAAAAAAAAAGAGCTTTAACTTTGTTTGTGTTCGGTTCCACTATTTCTTGCTTGCGGTTTGGTGTTGGTTAATAACCACACAACTAATGGTTTTCATCTCACCATGTCTTTC
Organism: Chrysanthemum lavandulifolium; assembly: GCA_022545495.1. NCBI lineage: Eukaryota > Viridiplantae > Streptophyta > Magnoliopsida > Asterales > Asteraceae > Chrysanthemum > Chrysanthemum lavandulifolium. Next base: position 261,669,997 of record CM040241.1, on the reverse strand, counting down.
GACACAAGAGTTGACTAGCCAGGGATTATAGCTTGTGGTAAAGGTCATGAAATCCATAAATGGTAATCAACTCACCATGATGATGACGGTATTCCATCAAAGAGTTGGCTAGTCCAAAAGCAAACGGTTTTGGTAAAGACATCTCAATTCCGTTGATAATTGTAATGGTTTGCTCAAAATCATAGGGTATGCAACCACCCATGCTTAATTGTTGAGGGTTGTATGGTCATCAATTCACCATGGTTTATTCCTTTTGGAATCCAAGAATTGACTAGTCCGAGCAAACGGCTACTGGTAAAGACATTTCAAATCCGTTCATGGTTCTTTGGTTTGCCAATAAATCGATGGTTATCGATGTACCATAGTTTTGAATGAAACATTTGGCTACTCCAAGAGTGATGGCTATTGGTAAAGAGACATCAAATCCATTATTTTCAATGATTCACCTCTCGGGAGTTAACACTCCGGATGTGATGAGAATAGTATGAAACTAATATGTTTTGATGTATCTTTTGTCATTTGTTCTTTGCAAAGATCGGAGTTTCAAAGTTTGTCATCATAGAGATGTAATTGTTTTGATTCTTTCTTGCGATGTTCGAGTACAATCCTCAAGTTCGAGCGTTAAAGTACTATCGAGCCGGAACTTAACCATGTCAAATTCGGTTTAGGGAGGATTGTTGGAATTTGAAGTATGAATTATCTTTGAAAATAACGTGAAGGAATCTCTTGAAGTACATGGATTCTTTGAAGGAATCTCTTGAAGTAGATGGATTCTCAATGAAGAAGGACTTCATTGAAGTTATATTATAGTATAGTTGGTTTCTACGGATATAGATATTCCGTATATTTATTAGTTTGTTAGGATTTGCATGAGCTATTTTAGGTAGTGATATGCATTTATTTTATTATTATTGTTTTATTTAGGGTTCCTTGTGTATAAAAGGAACTGATGTCTTTTGTATTAGGTATACTTGAACAAAAAGAAAAACCTCTGGAGAAAAACATTCCAGAGAAACATCATAAAAGGATCCATAGAGGATCATTGTTTTAGTAGTGAAAAACCTTGTTGGTAACTTTGATTGTGTTAATTATTATCCGCTGGGCATCTATTCAATCATTGTTATTATACCCTAGTTGAGTCCGGATCTTGGTTTCAACAATTTGGGCTTTTCAGTTTTCTGATCGTGTTACAGTGAGCTTGAATCTGTTCATCACGTTTGTTTATTTCAAAAACTGCATCAAACTCTGGAACATCTGAGGATATCTTGATGTTTGAGGTTTTAACATTTTCTTTAAGATGTTGATACTTTAGTTGTAAATAAAAATGTTCAACTTCTAGTTTAGAAAAATGTTTTACCAAATTATCATGATCATCCTGTTCAATTTTCCCACTTAGTTTAGTGTTTTTGATTTCAAGCTCAATGACACGATCATGAGAGACTTTCAAAGCAACAGATAATTCATGAAATTGAGAAGCAGTAATAGAACAATTAGTGGCAGTATAGAACACATCTTGAGAAATAAAATCAGAAATCAGATTCTCATTTAAGGTATGCAAGTTCTTCCTCTCAATTTCATTATATTTTAATGCTCGCTCATAGTCACTAACCTCAACAATCATGGCATCAAATTCCTTTTCCATTCCTTTAATATATGTATCTATCCCCTTTTTAAGACTCTCAAATTGATCTTTTAGTTGTTTAAATAAAGGCATGACCTCAATTAAGTAACATTCTTTTGTTTCCTTAAAACCTCTTTCCCCTTCAGTTATCCCAGTTGGTGTGATCCTCTTCTTACAAGTTTTCTCAAAGTCAACAAATAATTGAAATATAACATATTGACTGATTAAGGTCTTGCTCTTAGTGGCAATAGTTCTAGGAACTAAATGCATTGGTGTATTTGGAGGATACACGTCATGCAGCATTATCCTAAGGGAGGGTTTGTTACAACAAGATTCTCTGCTTTTTGCTTATCTAAGTCCTTTTTCCAAAACACTTGTTCGGGAGTTAACAACGTTTGAGGCTTAAACTTGTTCAAGGAAATCCAGTTTTCCTTCTTGTAATCATGGGGTTTGATCGTTATGTTATTCTTTTTACATTCAGGATCTTGTAGCTTCTTATTCATTTTCTCCCTAGATGCATCATCTAATTTTCTATCTTCCTCAGTGCACTCGATGCAACTAGGTGTCTGTCTTGGTTTAAGAATCTCATTGCCATCATAGATTACATTTTGAGCAGCTTTTGCTATCTTACCATACTCAGGGTTGGATTCCTTTATAATGGGGATACTATGCTTATCGCTGAGAACTCTATGCTTCGTGATCATGTGAGCGATCTGAATTGTATTCCTTGTACGTACAACTTATTTTCAAGCTTGTTTTCAAGGTTTTAGATTAGAAAAATCATTCAAAAGTTTTGTTTCCTTAGCACCGATTCTTGCTTAAGCATTTTAACATTTTCTTGAAGTTCTTGTTTTTGCTTAGCGGTTTTAGAAAGCTTTTCTTGTAAGGAGTTTAACTCTTGTTTTAATACTTCTTCTCTAAACTTACTTTTTCTAATAGTTATGCGCATTTGGTCATCCATTTCCGCTCACGGTGGTTAACTCAAACTTAGCATGTTGTTCATAAATGACAACTCGTTCTTTATAGGCATTAAGTTCGTGGATAACAGAATCATCGGGGCACATGCGGTGTATTCATCAAAACATAGTCATCATTGATCGCAGAAGATGCATCACTTGGTACAATCTCACTTTCACTTTATTTCACATATTGATCATATGGGACAACATTGATATTACCCATATTTTCAATATTTGACTCAAAAGTTTTAGTTGATTGTACTTTGTCATGCATCTTTTGCACATCAGCATCATCGTATAGTTTTAATACCTCATAAATGATTTTGTCTTTGGATGGACCAGCTTGTGGTGATGAAGAGACTTTAGAAGGGACCATTGGAGATATGCTAGCCATGAAAATTGTTTGTGCAGTAGGTTCATCATCAACGTTAGAGTCGTATGCATCACAATCGGCGACTTGAAAGGCATTCGATGATTGTGGCCTATCTCTGAATTGGTCGCTCATCCACATCTCGCATCATATGTCTTGGCATTTCCTCGAGAAGAAACAACAATTCCTCTTCATCCAAAGTCGCACCATTATCTTGAGCTTGCACAAGCAACATCTTATCCTCAAGTACTCGGCATTACGAGGCGTTTTGGTGATGTCGGTTCCTTGCAATATGTCCTCACCACCACGCTTGTAACACTTAATCGGCTTTGCTTGTCCTTGATTTCCATTCCTTCCTCTATTACGATTTGCCACATATCCTCTACCAACTCCACCTCTTCCTTGTTCATGCCTTTCTTGAACCGGTTGTACCATAACCTTCCCATCTCGACGGTGGCTTGATTGTGTGGATTAGACGCTGTTCTAAGGTTGTTGTTGGTGTGTGGAGAGAGTTCATGTTTTGACCGATCATGAGAGCCGTTGATTAATGAAGTTTCCACGTGTGCATCAAACATCGACTTGTTTGAACATTGGATCGGGAATGAGTTTGTGATTATCATTACCCATGGGTATGACTTGTGAGGCTTTGGTTGTGATTCCAATGTTTGAGTAGAAGGCAATTGAATCATTTGATGAGCTTGTCTCTCCACGGTTGGTTTTGAGGCGATCAAGAATCCTTTTTCAAACATAGCATGTCTCTCATTTCAAGAAGGAAGGCATAGAGTTGCTCATAGTTTGTATTCTTCAATCCTTTGGTTAGCTTCACAGAGGTGACAAACTTGTGCCATTCGGGATTCATGTTGTTCACAGACTTTGAGTTCGGTGAATGTTTGGCATAGTCATTCGATGTTTCTCATGTCATTAACAAGCTTGTGGAATCTCACGTAGTACTCATAGACACTCTCATCCGGTTTCATCTTAAAGTGCTCAAATTCATCATAGAGTTGTGATTCTCTATCTTCCATAGTTAATTCGAACCGAAAGAAGCATCTTGACATTATCCCACACCGCCTTGGCTTCGTGTTGTGATTGATTAGCTTGTAGATATCTTTTGGAAGACCTTGAAGTATGATGTTAGAAGCCACGATATCGATCGAATCTCTTTTTCTCCTTATCATCGAGCTCATCATATGTCTTTGGTGCATCTATTCCATAGATCATTGTTCCATCTGCAATTGTATCAATTAAGTCTCTTGTAGTCTCAATCGATAAGGTCCTTCATCAATTGATTTGAGAATGTTGACCCATTTTCCTTTCCAAGACAAGATGGTCGATTCTTTGAGCCCAAGAGTCGTAGTCGATTCGTCAAGCATGGGTGGACGAGTATCTGAACCACCGCTTGAACATCCTCGACAATGGAGATGATTGTACGCACGTTGGTAGACATGTTTAAAGATTACACGGGATTTTATAACTCAATGATTAAACCGGGAAATAGATTCTTTCACGGGATTTTACTAAATCAAGAGAAAATCGTATTACAAACAAAAGTCAACCAAGTCGCTAAGAATCCTTGAACTATGTCGCGAAGAACCAAATCGCTAAGAATTTTGACAGCAAATCGCTAAGCACCAAGTCGCTAAGAAATCAAGTCGCTAAATAGCAACTAGCTAATGTCCAAATCGCTATGACCAAGTTGCTAAGAAACTTAAAGAACAAGTCGCTATCAAAATTGAAAGCAAGTCGCTACCTTACCAAGTTGCTACCCGTAGTGAAGAATCCACTAAATGTACTGTTTGTCGGCTTGTCTCAAAAGGCAAGTCGCTATGACCAAGTCACTACCAAAACTCACTACAACTCGCTACCTTTTACTGAAGCAAGTCGCTACCAAGAAATTCACTCCGAGAGCCAAGTCGCTACCAAGAAAAACTTTAAAAACACACTTTTCAATCCAAAACAAGCTCAACCACAGTGATTCAAGCTTAGCAAATCAAAACCCAAGCACATACAATGATTCTAAACACAAAAGTACACCCAAAATTCAAACTTTAACACAAGAAATGAACCAATGATGCAAAACCACTAAACTTTTCAAACTCAAAACCATCTAAAACCATTAGAAATCCAAGGATATGTAAGAGATGATCTAACCATGGCTCTTGATACCATTTGTAACATATTGGATTTCACAAACACACTAAACCATAATCATAAATAGGCGTATAAGAGGTTTTAGAGAGAGAAAGTTAGAGGTTTAGGAAACTTTAGTGAGAGAAAGAAAAATCTTATTATGAGCTCCAACTCTCTACCTTGAAAGGTAGAGAGTATTTATAGTCATTACATAAATCGCCACCTATCGGGCTGTGGATCAGGCATACAGTGGGTAAAGACCCGTCCGTCCTCCACGGTGTTACTTAACTAAATACTACTTAACAGTAAATAACTACGACTACGAGCTTTCTAACGGATACATATACTTGAGGTGACCGACACTTTAATACCTGGATTTTATAAATCCTAATATAGAATGTTAGATAATGACTTAAAAAGAGTTAATTAACATATTACGATGTCCCTAGGTTATACCGTAAAAGTTAATGGGTCAAAAATAAATTTTTCTTAAACCGCGACGTGGCCAAGTGACCATGTTCACGGACTTGTTTCTCTCTAACCAAAGATGACTAGAATATGAGACCTATACCATTTTGAAGATCTTACAGCAAAGAGTTTAAAGGATCAATTGTGTTGTAAAAACATTGGCTTGCTTTGTGTAAAATTTATCCTCATTTGGGCCTATTATCGCCAAAACCAATACTTTTTAAGTAAGGCATCTAACCCCCTACTTTGGAAAATTATTGCGACCAAACCGTAAGAGCTTAAGATTTCTAGTTTAAACCATTAGAAAGACCACCTGACAAACTCTTGAAGGGATCAAGAATGTAATAAAAACCTCTTAAGTCCTCGCTTTTTGAAAGTGCAAGGGTAAAAACCGTAAATATTTAAAATTGTAAATTATAACATTTTGGAAACATATCATATTTAACAACTTGAGTTTCAATAAAATTTATAAACAATCATCTGATCCATAAAAAAAATAAGTATGATAAGTATTACTAATTTTTGAAGAGACTTCATGTTTACCCAATTACCGATAAAGCATTCTCATCGCATAAAATTGAATTCGAATACTAAAAACATGACATACTAACTCGGGTCACGAGTCGGAGCAGTTTATCAACTTTACTTAATTTTTTTTCCATCCAGACTACTGTAACATCGAGGTGAGTCATAGCCCCTCTTTTCCTTATTTTGAACATTTTGGGAGAGATACATACTCAAATATTGCTTTATATTTTTACATTTATTTTAATCTCTTATGAATTACCGTGAGTTCGTAGCCCCATTTTCTATCATTTATCAGTTTTGTAAACTCTTTTGGGGGAGATACATGCTCAACTACTTTCTTTTACTATTGATCGGTGCAAAACCGTCAAGTTATCTCACGCAAGCTAGTCACTTGTGAATGACCAACTGTAAGAAACTCAAAACAGTTCACACACCAATGCAATTTAAGATCGGAGAATCTGATGGATTCCGGTCGTTAAGTCCCACGGAGGTTGGTGGTGTTAAACACAATCGATGATAGAATGATCACTAAGGATAGTGATCGGAAGGTTTTGGATGGATAATTACCTAAAGAAAAGATTTGTAAATTACAATGACTTAAATGCAAATTAAAAGAAATAAAGAGTTAAAATCTATTAAATAAACGCTATCACTATTTTTACAATGATGTTTTGCGTTTTATAAAACTAAATAACTTAAATAAACTATTTTAACTAAAACGTAAACTCAAATTATCTAAAAACGTTACTTAAAACTAAAAGCAGCGTTACGTTTAAAAATTACTGTTTGGGCGCAAGCAAAAGCGTAAAATTTATGAAATAAAAGGCCTACGAGTGTAAAACTAATTTTATTACGTACTATATGACAAAAGAAAATTTTAGAAAAAAGATTTATATTTTTTAGACTTTTATATTTTTTATTATGAATTAAATAAAATTTTACACTAATTAAATGTTAAAAAATACTAAAAATAACGAGAAAAATCTGAAACTTTTTGTAAAAATACTTTATACTATTACAAATTTATAAAAAATACAAACACTGAAAAAGCTACTTTAAATAAGCTCGAAATAAGCTAACTATACTTAATAAGCTAAACTAATAAAACGTGTATAAGAGATTAACTTGTGCAAACTCTAGCAATCAAAGACCCAAGGCGCTAATGGTTCCGGGTTCATTCACTATCACCCTCACAAAGGGGAGGTCTCGAGTTCGAGCACGCCTACCCGTTTTGCTAATTATTTTTTTTCAAATTTTATTTTACAAACTAATTAAGACCATGAAGATAAGCACTTTTCTCAACTATCACTTTTTACGAAAGCGACATAAGCACGTAAATAAGCTAATATTTTGCCACGATTAACTTTTTGAAAATGATTAAGTACAAAGATTAAGCTAAAGAGCTAATAAGCTACTCAATAAGCAAATGCAAACCGGAATAAGCTAAACTAACTTAAAATAATCTAATTACATCAATCGAATAAGCACAAAGCACTGATTAAGCACTAAATAAGCAAAAGCTAAAACTGATTATGCACAGTACACTATTGGTTTACAGGGCACCTTATAGCTAATTTTTAAGCACTTGAATAAGCTACAAATTGGAAACCAACTTTGGAATTGACAAGATCACCAGTTAGGCTCTCCAAAAAGCTAAAGTACAAAGATTAGCTTATACTAATGAGCTTTTAAGAAGCTCTTGAAAAACTGATCAACTCTGACTTATTGATATATTTAAACAAATTGGAGAGAAATGAAAAGCTATAGCAGGCTAGGAGAATAAGCTAAAAATGGAGAATAAAAACTTAGTACCTTGAGTTAGCTAGGTGAGCTACTCAAAAAGCTAAAATTCACAAGCCAAAGCTCAGTGATGAGCTTATGGAGGGCTTGTAGTTTTTGCTTGTCTACACTGTATGACCAGTGATGGGATTGATTTTGTTGTACAAATTAAGCAAAAATAAGTAGACCAAATAAGCATTCAAAAGGAAATAAGCACTTATTTCAGATAACTGGCCACATGGGCATCACAAACAACCAAAATGCACTAGTTAATACTCACTACACAAGCTTATGCAGGCTTGTGAAAGAGGGTGTTAAAACTGAGTACAGGGGAGCCTTTTTGACTTTTGACAAAAATGATGAACTTTGACTTAGATGAACTTTGGATCCAATTTTTGTGACTGAGATTAATGTTATATGATAAAATAAAGCCACTGAAAGCAAAGTTTGATGAATCTAAACACAAATTAATGATCTGTTAATCCAAAATCTCACAGTTTGACAGTAAGAAAGATTTTAAAGCAAGTTTGACTTTTGTGATATGCAGGCCCAATATTTTGACTCAATTGAGCATACTTGGATTACACAAACATGAAACAAGAGAAGCTAACCACTGCACAAGCCTTTAGGGCAGTTTTAGACTATAAACCAAACACCCCTGATAAGCTAATAAAAACTACTCTAACACTGAACAAGCATGAACCAAAGATCAAACTAACTTAAGACAACCTAATTACTACTATTATCACAGATTTAAGCCATTTAATGATCACAAGTTTAACTATGAACACATACAAAAACGTATAGAAATATGAAAATGGATAACAAGCTCACAACTGTTTGACTGTTTTGTAGCTCAAACCAAACCATACATCACCATTTTAATCCATTTCAACCCAAATACATCTCGCAAAACCACGTATCCATTTTCAACCCCGCTTAACCCAATGTTTGCTTCCTTGTTGACTTTTGTTGACTCTCAACACTTTTGATTGAAGCGGAAAACAAGCTTACAAAAGCTAAGATAAGCTTATGTAAACTTGTTTAAACTTTTAAATAAGCTACTTGAAGCTTGAGTTTGAGATTTTGAAATAGAAATTTCCAACAAGTGAACATAAAATGTAAAATGTAAATAAAAACATGAAGTGATGCTTGATAATGTTTAATACATTCAAACAACTTAATTTGATATTATGAAACAAAGTATTACAATTTAAAGCTTAATTAAAGACTTAAAAATAAATTCGACATTCATGAAATTAAAAAACTAAGACTTCTTCTTCTCGCATCTCTCTCTCTTTATGCTTCAAACTTGTTTACACGTGTCCTTAGAGCGAGATCCCACCTCTCATTTTGGCCAATGAGAGAGTTTAGAGTGTTTTGGCCATTTTTTCATTTTGGCGGAAGTACCTATTTTGACTTGTAGGCCTTTGTTTAATCAACTAGGGGTGGCATTTATTGTGGGGGTTGAGTGGGAGGTGATGATGATGGGGGTGGAAAAGGTTATGGGATGGGCGGGGAGGAGTTGCAGGCGGTGGGTGAGGAAGAAGCATGAGGTGGAGGAAAGAGCAATCAAGCGCTTGTTTGACCAAGGGTCAAAATGGCTAATGACCGGGAGTCCAAAAAGTCGATGGTTTTGACAGGGGCCAATATGGGTTTGACAAGGCTAGTTATTAGCTTAATATGACAAGGACTATAGTTGCAATCTGAAATCTTGAAGGACCATTCCCGCCATTTTTCCAAAGTTACCATAAGGACTAAAGCGACAACCTTTAATAGTACAAGGACTAGATTTGACAATTTCAAATTTTCCAAGGACTAATTTTGCCAAATTCAAAGTTCGTGGACCTAAGTTGTAAATTTGTAATTTTAAGTTTCAAGGACTGATTTTGACAACTTAGGAATCCTAGGGACTTAAAATGATATTTTCTTTATTTGGATTTACAGGACTGTTTTTGACAATTTTTCAAACTTGGGGACTAAAGCGCCAATTATGCAAACTTGATACGTTTTCACCGATTTTGATGTTTTGCATTTAAAACACATAAAACACTTATTTGTGATATTTTTATCATTTTGATGCGTTTCGAGTGTTTTCGGATGTTTTTGCGGTTTAAACAAGACAAAATGATGAGTATTTACACACTCATCAATCCCCACACTAAGATATTGCTAGTCCCTAGCAATGATTTGAGAAAAATTAATGGATTTGAATCTCTTTACCAAAAGCCATTACTTCGAGTAGCCAAATGTTTCGGTTCAAGTAAGAACTTTGGTACACCGATAACCAAATGATTTTGAGCAAATCACCGACTTCCAACGGATTTGATTTGTCTTTACGAAGCCGTTTGCTTCGGACTAGCCAACTCTTAGATAAAATATCTTTGGTGAGTCGATTACCAATTATGGTTTTCCAAGCGCCTTTACCACAAGCCATAAACTTGCGGGCTAGCCAACTCTTCACTTTTAAGGATATGGTGAAATGAATACCATACAATTTTGGGTAAATTGCAAGTCGTCAACGGATTTGAGATATCTTTACCAAGATCCGTTTGCTCTGGATTAGCCAATCCTTTTGTTTATTAGACAAGGCGGATCGATAACCAAATGAGTAAGTGCAAAACACTTACTCAAAAAAAAATTTTGGCCAAAATGGGGAATTAGGTGGTATAATTACATGATAAAATTAGTGAGAATTCCCCACACTTAGAAATGAATATTGCCCTCAATATTCAAAGTACTGCATGGTTATGCCGAAACAAAGAACGTAAAGGGAAATACTAAGGCCATTATTTAGCAAGATATATTTTTTTTTTTTTTTTTTTTTTTTTTGCACTTTATATATATACAACATGTGGGCAACTCCCCACACTAGGGTGGTACACACGGGTGAAAACCCATGTAACATGCTATTTTTTGATACCCGAGTCGCTAGCTTGACTCGATCCCGCATTCATTGGTTCATGGGGAAAGTTTGCGATCCGGACAATCACGGGAGGAATGTCCTCTCCAAAGTAATGCTTCAACCGATGACCATTCACTTTAAAGTTTGGACCATCGGGTTGAGATAACTCAATGGTGCCATAAGGGTAAACCTTAGTGATAGTAAATGGACCAGACCAACGGGATTTAAGCTTTCCCGAGAAAATCTTTAATCTAGAATTGAAAAGAAGGACTCGATCACCAACGTTACGGGTGGCGTCATTCAACTTACGATAGTCAATACAGACACGCCATCCCGTAACCAATCGAGTTGGAATTAACTCGTTTTCTTCATTCGTGACAACAGTTATGCCACCCTTTTTTGGAACACGGTGAATCGGGCTAACCTAAGGACTATACGAGATAGGGTAAATCAATCCGCATCAAGAAGTTTGATAACTTCTCGCTTGATAACATCATGGATTTTGGATTCACCCTTCTCTCGATGTTGAACTCGCTGGTTTGAAGTCATCCTCCATCAAGATTTTGTGAGTACGTAACTCGGGGTTAATACCCTTGATGTCGGAGAGTTTCCAAGCAATTGCTTGCTTGTGTGACTTCAAGACCTTTATGAGAGCGATCTTTTCATCTTTACTCAAATCTCGAGCAATAATGACGGGCAATTTATCATCGCCTTCAAGAAATGCATACTCAAGATGAGGTGGTAAGTCCTTAAGTTCGACTTCAGAAATTCTTGATTTTCTCAACCGACTTGACTTCCTTGTTATGAAGGTTGACGGGAGGAGAGGAGGAGAAGTGTCCCGATTTAACAACTTCTCAAGAGTAAGAATATCTCCTCCGGATTAATCTCATGGAGATTAATCTCTTCAGAATTGTATCACTAGGGTGAGGGTTGATGAGTGATCATCTTTAAGCATTTTCTCAATGAGAAGTATGTCCCCTCGATATCAATTGGAGCGTGATCAATTTCCCATGGAATGTAATCACTAGCCAAGTATGCTTCAATCTCTTCCAAGATGAAGTCGCCTCAAACGGAGTGAGAGAAGGAGTAGAATTGGCTATGATAGGTTGAGAAGATGTGGTGGGATTCCACTCACGTAATTATGAGAATAACCCGAACTTCGAGAGTACTCTTGAAGCAACATCAATGATATCTATTCGGTTAACCGACTCGTAATCATAGTTTGCGGAGTACCTCAAGTTTGATCAAGGTTAAAGGTGATGACTTCATTACCAACACGTAATGTGATCTCTTGCTCAAATACATCAATGAGAGCACGGCCCGTTCTCGTGAATCCTCTTCCAACAATGAGAGGAACCCGTGGATCAAGATCGAAATCAACAACTACAAAGTCGGTGGAAAATGGAACTTTCCTACTTTCAAATACGCCCCTCGGCAATTCCAAGAGGACGGGATATTGTACGATCCGCAAGCTCGAGAGTCATGCATGTAGGAGTAAGATCCTAAGAGAAAGTTTCTTCCATCTTGAATGAGGCATCGGGTTTATGCTTGCACCAAGATCGGCTAAGGCAAAGCATTCAACCATTCCCGGAAATACACAAGGTAAGAGGAACTTTCAGATCTCCAAGCTTCTAGGAAGCTTCTTCAAGATAATCGCAGAGCGTTCTCGTTGAGAGGAGTTTTAGCCATTTCAAACAATTTTTCCTTGTTGCTTAACATGTGTTTGAGAGTTGATGCAAACTTGGGCATCAACATGATAGCATCCGCAAGCTTATGTCAAAATGAAGTTCTTGGAAAATTTGAAAGAATTTTTCCATTTGTTGACTAGCTTTCTCGGAGTTTTTGCTCATGTAAACGTGATGGGTAAGGAATAGAAGATTTGGATTTTTCAATGGGAGCTACAGGAGGTTCAAAACAACTCGGATCTGGATTTTGGTTTTGGACAACCCGAGGATGGACAATCTTGGTTCCTCCGTTATTAGTAGGAAGTTCCTTGTCTTTTGTCGCCTCGGGTTCACTTTCCACTACCTTCGGGAGAAGAAGAAGAAGAGGTAGTAGGAACAGCAGTCCATCATATGAAGTACCACTCCCTGGTTGTGATCGCTTTTGCATCGCCCCTCGGATTAGCGATCGTGTTGCTAGGTAAAGTACACGAGCCCGAGGGTCGATCATTTAAAGACTTCTTTAATTCAACGATCCGACCGACCAACAACTGTTTGTCTCCTCTTGAGTCTTCATGAATTGCCTTAAAAGCTCATCGATGTTGACACGGGGAGGAGGAGGAGGAGGAGGACAATTTGAGGTCGTATGTTCGGTTATAGCCGAAATTCCCTTGATTAGGGTTCATATTCCCGAAATTGATTCCCTCGGTTGTAAGTGTTTTGATTAAGATTTCCTTGTTGTTGGAAACCTTGATTGGGTCCGAATAGAAATTACCTTGGTTTTGATAACCTTGGTTCATTCTTGGTTGGTTACGATTCGGTTAGGATTTTGGTTGAAACCGGTGGTGCACGATAAGTGTTAGCACGGTAGTTTGGTTCATTTCGAGGACGGTATTGATTACCTCCTTGATTTGAAGTACCGGCTATAGCATTAGCTTCAAAAGGACTACCATCGGTGGCGATGACAGCTTGTAGTATGCATGAGGACCACCACAAGTAACACAAATTTCAACTTTCTTCACTTCACCATATGATGGTGCTTGTGTGAAAGTGACTTTCTTTGGTTAGCAAGAACCAAAGCTCGAACAATATCCGTGAGTTTGTCAATCTTAGCATCGGTGCTAGATGTACTCACGGAGATGAAATAGAACGTCCAAAGATTAGACTCGTGATGATATGTCTTTGTGCGGAAAGGACGGACACAGGACTTGTTTTCAATTATTTGCAAGGCTTCTTTTGTGGTCTTGCTCAAGAAATTACCTCCGCGGAGGCATTTAGAGAGTCTTGATTGGCTGGTTCGCACCATTGTAGAAAGTATCCATTTGCATTAACTCGGTAAAACCATGATGCGGACACTATGAGCAAGTCTTTGTAACGATCCCATGCCTCCCGAATGATTCATCAAATCTCGAGAAAATTTCATTATCTCATTCTTAAGACTTGTGGTTCGGGATGGAGGATAGAATTCGTTCACAAACTTGGTGACAAGATCTTCCCATGTCTCAATAGAACGAGGGGTTGTTTCTCAAGCCAATTCCGGCTTGTCCTCTAGAGAAAATGGGAATGAAGAAGCTTGATAGCTTCATGTGGGACATTCTTGTACTTGATGGTAGATGCAATCTTGTTAAACCATCGAATGTGTGCATGAGGATCGTCCCGCTCAAAACCATAGAATTGGCTTTGGGTTACAGTTAAGTAACCCGGTTTTGAGCTCAAAAGTATCGCCCACGATGGTGGGACAACAATAGCATCTCCGTAACCCTCGATGGGTGCTTGGAGAAGCTCATTCATCGGCTTATCTTCCGCCATTACGGCGGTGGTGGTGGTAGACGCCTCGATCACGGTGAAGGAGCGAACGCCCTCACGTCACGAGGAATCTTTCCAAGTTCGACAATGGACTTGTAGAAGCGGAAGAACAGCGCATGCACTAAGTGTAAAAATCAATTTTCAAAACAAATGAGGCAAAACACAAGTGAACTTAACCAATAATCACAAATGAAATGGCTTCTTTGAAAAAGGTACACCAACTCACTGTGGACACAAAGGCAAGTTTTAAATCGATGTTCGGAACTTATTATGGTCGCACCCAGCTAGGTAGTGCACCGCCTTGATTTCATGTGGTTGATTTTTATGTATACTAAGTATCACCGAAAAGACGTAGGTATAGATATGTCTTGATGGGTTTAAAAACTTTTGGACAATATTTTTGGTATCGTCTCGTTTTACCAAATCGTATTTCTTTAAGAATCACCTTAAAAGAAACACAAGATAGAAAACGTTACGATTGTTTTGTTGTTTTATATTTTGTTTGGTGTTTTAACACTTTAGGAAAAGTGTTAATGAATTTTTGATTTTGTTATAACTTTACGTAAAAACTTTTACAAACTGTGGTATATGTGCAAGTACGGGTCTCGAAAATGCTTAGAACACGCTTCTGACCTCCCGGCAGTGGCGCTAAAATTTGATCGGTGCAAAACCGCAAGTTATCTCACGAAGCTAGTCACTTGTGAATGACCAATCAGAAGAAACTCAAAACAGTTCACACACCAATGCAATTTAAGATCAGGAGAATACAGTGGATTCCCGGGTCGTTAAGTCCCACGGAGGTTGACTGGTGTTAAACACAATCAGATGATAGAATGATCACTAAGGATAGTGATCAGTAAGGTTTTGGATGGATAATTACCTAAAGAAAAGATTTGTAAATTACAGCGACTTAAATGCAAATTAAAAGAAATAAAAGAGTTAAAATCTATTAAATAAACGCTATCACTATTTTTACAATGATGTTTTTGTGTTTTTATAAAACTAAATAACTTAAATAAACTATTTTAACTAAAACGTAAACTCAAATTATCTAAAAACGTTACTTAAAACTAAAACGAGCGTTACGTTTAAAAATTACGTTGGAGCGCAAGCAAAAACGTAAAATTTATGAAATAAAAGGCCTACGAGTGTAAAACTAATTTTATTACGTACTATATGACAAAATAAAATTTTAGAAAAAAGATTTATATTTTTTAGACTTTTATATTTTTTATTATGAATTAAATAAAATTTTACACTAATTAAATGTTAAAAAATACTAAAAATAACGAGAAAAATCTGAAACTTTTTGTAAAAATACTTTATACTATTACAAATTTATAAAAAATACAAACACTGAAAAAGCTACTTTAAATAAGCTCGAAATAAGCTAACTATACTTAATAAGCTAAACTAATAAAACGTGTATAAGAGATTAACTTGTGCAAACTCTAGCAGTCAAAGACCCAAGGGCGCAATGGTTCCAGGTTCATTCACTATCACCCTCACAAAGGGGGAGGTCTCAGGTTCGAGCCTGCCTACCCCGTTTTTGCTAATTATTTTTTTTTTCAAATTTTATTTTACAAACTAATTAAGACCATGAAGATAAGCACTTTTCTCAACTATCACTTTTTCTGAAAACAGCTTATAAGCACAGAAATAAGCTAATATTTTGCCACAGTTAACTTTTTTTGAAAATGATTAAGTACAAAGATTAAGCTAAAGAGCTAATAAGCTACTCAATAAGCAAATGCAAACTGGAATAAGCTAAACTAACTTAAAATAATCTAATTACATCAACTGAATAAGCACAAAGCACTGATTAAGCACTAAATAAGCAAAAGCTAAAACTGATTATGCACAGTACACTATTGGTTTACAGGGCACCTTATAGCTAATTTTTAAGCACTTGAATAAGCTACAAATTGGAAACCAACTTTGGAATTGACAAGATCACCAGTTAGGCTCTCCAAAAAGCTAAAGTACAAAGATTAGCTTATACTAATGAGCTTTTAAGAAGCTCTTGAAAAACTGATCAACTCGACTTATTGATATATTTAAACAAATTGAGAGAAATGAAAAGCTATAGCGTGCTAGGAGAATAAGCTAAAATGGAGAATAAAACTTAGTACCTTGAGTTAGCTAGGTGAGCTACTCAAAAGCTAAAATTCACAAGCCAAAGCTCGGTGATGAGCTTATGGAGGCTTGTAGTTTTGCTTGTCTACACCGTATGACCGATGATGGGATTGATTTTGTTGTACAAATTAAGCAAAAATAAGTAGACCAAATAAGCATTCAAAAGGAAATAAGCACTTATTTCAGATAACTGGCCACATGGGCATCACAAACAACCAAAATGCACTAGTTAATACTCACTACACAAGCTTATGCAGGCTTGTGAAAGAGGGTGTTAAAACTGAGTACAGGGGAGCCTTTTTGACTTTTGACAAAAATGATGAACTTTGACTTAGATGAACTTTGGATCCAATTTTTGTGACTGAGATTAATGTTATATGATAAAATAAAGCCACTGAAAGCAAAGTTTGATGAATCTAAACACAAATTAATGATCTGTTAATCCAAAATCTCACAGTTTGACAGTAAGAAAGATTTTAAAGCAAGTTTGACTTTTGTGATATGCAGGCCCAATATTTTGACTCAATTGAGCATACTTGGATTACACAAACATGAAACAAGAGAAGCTAACCACTGCACAAGCCTTTAGGGCAGTTTTAGACTATAAACCAAACACCCCTGATAAGCTAATAAAAACTACTCTAACACTGAACAAGCATGAACCAAAGATCAAACTAACTTAAGACAACCTAATTACTACTATTATCACAGATTTAAGCCATTTAATGATCACAAGTTTAACTATGAACACATACAAAAACTGTATAGAAATATGAAAATGGATAACAAGCTCACAACTGTTTCAGCCTGTTTTGTAGCTCAAACCAAACCATACATCACCATTTTAATCCATTTCCAACCCAAATACATCTCTGCAAAACCCTGTATCCATTTTCAACCCTGCTTAACCCAATGTTTGCTTCCTTGTTGACTTTTGTTGACTCTCAACACTTTTGATTGAAACTGGAAAACAAGCTTACAAAAAGCTAAGATAAGCTTATGTAAACTTGTTTAAACTTTTAAATAAGCTACTTGAAGCTTGAGTTTGAGATTTTGAAATAGAAATTTCCAACAGTGAAAATAAAATGTAAAATGTAAATAAAAACATGAAGTGATGCTTGATAACAGTTTTAATACATTCAAACAACTTAATTTGATATTATGAAACAAAGTATTACAATTTAAAGCTTAATTAAAGACTTAAAAATAAATTACGACATTCATGAAATTAAAAAAACTAAGACTTCTTCTTCTCTGCATCTCCTCTCTCTTTTATGCTTCAAACTTGTTTACACGTGTCCTTAGAGCAGATCCCACCTCTCATTTTGGCCAATGAGAGAGTTTAGAGTGTTTTGGCTATTTTTTCATTTTGGCGGGAAGTACCTATTTTGACTTGTAGGGCACTGTTTAATCAACTAGGGGTGGCATTTATTGTGGGGGTTGAGTGGGAGGTGATGATGATGGGGGTGGAAAAGGTGATGGGATGGGCAGGAGGAGTTGCAGCGGTGGGTGAGGAAGAAGCATGAGGTGGAGGAAAGAGCAATCAACCGCTTGTTTGACCAAGGGTCAAAATGGCTAATGACCGGGAGTCCAAAAAGGGGGTCACCGGTTTTGACAGGGGCATATGGGTTTTGACAAGGCTAGTTATTAGCTTAATATGACAAGGACTATAGTTGCAAATCGAAATCTTGAAGGACCATTCCCGCCATTTTTCCAAAGTTACCATAAGGACTAAACCGACAACCTTTAATAGTACAAGGACTAGATTTGACAATTTCAAATTTTCCAAGGACTAATTTTGCCAAATTCCAAAGTTCGTGGACCTAAGTTATAAATTTGTAATTTTAAGTTTCAAGGACTGATTTTGACAACTTAGGAATCCTAGGGACTTAAAATGATATTTTCTTTATTTGGATTTACCAGGACTGTTTTGACAATTTTTCAAACTTGGGGACTAAAGCGCCAATTATGCAAACTTGATATCGTTTTCACCGATTTTGATGTTTTGCATTTAAAACACATAAAACACTTATTTGTGATATTTTATCATTTTGATGCGCTTCGAGTGTTTTCAGATGTTTTTGCAGTTTAAACAGTACAAAAATGATGAGTATTTACACACTCATCAACTATCACAAATACTCTAAACTATTTCATATTACTGTGAGTTCATGGCCCCTACCTTTACTTGTTTTTAAACTGTTTTGGGGGAAATACATGCTCAATTACATATTTTTACTTTCACACGTACTCTTTTGTTTTTACATACTACTATGAGTTCATAATCACACTTTATACGCTTTGCTACAAACCCGAACACAAGTACTATCTCAGTATGCGATCCTAATTGTTATTGCCTAAGTTATACATCCTGCCACCGAAAGTCCCTCATATCATGAACCATTAATCACTTGCAGTGAACGCGAATATAGTGAAGCAGATCTATTGGCGGTTGACGCCCATTTGTGTTAGCCGGATAGGTAACCAAATGCACTTTATTTGGGAATACTAGGAGAATGGCAAACTCCTACCAGAGGGCATTGTTGCTCACATCATTATTATGATGTTTGTAACTAACGTCATTATTATGACGCGTTCGTGTTAAGGTTTGCGTTCATGAGACTTAAGGCAATATATATTGTGTTGCAATGATACAAATGCTGCAACTACTGAATTTATGGGTGCAACAACGTGGCCCAACCTTGAAACTTGTGTTCAACTGATTACTAAACAAACGAACTATGGGTGGATAACAACGTAACCCACTACTTATTTCATCGATATTGGTATTTATTACAATAATCGCTCAAACTTGAAACTATTGAACTCAACTGTTTTAATCATAAACTCTATGAACTCACCAACCTTTGTGTTGACACTTTTAGCATGTTTATCTCAGGTTCATAATTTACGAGGATGGCACGGAAAGGCACGGATACTCAAGAAGGCTATATTATCATTCGAAAACTTATTTAATAAATCTGTAAAACCACGGGACATCATTTGTAAACTCGATATTTATATAAATCGAATGATAAATCTTTTAAAACGACTCAATTAGGGTTCGTTTTATTGATATAATCTGTTGTGCCATGTAAGAACACTCACGAATTCATTGCGATATCACGAAATTTGGGGGTGTTACAATTAAAACCATTCAGACAATTATAAAAAAACAAACAACATTTTTTTTATTCAGATTCAGACATTATAGCCACCTCTTACTAGTAAGATGTGATAGTCAAATTCAGATGCGAAACATCTTAATCAAACAAACACACCCTAAGATTGTCTTTACATGTAACCAACTGGGAGTGAGATGTAATCCTTTGTGTTTTGTTTCATTGTGATAAGAGCAAGTCAGATCAGCCCGACTGGTCAACTATTGTTTTCACTTTGAGGCAAAAATAGTACACACAACATGTTTTCACTTTAAGGCAAAAATAATATGTTACAGATTACAAATAGAAGGTTTATTTATTAAAAATACACTTGGTAGACTTTTACATGTTTTCACTTTAAGCTAATTCTTATTGAGTTTACCCGTTTGACGTGTTTGTATTAAAACACAAAACCAAATAGTACACGAGTAAATGAATAAACGGCTTACTCACCAGTGCAAAGGTTATGAAGGGTGTCGATATAATATAGTGGTGACGACCAGTAATATCCAAACTTGACTTGATCTGCGCACGAACATAGACTGTCTAAATCACCCTTTCATGTGAGTCGTATTTTCCAATGGGCTAGGCCCGATTATTGTCATGTATGTTAGGCCCAAGTATGCTAGATTATTGTGTGTATATCAATACTACGTATAAAATAAAGATGTTCAAAGTTGAAAATTAAAAATGATCAAAGGTGAGAGAAATATATACCGTAATTAATACTTTTATTAAAACACCACATTCCTTTAAAGTACAATTATTTATTGACATTTTACAACCATACTACATATAAAATGAAAATGATCAAATGTTGAAAATTAAAAATTGAAAATGTTCAAAGATGAGAGAAATGTATAGTGTAATTAATATTCTTATTAAAACACCTCATTACTTAAAAAGTACAATGATTTATTCACATTATATAACCAATTAAAAGCATATCTATCAAATTAAATAAACACAATTAAAACACTCTTACTAAAAAGTACAATAAAATTTTCACAATGTACAATTTAAACAAGCTACAAAATAATCCAAAATATAAAATAATTAAACACGCTAATTAATGTTATTTTTCAAACACCCTAAAATGAAAAGTACATGTTATTATACACATTAATACAACACACAAAGCTTCATATAAGCTAACAAGTTGATGGTACATATAGTTTTGAAAACCGGACCAATTGGTTCAACCGGGAACCGGTGTCGCCACCGGTTCGACTAACCAATAAACGCCATCCGAAAACGAATCATAGAGAACCCGTTGAAACCGATACAAACTGGTGAATCAGGCATCACCGAAATCTATTTCTCCGGTTAATCGTCACAGGGTATCGGCCACCGCAACGCAGGTACCCTGCTATACTATATATAGAGGAAAAACCAAAAAGTGAAAAGTGAAAAGTTGAAACTAAAAAAGGAAATGTTAAAAAAAAATATTTCAAAATGAAACTATTAATACACATAAAAAACCGGGTTGACCCGGGACGCTTCAAGCCCGGCAGGTTGACCCATTTAATTTGACCCGTTTTCGACCCAACTCGTCGGGTTGACCAGGTTTAAATCGACCGTTTTTTGGTCGGAACAGTTCAACCGGTTGAACCACCCGGGTCAAACCGGGTTTCAAAACATTATGTTCAATCCCCAAATCTTCAAACTTTTATTATTTTTCGTTTATAACCCATATACTTTTTTTTAATCACTAAACGATCTGTCGCTATAAAATCTTGTTGCTATGCACGGGTACTCGTCTAGTATAATTATATACACGATTGTTATCAATAATAAGATACGAATGTTTTCACAATCTTACATGGTATCAACCTAAGTATACCGATTCTTCCAACAAACCCTAACAACCCTTTTTCGTTCCAGTTTTCCTGCTAGTCGATCGATTGGTTACCTATTATACCAGTCGACGTTTCTTGTTTCCGGTTATCAATTTCATTCATGTAGGGGATTGTTGGAAATTTTGGTCAAATTTTAGATTTGAATGACAATTGATGGTCATCATGTTTACTAATGGGAGTTAAGAACAAGGTTAATGTTTGGTCAATTGTAACGACCGAATTAAGTTTGTGCTCATGAACCATTAGTAGATTTAATTATGACCGTTTCTTTTTCCCATCCCCTTTTACCTTTAAATGAGAGCTTTTCTAATTTGTCTAGACACACCAAGAAACACAACTCACTCCTCTCCATTTTTGTTTAATATTCATCTTGAACTTGTGTGTATTCGGTTTGTAATAGAGGGAAGGCATGATTTTGTTTCGCCTTGATAACCCGTTTGTGTTAACGGAGTTATCTGTTGTTGTTGTATCCTGGGAGATAGACGTTCACGATTCTCAAGCACCGTAGAGAGGACGAATATGTCTTAAGGAAACTGTGAGCATCACAGGCCTCAACATTTTTCTTATTTTTATGTTCTTGAGTGTCGACATTTAAAAATTTACGATATCATTCTCTACACTTTTATGTTTTCATGTTACGATTTATTTGTCTCTTATTGCGATGCACCTAATATATACAACATTTTCTGCTCCGCCAACAGCTGTGTGTTGTGATCGTTTTGCTGACGACTGCAATCCTCGGGCACTTATGTACGGAGGCTAGCAACGGAGGGAGCTTGTTAAGCCTTTAAGGACAACTATATTCCGGTACAGAGCTCTCTAAATGGTTTTCTTCTTGAGTGCATGTACTTCCCTTTTCTGTAGCTCGGGCTTCTTCATTGTAGCGGTCCCCGCTAAGATTGCTTCTATTTGAGTTCATTTCTTGTAAGCTGATCAGGTACCATTACTCCTTGATTATTGACAATATGATATGAATTTATTCAACAGGTTGTTGTTAACAAGCGGTTACAACAACTTGTGTAAACAGATGGCAAGTGAAATTTGTTATTTAGTTATTTATAGAAAAGATCTCTTAAATAAGTTCCATATATGCAAAAAAAAAAAAAAAAAAAAACTTATGTATAACGTCATCATTAGGTCTGCAAAACCCTTGTACAAATTTCTTTATTGCAAGAGAAAAAGTTTTGAAGACAGCCGTCTATTTTTAAAGTAATTTAAGGAGTTTTTAGATGATTATCAAATTCTTAAAAGGGTTTTTAGATCACATTTGCAAAATTGTTATTGTACCAAAAGAGATGGAGGAAGAAAGCATTACACCACAATTAGAATACCTTCCGAATGAGTTGATTCATCATATACAATCATTGTTGCCCGCAAAAGATGCCACCCGCACATGTTTCTTGTCCAAGTCATGGCTACATGTTTGGTCTACCATTCCCACCCTCAGGTTTACTATATGTGTAACTGATGATCATCTCACCAAAGAAGAAGAAACATACTACATCAAGTTGATTGATCGCACTCTTTTACGGTATCTCAACAACAACATGTCAGTTGAATGTTTTCATCTTCACTTGGACATCTACAACTCGTCGTTGTCTTCTCTAGCTGAAAAATGGTTTCAGTCATTAGCTTCCAGAAATTGTCTCAAGGAGCTTTTCCTAACAATATGTGGTAAGAAAATTGCTTGGCATTATAATAGTATTTCTAGCCTTACAGTTCCAGGTGAGATATTTTCTTGTGAAAAAATAAATACAATAAGTTTAATAGTTGATCACCTAACAAATAGCGTCACGATGAATATGAATGTTGTGATGATCAAGTGTTTGTTCCTACGTGTACTAGAGTTGGTAAATGTCCGCATAAGTAGTGAAGAGGCGTTCAATAACTTACTTTGCTGTTGTTTCTTACTTGAGAAGATAAACATTTTCTTTCGCCAAGATTTTAAGGTTCTTAAGGTTAAAAACCTTCGCTGTCTTCATGAACTGAGAATAAAATTAGCAGGTGCCAAAATAAACGACAGCGTGGAAATTTACGAGGTCCCAAATCTGCGTGTGTTTGATTACTACGCCTTTCCCATGTATACCTTCAAAATGGATTTATTAGAGAGTGTACGAGAATTGGTTTTGTTTCGTAATTTCGTAGATGGTGCATTTGTCGATATGATCAACTCAAAATTTCCTTTACTTGAGAGTTTGACTCTTACATTGATGAAGTGTAGGGTAGAAACCATTGGCATAACTTGTGAGTCCTTAAAGACATTGACTCTAAAGTTGTGGAAAGATAATCAAATCAACATACAAGTTTACGCTTCAAAGCTACTTTCATTCTCTTTTGAAGGCCAGAAAATGCCTACTCTCTTGTTTCCAACTAATACCCCCGAGCATATTACCCTCATAATAAAGTTTCATGAGCACAATCCCATTGATCTATCGTTCTTTATGAAAATGAGAGAAGCACTAAGTTTATCAAGCAGCTTTGATATTGAAATAATAAATCTTTATATGCGATTGAAAATTGACCTTGATGGTCTCAGAAGACGGGTTCCATCGTTTCCAGCTAGGAACGTGCAACAGTTGTCCTTTACACGACATTCTTTCGTAGACAACATGTGGGAGCACTCAACGCTATTTGATTTATTTTTTTCAATTTGCTATCCCCATTATGTTAACGCAAATTATTGGCCGTTTAAATGCAAAAACTACTTGTATAAGCAAAACGTAATCCGGATGATGGAAAAGAAAAGGCCTGAGCTAAAAGATGTGGAAATAAAAAATCTTCGTAATGGAAAATGGGAAAGCCTGGCAAATTTTCACAGAAGCTTTGATGAGGAGGCCAATGAATACAATTCAGATGAGTTCAAGTTAACTTGGTGTTCCTGAAAGAACTTAATTAGCTTGCTCTGCTCATCATTTGATTTAATCTTTTAGTTTTAAGTACTTTGCGAAATCATAAATTACATCCATACATTCTGAGATTTTTTATTTTTACCAAAATTTTCTTTTTATTTTATCTTTCGTTATGTTTTTATATTAATTGTGTTTTTATTCAAATTATGATATTGTTTTCTTTGAGCATGTCAAATGTTGCAATTGCCAACACTGTATGTTAAAATGTTAAGTGTGTTGACTTTGAGGTCAAACTTGCTACTACACTTTTACACTTCAGCTTGAAATCAATTTGGTGTCAAATTTAAAACCAGTGTTACTTGTCCTATTTGTATTTTTTGTAGAAACACTATTATGATTCATATAAATCATTAGCAACGCCACAATTTTTTGTAGAAACCTGATGTTGCCTGCAGTAAAGTTTATGCATAACGAAGGGATTTCACTACCAAATTTTAATTCCAAAGCGTCTTAGAATCCTTAAATTAATAGTCACTTTGCCACTTGAATTTGGATCATTACGCTACCAATTCCACAGCAAATGAATATTTGTCGATGCTGATGCTAAAATAGCAGTTCCTGGATTTGTCTATATCAATCTTAAATCTGTTTGATCAATGTTAGGATCGATTCTATGGTTGATATGGTGAATCGGGAGGTCGGGGAAGATGGAAGAACATCTTCATCATGTTAGAGAGAGAAACTAGAGAGAGAAGGGAAATATTATGTGTTTATTGATAAGAAAGGTGAAGTTTACACAAAGAGATCTCACCTCTCCATGGAAGTATGGAGGGGTTTATATACCCAAACACATACATCTATGCCTAAATGACATAATGCCCTTGTGTTTGAGCGAATAAAGATAAATGTAATCCGCCAATGTCGCTCCATTTACGAGTTAGGAGCGATTCCAACAATCTTCCCCAATGGGACGACATAAGGATTACTTACAACATTTACTACAAATATAGAAAACAAATAAAGAAAGGTCTTCATAAGCTCTTCAAGTGCAGAGGATGATGAAAGTTTACGCTCTTTGTCTTCTTACGGTACCTTGACTTGAGAACCGTTTTCTTCACTTGTAGGCAATGATGTAATATGCATAAATTGGATTAACTTCCCCAATTCATGCGACATGTCTTTAGCAGACTTCTCCGTACACTCCTTTTTGGCGAAGTTTCAATCGACTTCCCACCGTATTTAGCGATTCAAACTTTGATGTAGTTAACATTTCCTCTAACTTTTGAAGTTTTCAAGACGCAATGAAATTTGTAGATGAGCGATAAACCACACAAGGTAATCGACTTATTGCGGAAAATCATTCGGGGTAACATGCAAGAAATCAACAAGATCTTCTCACATATATAGATGCTTCACACCAAACAAACCACGAAGAGCGAAATGAAACGACTTCCCCGAATGTTGCGGTCATCGAATAGTAGTTACCGGTGAATCTGCAATTACTCGATAAAATGACCGTGTGTGAGGCATCACAACATCATATTTAGGTAACTTTACGCACGATAACTCGTGAAAGTGAGACGATAACACCAAAGTGAGACGTTTAGACCACAGATCGCCTCATTTCTTCCCCGATTGAAGAAATTCATGAAAGGAGAGGGTTTTCATAAAAAATACAAAACAACAAAGGAAGCGACACCACCTATACTCTCTTCCCGATGTTTTCAATGAATCGAATCATACACCACGATGTTGATGATGAAATTGGAGACATCGAAACAATGTATGTTCAATTAATCGAACAAGTGTGAAGTACCATAAATATCTCGTGAGAATCAATTCTCGATAAGACTTCTACTCGTGTATAATCTTCTCAACTAACTCTTTACCGACCCCATTATCATTCGACGGCTTTTGTAGTGACTCTCGATGGAGAGAACCCAATATGACGAACTTGAGATCAAGTAGTATAACCCGAACTTGTGACTTAAACTTGCACTATTGTCAGACGAAGAACTCTTTTTCTTAACTCCATCGAAAAAAGATAAACTTAAAGTTTCTCAAATTATCCACACCTTAGTGTGACACTTGAACACAACAACGTAACTCCTTAGAAGTGATAGTTATAAGCTGTGAGCACAACAACGTAACTCCTTACATCAGGTTCAACTAGATAACTCAAGTCTTTGTCAATCGAAACGGTTAAAGCTCGAACAAGGATCTCGAAGAATCATGCATCCAACCACGATATCTTCAGATACTAAGTACACGCACCCGTGATATCCCACTTCAACCTCAAATAAATAATAGTGAATTCACGCCGTAGTCACATCTTACAGTTACATGCTCAAAACTAGCCTTCATTAACGGTTTAAATGAACTTGATAATGGTTTCCCGATCTTGTCAAAAATTGTATCATCCCTTGAAAATTGGAAATACCAAAATACCACTCGGTTTCGCCAAAGAATTATACCAATAATTATCTCAATGTATTAAAATACATTTAAACAATTAAATTTCAGCTCAAAAATTATTAGTATAATTCATATGATTTCACTTCAAATTTAATTTCAGCCCAATCCTTAATAATATTTGGACCCATCTCAGCCCAGTCCATGAATAAGATAACTCGGGCCCAAAGACAATTCGCCCAATCACCAAAAGGAATTAACTTCGGCCCAACAATATTTCCATCTGATCCAGTCATACTAATAATTCCAATCAAGTCTTAACCCTAATTGACCGGGTATAAAAGACATACACCACATATGTTTTAACCCTAATCACAAATTAAATCCGCCCCCAGTCTTCTCTCCATACTCACCAAACGCCTCACAAGTCTGATCTCAGTCACATAACTAAGTCACTCTCACATCTCACCACCATAATTATCAAAACCGATTACATCAAAACTCATCTAATCTAATATTCAATAATCGATCTTAACAAATCAACAAACATAGACATAACCATACAGAATCCTTTATGACAGTTGAAGCACAAATCGAATCAAGAAAGCATTATTGAAGGCTTCAAGATCCTTTTGAAGGGTCTCAGGTAGGGTCGTGGTCGTTATTGTTTTGTTTTAATTGATCATATGAACCGAATCAAATGGAAGACATAAACACAAGTTGTTTTTGATCTTATCATTAATTTTCGGATATTACCAAGATGGTTTGATTTCATCATAGATCGATGATGAGATGTTTCTTTCGTGATTAGATGTTGAATGGTCTATGAGCTGTAATAATACACCACGAAAAGAAAACGTCTGAGATCTAAAAATGTTTTTCTTTTTCGATTCAAGTTTATGATGGTGTTAGAATGAGATGGAGGATGTGAATAAGGGTAGATATGAAGTTGTTGGTTAAGGGATTGGTCGAGTGGTTAATGGCTATGGTGTACTTCGTTCATAACAACAGTCGCTTATGATTGTTTAAGGTTTTGTGACTAATGATGTAGTAAACTGAAGTCACAATAGAGTTTTGGTATGTTGGTTTGGTTTGGTCAAGGTCTGATAGGCATTTCTTCTTCTACATTTCTGACCTTATGCGTAAGAATGGTCAAACGGCTTATGCATATGAAGACTTACGCGTAGCCATGGACCTTACGCGTAGCCATGGACCTTAGGCGTAAGCCCATATGCGTAACAATTCCTACGCATAACTTCACAGTTATGCGTAACTTTCTATAGAAACTTAAGCGTAAAAGCTTATGCGTAGCCTTGTTTTTACGCGTATTCCATACGCGTAAAAGTCCTTATGCGTAAGTTTAGGGTTTTGACCCTGTTGACTTTTTCCGGCGACCTTTTTCCGACCATATTCCGTTCAAATTCATAGTAACCCAGAAAAAGAGACATAAACCCAGAAAAAGATACATAAAGACATCATCCTTTTGACCCATTTTGGACAATGAATATGTGACCAGTTGACCAACAATAAAATTCACGGATTGGAAAAAAATCATATAGGCTATAAAAAGTTAACTAGGATACTGTTTAGCACAAACAGACATTGCAAACTTTTGTAACCCAAACGAATTTTTGGACCAAATAAACAGATACATAAAAAAACTTGTCATTAAATCTGTTTAGACAAAAAAAATGATAGAAAGGTTAAAACTTTGTTGTAAAAAACAGATTGTAAGCCAATATTTTGACAAGAAAGCATCACCAAAATCAACCACAAATAAAAAACCGACCTTGCTCTTGATACCAATGTTAGGATCGATTCTATGGTTGATATGGTGAATCGGGAGGTCGGGGAAGATGGAAGAACATCTTCATCATGTTAGAGAGAGAAACTAGAGAGAGAAGGGAAATACTATGTGTTTATTGATAAGAAAGGTGAAGTTTACACAAAGAGATCTCACCCCTCCATGGAAGTATGGAGGGGTTTATATACCCAAACACATACATCTATGCCTAAATGACATAACAAGCCTTTGTGTTTGAGGTAACAAAGATAGAAATGTAATCCCGTCAATGTCGTTCTATTTACGAGTTAGGAGCGATTCCAACAATCAAAAAATATCATGTCAATATTTTGTTATACGTCATCACCTCCATGATATGAATATATCTGTCCAATGTGCCTTGAATATGCAGTGTCATCAGCACGATATTTTGAGTTTGTTATAACTGTCTTATTTAATATCTTTCGGTGACGTGCTGTTAGCAATTGCTGGATATCATTATTTGTGTCTTTTGTCGGCTCTTCTTTGTTGGATCTTGGATGACAATATAAATATCAAAAAAATTTATCCAAATCAAATTTGATTTGATATATTGATATGGACTTATTTGTTAAAACTTATACACTTTTACAATTAGAACTAAGAAATTTGAAGTATCTGACCCGACTCGCTCTTATCACAATGAAACAAAAGAAGGATCACATGTCTCTCACAGCTGGTTACATGTAAGGACAATCTTAACCTCTTAAAGCCCTTACAAATGATGTCAAATATATAATCCTTGAGCACAAAAGACAATCTCGACCGCTTTCCTAAGTTTATGCAAAACACACGTCCTCTATATAGATTTTAGTCATCATAAGAATTATTGAAAAAAGTAGAGAAAGATAGTTTGTGTTTGTGCAGATGGCAGAGATAGTACAAAGACTAAGGTGATGGTGGCAATTGATGATAGCTTAGTGAGTTTAGCGAGTATACTCTCACTTGGGCTCTCAAAATTCTTGGATCTACCTTTGTAGATTCGGAGCTTATTATCTACACCACCCGGACTCCCGTTGATATCAGCTATTTGTATGCAGCTCTTGACTTGCTGAAGAAAGCTAAAACTACCAGAAGCCCAAATCATAAGACATTGTCTTTTTAACTCATACAAATTGCGTCTATTTAACTTATAAAAACAAATTGGGTCTGATTTTGTTCAAAACTGAGCGCAGCCTTTTGAAACAGACAAAATTTGTATCAGCTAAAATTGGAGGCTTAAATCAGAAACATCAAACAACCTAAAACAGTAAGCGGTAAAAAAAAACAAAGGATTTTGGATTGAAAGATAGTGAACGAGTTACTTGTTCCAGGAAAAAATAAAAGCTAAAAAAATGAACGAGTTACTTGTATACGTATAAATATGAATAGTCTTTGAAAGTAGTAAATAACTTGATCAAGTAGGTGAAAGATTTTTAAGAGTTTTTTTTTAACAATTTGCTACACTAACATACACCATGTAAAGTTTTTGCTTTCATGTCACTCGTAAAAACAATAACAATTAAAAAATGAACCTAATCAAACTGCATCAAATCCAACACATGTTTTTTCAGACATGATATGATATTTTTGAACATACAAGAACTACTATTAACGTATAAAACAGGATTAATTATTAATTAATTTAATGTTTCACTTTAAGGATGTTTATTTATGTGCATGACAATGGAAATAATGGCTGGCAATTATGGCTCCATCCAAGACTCATGGTTAATTTGTGGTAATTCATTTGTGGATTATTAATGGAAAGTTTCATCCCCCTTCCCCCTCTTTTGAGTTTGCAAATGAGATTTAGTTAAAGTGTTTGACGAATGAAATGGGTATCAAACTCTACACATTTCTGATTACTACAAGTCGCCTAGTTTGTTGCTGCAGGAAACGATTTGAAGCAAATGTGGCCCATGCAACTGCTGAATCTGTCCGGGGACTCTTTTTCAGGCTCTCCAGGCAGCCACTGCTTGACCTATGCGGGATCTCGTTGCTCGAGCTGTCTGGGACGCCATTCCCAAGCTTTTCGAGGTGCCATTGGCCGCATTCGTGGTGGTGCCGCTCAAGCTTCTCCGTTGCCATTGTCTCGTCCAAGATGCATTTCTCGCACTCATCGAGTGTTGTTGTTCAGATGCCATTGGTCAAGCTCTTGAATGCCGCCGAGGTCTTTGTTGTACAGATGCCATTAGCCACGCCCCGAATGTTGTTGTTCAAGATAGTGTTGATGTCCATGGTGCCTTAGTCCGGCTCTTCGGGATGCCGTTGTCAAGGATGCCATTGGCCAAGCCGCCAGACGCCATTGCCCCGTCCGCATTTCGTAAGAATTTTAAACTTTTCTACCAACCAACTCAAGCGACTTATAAATATTATTTTTGTAATTAGATGTTACAACCGGAGAGGTGGTCGAGGCTCATTTGGATGCTAGAGATGGACGGTATGCTTAGCTAAAACTAAACTTTGGGAACCGAATAGATAATATTATGAACTCAAACCGACTTGTGCACATAATCTTGATCTATGTAGGAGATGAACTTACGAACTTTCCTAGACACCTTAGGTGTCGTAGTAAGTCAGCCTACACTTCTGTCTGGAGTATTAAAACTAAAAGACCTTTTAACATCTTCAGCCGAAAAATTGGTTGAATTTGGAATCCCAGAGGTTAGTTGTCTTTTGTCCAGAAGTGAACATAAAAGTATTGAAAAATTCGTATATTGGAGGTTAATTATTACTACTAAGGAAACCGATTGAAATCAGGGATTGACACGAGTTCAAAAAATCTAGCCTAAAGATTTAACAAATATAGCATACATGCACACTGATGCATATATACGTACTTTATGTATAAGATTAATCCAAATCCCTAGGTCACAAAAGCAGAAACAAATTTACGAAAAAAAATATAAAAAATTCTAGTCATCCATGTGAAGAAATAGATTACTGGCTGTATTCTGGATGAAGCTGCTACTCAACCACTCCTCACTTTACTTTAAATGACCTGTTATGGGGTTATACACAGATTCAAGCTCTTTTCTTTTGTCCGCTATCACATTGATTTCTGCTAGCTTATTTATCTTAAGCCACTTCATTGCCTGTATAAGCACATCGTCCATCTTTCTCAAATCATCCTCGCTTAGCCGCTTGTTGGAAATCTATTAAGTCCAAATACTGGATTTGATGTTATCTGTTTATGTATAGACAATATTATATTTTGTTTGTAATTACTTTAGACATAATGCAGCCATGATCAAAAGATCATGAGACTGCAATCTAGTATAGATATGGCTAGAGCCATCTTAGGTAAAGACAAAGACCACATCTGTTTGGTCGTTTATATGGTTAATGAAAGGGACAATTACAATATGGCAGTTAAGGTTGTTAAAAGGCATAACTGCCTTATCCACTTGAAACATCACAACCTTTACTCATACCCCTTCATGACCTATAAATAGAACTTGTAATTTCGTTTTATAATTATCAATACAGTTATTTTATGCATTACTTGTCCCTCCATATTTTCATGCACTTTTCTTACCTTGCATATCATTCAAACTGCACACAACTTTCATCAACAAACACTGCATAATTATGGCATACAACAGAAGGTTCTATGATACCAAATGGCCCAGAAGTACTTACCTTTCAAGAGGTCTTGTTGGCCAAAACAATATTTGGTATCAGAGCAAAAGCACTGGGAGAAATATGCCAACAAGATTCCAAAGAAACTTTCTAGTAAGACAGATTGAAAGAGAGAGCAGTACAAGAATAGGAAGATGCATGGAGAACAAACTAATGGACATTGAAGCCCATAACAAGGCACTGCCAAGGCCACAGATACCCAACTCTGAAAAGCATAAGAGATATATATGCTTTGGGTGTGGTGTGAGAGGACACATCTCTACAAACTGTCCAAAGGAAGAAGGAAAAAAGCATGAAGCAGAACCAATGGAGAAGGAGAACACAGAAAGCACTAAAGTGAAGATTGACTATCCAGAATTCATTCATTTCTCTACAGATTTCATGGTTGAAGCCACTGATGAAGGAGGATGGAATGACATATGGTACATCAGCAACAAATTGGACAAACATGTTTGTTCAAATCTGAATTTGTTTGCCAAGATAAAAGAAAGGTTTTATGTTGAGAAGATGCATGAACAACATAAACTTATGTTCATTCATGGGGTAGGAGAAGTTCAAATAAGGATCAAGAATGATGTTCTTATCATCCCTGGTGTGTATTACACACCAGATGTCTCTCTAAACATCTTGTCTGCAAGACAATTAGAATTGCAGGGTCTGGAACTCACCTTTAAGGGCAACAGATGCAGGCCCATCCCCATGTTCAAGAAGCCTGAAGATTGTTGTTTTGATCCAAACAAAATGAACCATAAACAGAACCAATACATGGAGAACTTCTACAAATTACTTGCAGAAAGTTCTATGGAGAAAGAGGAGGATCACATGAACACCACATCAAAACCAGATGAACACATCTGTGTCAAAGGTGTAAAATATCCTATTACTATTTCCTCTTTTAATAATCTTGTTTCATTTCTTGACTTAATTCAAGATGATAATCTAATTAGCCAAGAATGGGATGATTAAAAGCCTTTATAATGCATATATATGGTTCTTTCTCGTCTACTTAGATAGGGACATACCCAGCCCTATTCCACCCAAAATACAAGATAAATAGATCCATTTAATGGACCTTTATAAGATTGTGAACACACTAGGGGATACCTCGGTGTGATATTCTCACAAGAATTTGATTTCATTCTTTGAAATATTTGGCCTAGAAAGAAAAATGGCCAAGAGATAAAAACATGCTACAACACATATTTGGATGTCTTTATATCTTATTACAGAACTGCAAGGGCCTCAAGGACTGAAACAGAAGGACTTGTTTCATGGAGCATGAGAAAATGCACTGGAGGGATTCCAGAAGAAGAGCCCAAGAACAAGCAGAAGGACATGAAGTTGGAGCATTTTGGTGTGAAACTGGAAGATCTCAACAGCAAAAATGATTCAAGCACATTGGAAGAGAAGGAAGGGATAGGAAGCTCCAAGACCTATGGAGATTATGACAGTGATGATTTCACAATCATCATCTGATCAAGAACCAGAGATAAAGGCAAGAAGAATCAGCATTTGTCCTTAGGGGGAAATGTTGGAAATCTATTAAGTCCAAATACTGGATTTGATG
Source organism: Chrysanthemum lavandulifolium (assembly GCA_022545495.1). Classification (NCBI taxonomy): domain Eukaryota; kingdom Viridiplantae; phylum Streptophyta; class Magnoliopsida; order Asterales; family Asteraceae; genus Chrysanthemum; species Chrysanthemum lavandulifolium. Next base: position 261,636,340 of record CM040241.1, on the reverse strand, counting down.
TTATATGTTTATGTATAGACAATATTATATTTTGTTTGTAATTACTTTAGACATAATGCAGCCATGATCAAAAGATCATGAGACTGCAGTCTAGTATAGATATGGCTAGAACCATCTTAGGTAAAGACAAAGACCACATTTGTTTGGTCGTTTATATGGTTAATGAAAGGGACAGTTACAATATGGCAGTTAAGGTTGTTAAAAGGCATAACTGCCTTATCCACTTGAAACATCACAACCTTTACTCATACCCCTTCATGACCTATAAATAGAAATTGTAATTTCATTTTATAATTATCAATACAGTTATTTTATGCATTACTTGTCCCTCCATATTTTCCTGCACTTTTCTTACTTTGCATATCATTCAAACTGCACACAACTTTCATCAACAAACACTGCATAATTATGGCATACAACAGAAGGTTCTATGATACCAAATGGCCCAGAAGTACTTACCTTTCAAGAGGTCTTGTTGGCCAAAACAATACCGCTCCCTGATGTTTTTATCCTTCAATTTTGTATTCATGCGATAAACATAATCATCCAATGCTCGGTGGGCTGCATGCTTCCTTCGGTACCCTTGATTCTCATCTGTGTATCTCTTTTCATCTTCCAACATCTTCTTAGTTGCTTCCTTTGGAAGACTTCTCTCGCCATTAGTGATCGTGATGTTGTTTTTCTTACCAGTTGTTAATTCCTCCGCAGATACTTTGAGAATACCATCGGCATCAATGTCCAAACAAATGTTTACTTTTGTAACACCCCTAGGGGCAAGAGGGAGATTGGTAATCCCAACCTCACCTAGAAAGATGTTGTCTATCGTTCTACTTCTCTCTCCCTGATAAACCTTTAAAGTCAGTGCAGACTGGTTGTCAGAACTTGTGACACCAATATTCTCTTTTGAAACAGGTATGGGTGTGTTTTTTGGAATCACAACAGACATGATTGTACCACTTGACTCCCAACCAAGCGAAAGTGGAACGACATCCAACAGCACCAACTCTTTAACAATTCGATTGCCTTTACCACTCATATTTGCAGCAAAAACTGCAGCACCATAGGCAACAGCTTCATCAGGATTAATTGTCTTGCAGAGGTCCTTACCGTCAAATAAATCTTGCAACATTTGTTGGACTTTGGGAATCCATGTCGAGCCTCCAACAAGTACCACCTCATTCACCATGTTCTTCTCCCATTTTGCATCTTCCATACACCTTTGCACAGTTTCCATACATTTGTTAAAAAAGTCCATATTTAGCTCCTCAAACTTGGCCCGAGTTATTTTTGATGAAAAATCAACACCATCGCACAAACAGTCAACTTCTATAGATGTACGAGTTGTTGAGGAGAGGATCCTCTTTGCTCTCTCGCAAGTAACCCTTAACCTCCCCAAGGCTCTTGAGTTCGTGGTTATATCTTTCTTTACTTTCCTATTGAACTCTGCAACAAAGTATTCCACCATTCGTTGATCAAAATCCTCACCACCTAAATGAGTGTCACCACCAACAGCTTTAATCTTGAAACTTCCTTGGTCAATGGAGACTAGAGAGACATCAAATGTACCACCACCCAAGTCAAATATAAGCACATTTGTTTGACCCCTTATGGCCGCATTTTGGTCTAGCCGGTACGCAATAGCAGCTACGGTAGGTTCATTAAGCAACCGCAGAACATCAAGGCCTGCAGCAGCCGCTGCATCCAATGTCACTTGACGTTGTAAATCATTAAAGTACACAGGGACTGTTATCACTGCAGATTTCATATCAGCATTAAGGTACGTGTTAGCTACCTCTTTCATCTTTATAAGAACCATGGCAGATATTTCTTCAGCAGCAAATTGCTTCTCAACACCCTCGTATTTGACAACCATCATTGGCTTACCACTTCGAGCTTTAACAATTTTAAAAGGCCAAACTTTCATGTCACTTTGCACAGTATCATCGACAAACCTCCTCCCAATCAGTCGTTTAGCATCTAAACAAGCTTTATAGTAGCACACAAAAATTTTATTAGCTTTGAATAAGAATAACACAAACCAATTGTATGAAGTGGATCTGAGTATATATAGGGCATTTATACTTCTAGAATATTATTGTCATTATGGTTTATTCATATATATGTATATAGGTGCATCTGAAATGAGTGGTTATGGTTTCTTCTTATCATTCTTATTTTAATTTTTCTTCTTATTTGATCCTAACTATATATATATATATGAGTAAATAGCAAAAAAACGTCTGTGTGTTTTAATTTGTCCAAATTGCACAAGTGCATCACACGGACTGCGCCCTAACAGGGACTGCGACCGATCTCTCTTTCGAATTCCATCGGTTCTCATGCTACATTTTCGAAGTTGTAGGGACTGGGTCTGTAATTTGGCCAAACCACCATGGATGGTTTTGCAATTTATTCTATATATAAGCTTTAGAATTTTTCACATTTATAACATCTAATATCTTTTAGTTGGTTATTACAGTAATTTTAAAGCTACTCTTGCAAAAACGTTAGAGGATATGTGGAAGACAATATTTAAGCGGCCGGTGCACACTATGGAAAACATGACTATTTTCTTACAAAGTCCTGGCCTCTAGAACGAACTGACGTACTTGTCTAAAGGATGATTGAGTCTCCGCTAGAGATTAATCCCAAACCCCAACGACTAGGATATTAATTCAAGCTTAACAGATGATTCGTGGAATATAATTTTTGTTCTTACTTTAGTCTAATTTTATTATGTGGTGTGCGTACTGCATAGTAAAAACCATGCGAGAAAAAACTACACAAGGTAATTCCTTTTCTCGTCTGCATTAAGATGATGATAGCTACCCTAGGTTTGAATTTAAACCATAAATAATTACATATTATGTTTTTATCCAAATTTTTTAATACGGTAAACAAATATATAATAAAATAAAATTTAAAAAAAAAAAAAAAAAAAAAAAAAAACTACACAACGTGAACTAGCTAGATACTTAAACCTATCTTAAACTCTTAGTTAAATAGAACAAACCACAAAAGAACAGTTTGAAGAAATTATATGTAATTATAAACATGAAGACATGAAGTATACCGAAAAGGGTGTTGGCCGGGTTCATTGAGATTTGGTTTTTGGCTGCGTCACCGATCAAACACTCCATATCAGTGAAAGCAACGCAAGAAGCTGTAGTCCTGTTGCCTTGTTCATTAGGTATTATCTCAACTCGATTGTTTTGCCAAATTGCAACACATGAATATGTTGTTCCTAGGTCTATTCCGATAGCTAGAGCTTTAGCTTTAGAGGGACGTTTTCTAGTCATGTTTTTTTGCCAATGAAGATATCAAAAAGCAATGATACGATAATCGACTTAAATACACACAAGGCAACCATAATACCTAAAAAACTTTGGCCCATCGACATGTGAGTGGGCTAAAAATGTGTTGATAATTTGCTTTTTAAAACAATAAGAATTAATATCATTTAGATATTAAAATTAAAAGTTTTCTTGCACATTAAAAGATCAATCCTAGTCACTCATCTTGTATGTTAAATAATAAACTCACTTTCAAATCCCTTTATAACTCAACACTCATTATGATTGTAAATGACAATGCAGTGAAGATGCAAAAGGTGGTCTCGTATTTGCTCGGCCATCCTTTGCTTTAGGATGACGGAAAATTATTTAAGAATGCTATTATGTTAAATCTTTTGGCTTATTACTATCTCTTGTAGTTATATCTGTTAAATTTATACAAAGCGATAGATCAATCACAACAACAATTTATTCAAAGTCTAAAATTATGAGTATCAACCCAACTAACCACCCCTTATGATTGATATTCATAGAGTGTTTTTACAATACAAAAGAATCAAAGAAAACAGAATACAAGAACTTGACTAACTGCTATGAATCAAACTGTGAGAGAATATAGACACATATAACACTAAAACTTAACCCTAAGAATGAGAGATAAGAGCCTTTTATAGCCTTGACTTGAAGCCTTGACCCGGATTAAGATTTGAAACATAATCACCCTTGCACTTCCAGATATTTTCACTTTAGCCCCTTGATCTTTCATCTACTTATTATCTAAAAACCTGCACAACATAAACACACAAAACCAAGAATATACAAATGACAATATAAGCCCTCAGCTTATCTTCCAACATTCCCCCTTAAGCTAGGGCTTATAAAAGTCCTTTAGCTTTAGCATATCACAAAACTTTCTGTGCTCAATCACACTCAACCCTTTTGTAAAAATGTCAGCAATATTATTTTCAGACTTGACTTTAATAGTTTTAATAGTTCATTCAGCTATTTTTTCTCTTATAAAGAACAAGTCAATCTCAAAATGCTTTGACCTTTCATGCAATACAGGATTTGCTGCAATCTGCATTGCACTACTATTATCACAATACATCTCCACAGGAGTAACAACCTGCAAATTAAGATCTTTGCAAATCTTTAAGATCCACATAATCTCACAAGTAACATTACACATAGCCCTGAATTCTGCTTCAGCAGAAGACCTTGCTAATATAGACAGCTTCTTGCTTTTCCAAGAAACAAGATTGTTACCTAGATATACAACAAAACCAGTCACAGACTTTCTAGTTATTTTGCATTTTGCCCAATCAGAATCAACAAACACTTTCATATCACAACTGTCACTTTTGCCAAAAGAGATCCCTTTACCTGGTGATTCTTTAAGATATCTTAAAATTCTAAAAGCAAGTTTCAAATGAGATTGCATTGGACTATGCATAACCTGACTTAAGCAGTGTACTGCATAAGACAAATCAGGTCTAGTCACTAGTCAATGTCAAGTAAATAAGTTTTTCAACAAGCTTTTGATAATTGTTCACACCAAGTAAAGGTTCATCTTTAATTTTACTTTTCTGTTTATTTTTATCAGAGAGATTCACAAATTCAATTGGTGTCTTACTTGGTTTACAAGCAAGCATACCAAATTCTGCAAGTACCTCTAAACAGTATTTCCTTTGAGTAAGACACAACCTAGTGTCATCCTCTAAAACTTCAATACCCAGAAAATATTTTAACTTTCCCAAATCTTTAATAAGAACTTAGTTCTTAGAAAATCTTTAACCTTATCAATCTCACCAACATTATTCCCAGTAATAACAATATCATCCACATACACAAGTAAAACAAGAAACACATCTTTATCAGTTTTTATGAATAAAGAAAAATCACTTTTACTTTGACAAAAACCATTTTCTTTTAACACAGAAACAAGTTTCTCATTCCACTTCCTTGGTGCTTGTTTTAAACCATACCAAGATTTATTTAGTTTGCACACCCTAGTATCATTTTTATCAAAATATCCTTCAGGTAACTGCATGTAAACATCTTCTTCAAGCTCACCATACAAAAAAGTGTTATTAATATCAAGTTGAAACAAAGGCCAGCCATTTTGCATAACAATACTAATTATGATTCTAACAGTAACAATTTTAATTACTGGAGAAAATGTTTCTTCATAATCAATTCCTTCTATTTGACTATAGCCTTTGGCAACAAGCCTAGCTTTATATCTTTCGACACTTCCATCAGATTTATACTTAATTTTCCAAACCCACTTACAACCAATTGCTCTTCATCCAACAGGGAGTTCAACAATTACCCAAGTGTTATTTCTGTTAAGTGCTTCTATTTCAAGATTCATGGCATCAACCCATCTGTTATCTTTTATAGCTTCATCATATGTTTTAGGTTCAATGACTTTGTTGAGACTAGTAGAAAACACATAATTTTCTTTACTCAACTTGCTATAGTTAACATATTTATCAATACCATATTTTACTTTTCCATCTAAAATATAATCACTCAACTTAACAAGAATACTTGGTTTTCTATTAGACTTTCTGGTGTAAGTTTTGATATTAGCTTGTCTGTATGGAGTTATATTTGGTGTTATAAAAGTATCATGAAACATGTCATTAAACTCTTGATAGTAATCATCATCACCCACAGACATTTTATCATTATCTTCAAGTGTAGCATTCTCCAAGTCTTCACTAGCTACATCAATTGTGACATCAGGATGCTCCACCTCATCCTTTTTAATGTCATCAGTAGTACCTCCTAGTGAAGATTGGTCTATGCCATCACTTAATTCAGATTTTTTATCATACTCCTTCTCTCTCTCTTATCATCATAGGAATCATCTGAGTTCCCTAGGCCAGAATTAAAAAAGTTTTGATTATTTGTATTTTGAAAATGAAATTCATAATCCTTGTTTTCAGATGTGTGTTTAAAAGGAAAAATAGTTTCATAAAATCTCACATCTCTTGAATAAAAAACCTTTTTTGTTTCTAAACTAAACAACTTATATCCTTTTTTGTTAAAAGAGTACCCAATAAAAACACATTTTTCTGACCTAGAAGACAATTTATCATAATTGTTTAAAACTGTTGAAAAACATAAACTCCCAAAAACTTTTAACAGAGAGAGATTTGGTTCACATTTATAGATCAATTCATATGGTGTTTTTCCAGACAGCACAGAGCTAGGTGTCCTGTTAATTAAGTAAACAACAGTTAGAACACATTCAAACCACATGTTCAAAGGAATCCCCCTTGAAACATGAGGGCTCTAGCTACATTTAATAAGTGTATGTGTTTTCTTTCTGCTAAACCATTTTGATGAGGGGTATAGGAACATGAAGTTTGTTGATGAATCCTTTAATCTTTACAAAATTTATCCATATTCTGATTAACAAACTCAGTTCCATTGTCACTTCTAAACACTTTTACTGTTCTATCAAACTGATTTTCAATCAAATTATAAAAAGTAACAATATGTGAAAACACTTCAGTTTTCTCCCTTAACAAGAACACCCAAAAAGCTCTTGAAAAATCATCAACAATAGTCAAAAAATACTTATACTCTTCTTTACTTTGCACTTTGTATGGACCCCAAACATCTAAATGAACAATCTGTCCAACTTCAGTTGTTTTATGTTCACTAAGAGGAAATGGTTCTCTAGTTTGCTTAGCCTTGTGACACACATCACAAGGATCATTTTTGGATTCATTATCATAATTAAGTTTGTATTTAAGAATATTCAGAACTTGATCAGAATGATGACCAAGTTTGTTATACCATATACATTTGGATAAACAACAAGCTTGAATATTATGATTGATTAATTTTTTACATGTATTAAGAAAATACAGACTATTTTTTGATTACCAGTCCTCATCTGGGTCCTTAGAACAGAATCCTGAAGAATACAAACATCTTTATCAAAAATTACTTTGCATTTATTATCTTTATTAAGCATGTGTACTGACAACAAACTAACTTGATATCCAGGTACAACCAAGACATCAGTTATGATCAGTTTATTTGTTAACTTCAAACTACTAATGTGAGTAACTTGAGCTTTAGTACCATTAGGATGACCAACAGTCATATTAAGTTTGGATACATCAATTACATTAAAACATGTTTAACACAGTGTAAGTCATGTGTGGACTTGCACCAGAATCAATAATCCAACCAATGTACATATTATAAGTGCTTATGTTGGTATTATGATTAAAAAACCTTGAATGACTAAAACTTATAACACAATTTATACCTGCAATGTTTGCAGGCATACTGCTGCATCCAGATTTATCACTGGTCAAAGCCATAAACCTCTTATACTGATCATCTGTGAATGAATTAGATGAACCAGCAGGCCTATCTTTTTGCCCTGAAACAGTATTACTACTAGCATTGTTTTGATTAGTATTATTTTTCTTTTGAAAACCAGAAGGATATCCAACTAATTCAAAACACCTATCGTGATATGTCCATTCATTTTGGTGAGTCTGCACCAATTTTGGTCTATTTAGCCTTCTGAACTGATTATTATTATTATTGAAAGCAATGTTCTTATTGGCAGACCAATTAGAATTTCCAGGATTAGTCCTAGAAACAAAAGCAATATTATCAGGTTTAGAAGTACTATGATTAGAAGTACTTCTGTGAGACTCATCCCTGGATAAAGTAGCAAAGGCCCCTTTCACATCAGGAATAGGGTCATTGGTGAGGATGATACTCCTGATAGGAGCATAAACCTCATCTAACCCCATGAGAAATTACATCAGTTTAATGAGATTATTATGATCTTTTAAATCAGCAGAACTAGCACAAGTACACTCAGGAAGGCAGATTAGGGAGTCATATTGCCTCCACAGAGCATTAAACTTATGATAATATTCAGAGAGAGTTATTCCACATTTAGTGAATGAATGTATTTTATAATGCATATTAAAGATTATAGAAGCATCTTGTTTATCATATGTTTATCTTAATTCTTCCCAAACATCTTTAGCATTTTTTGAAAAAAATTATGCCATAAACACATCTTGTGAAACACATCCAAGAATCCAAGAAAGAACCACAGAATTACACCTATCTCATTGTTCTTGCCAAAAACCACCCTCTTCAGGTCTTGTTATCTTTTCATTTATAAAACCAAGTTTGTTTTTAGTATGGATTGCTATAGTAATAGCAGCAGACTATACCTTATAATTCTCAGGTCCTTCCAGTTTAAAACTTATTTAAGGTATGCCATTAGTGTCATTACTGTGCAAAAACAATGGGTCAAATTGATCAAGATGATCAGCATCATTAGAACCAGATGCTTTATCCTTATTCTTATTATCAATAGCCATATTGAAGACTTAAAGGATAACAAGAAACAAACAAACAACAGATAAACCTTATATCACCTTCAGTTACAAATAATCCACCAATTATCCAATCAACACAAACAAAAACAATCCCTTAACCTATACTTCGTCTCATGCAATTCTAGAAAAAACCTGAGAAAAAAACCTATAAGAGAGCGTAAGTGGTGTTACAGTGCACGCAATATCCAGAAATAATTGATCAAGAAGATCAATCAAAGCAACCAACAAGCAGCGGAAACCAGAATCAAAGTACATGAAACAAATAAAGAATGAACAAAATTAGAAAACAAACACCAAATACCAAGAAAATAGAATACCAATTGAATCAAATGAAAAAACAACTCTACTCCTAAATTAGGGTTTGATACAGAAAACCCTAATTTTGAAGACACACCAACACAATCAAGATTAACAAAATCTTGATTATACGCAACTGATTAACACTTGTTAATCACCAACAAGAACACCAGAACAAGAACCCCTAATTTTTAGAAAACCCTAAAAATTAATAACTATCAATTGACCTTCAATTGATACCCAAAACACTTAATTCAATAGCCAATTAGTTAACACTTAGATCTAGTAAGATCTGAACAAGAATAAAAAAAAACCCCAAAATTTAACGAAACCCTAATTTTTTAGGAAAACCATATTTTGATCAAAACACTTCGTTCAAAGCCAACCTGACTCTGATACCATGTTAAATTTATACAAAGTGATGATCAATCACAACAACAATATATTCAAAGACTAAAATTATGCGTATCAACCCAACCAACCACCCATTATGGTTGATACTTCATAGAGTGTTTTTGCAATATAAAAGAATCAAAGAAAACATAATACAAGAACTTGACTAACTGCTATGAATCAAACTGTGTGAGAATACACGCAGATAACACTAAAACTTAACCCTAAGAATGAGAGATAAGAGCCTTTTATAGCCTTGACTTGAAACCTTGTTCTGGATTAAGATTTGGAACATAATCACCCTTGAACTTCCAGATACCTGCAGTTTAGCCCCTTGATCTTTCATCTACTTATTATCTACAAACCTGCACAACATAAACACACAAAACCAAGAATATACAAATGACAATATAAGCCCTCAGCTTATCTTCCAACAATATCAGTTCAGATTTTATTTGGTTGAAATTTAGATGACCCACATCAATTAAAGTTCAAATGTACCAACTTTGAATTTTTAAGTCAAGAGAAAAAGAATTACATTGAGATGCTTGATTGCTCTACTCAAGTTGTGTTCGGTGGTAAAGCATGAAGCTATTAAAGTCACCGCTTTAGGCTTCCGGATATTTATTGCCTCCAATTTTCTAATGTCCTTTAGGAATATATAGCCGGTCACATATTTTTCCGGGCATCATCTTAAGATCTCGATATATAAAAGGCCACCATTATTAAAACTGCTAAGTAAACAAATTAACATTTCAAGAATCACTCATGCATAATGTGTTGGAGTTTTAGAATCATAACACTTATATAAAACAAGTAAACATCATCAAAACATGCAACGGAAGTAAAGATCAAATACTTGTTTAGAAAACTAGAAGGGAGGGTTGAATAGTTTCACCAATTAAAACTATGTTTTAATATATTTAGACCGACTTATGTCAATCTATTTGGATGTGTATGTTGGACATTGATAGATAGATATGTAAATGTGTAATGGAATGATAAAGAGTAAGAAACACATAACCACGACACGAGTGTTTATAGTGGTTCGGCTACAAGGACACGTTCCTAGCTCTACTCCACTCCCTGAGTCACCTACTCGAGAGCTCGTAATCACTACACGACACCAACTCCTTATGGCAGAGAAGCCTTCACAACATCGCCTACTCTTTTTCCGGTACTAGGCTAGACACCGGGTTCTTCCACTAGGTAGAACCAAACCTATCACAACGTCGCCTAACCTTTATTCAGTACAAGGCTAGATACCGAGTTCCATTACAAAGGAGGAACTACTACCCAACACTACACAACACCTATCCTAAAGGAGACCCACTCCTTACTATAACATCATCAAGGATATCAATATCCTTGGATACAACCTATCTCTAGTTGTACATCGATGCACCTCATCGATTATACACCCTTGGCATCTTTCACTAATGCCACTAGACTTGACTTCTAGGCACCCTTCACTAATGCCCTTGACACGGACGTTTGGCACCTTTCACTAATGCCTTTGTCTTGACTCCTTTGGCATCCTTCACTAATGCCTTTGACACAGATGTTTAAGCACCTTTCACTAATGCTTTTGTCTTGACTCTTTTGGCATCCTTCACTAATGCCTTTGACACAACACTTCTATGGAGGAAGAAAGAACTATCAAAAAGAGAACCTCAGTAGTCTTGATGATGACGAAACATGGCAACTCATGGACTTGAGCTTGCTCGACTTCAAGAGGTGGTGATCTTACCTTTAAGAGGAACCTAGAGAATCACACAAAAACAAAACACAAACTACATAGAGAGATCCTTAGGATGTGTGGGAGTGGCAACCCAAAATGAAAAAATGGCTCACTATTTATAGAAGAAATTTAGCTATTGTTCCACGGATCCTACGGATCCCTCACTTGAGGGATCCGTCCAGTGTATTCCTGGGGATCCATGGGACGCTCCTCTTTTTTTGGGTAAAGGGGAGTAATCCTGCACCCTCGTAAATAAATTAACCAAATAAACGTCATGGGTCATGGGTCATGGGTTATGGGTCATGGGTCTTATACTTTGGACCATGGGTATCCAAGTAGATACAATGTATCTACAAGATGCGATGCATCTACTCCATTGGTCATGGGTTAAAACCATGAGTCATGGATAATACCCATTTATGACTTATGCATGATGTCATGCAATGGGTTATGGGTTATGCTCCACGGGTATGGGTCATGGACTTTGGGTTTTACCAACTACATTCAATGTATTTGGTCAATGGGTCAAATACTTTAAACTTCTACCTATTTATATTTACCCATTATAATACATATTAGTTATGTATATATTTACCCAATATGTAAACACTAGTTGTTGTACATATGTATTACTAAATCATAAAATCACTTTTACTTGTTTAGTGTTTTATGTGAAAACGTAAGTATGTTAGTAAACTATTGGCCCAAACCATTTACGTATTTTATTTGTTTCGTTAAAATGATTTTACGTTTGTTATCGACAAAACATTAGAAGATCGTAAAATATAAATAAATGTTTTTACGGCTTATTTGTATTTACAATCTCCCCCTTTTTGTTGATGACAAAACATAAAATTATTTTAAGAAAAAACTAAACTTCGTAAAAGTTTGAATTGGAGTTTTTACTCTCTTCTCCCCCTTTTTGTCGAAACAAAAAGAGCGTCGAAAAGAAACCAACACATCCCTTTCTGAGGGCGTCAAGTAAAAATATACTAACTAATGCATTGCAACTATGTTTGCAAATGGTTTCGTCTTTGTGACGATAATGCTCCCCCTTGATGATTGCAACTTTGCAAAGGGGCGTCATGTATCGTAATCCTAAGATATATTGCAAATGATTTTGCAAAGCATCGCTTTGACAAGAAACTCCCCCTAGCTTAGGGTGTCAAAGTCTCCATGTGTATACTGAAAATCTACAAAACAAAGGTTAGAAAACAAGTATATAATGCATAATTTCCTGCAAATAAGACTCAAGTTAGTAGAAAATAAGTCTTCTGTTGCACGGATCCCACGGTTCCCTCCTTGGAGGGATCCGTCTAGGAAAAGTGGAGGGATCCGTCTATCTGAAAGCTTAAGACAACAATGGTGATGTGAGAAAATGATGTCACCATCGAAATGATATATGTAATTTTGCACCAAACATATACTCAAGATAATATAGCATAAAACATGTAAATTCATTCAATAAAATGCGAGAGATGATCTACAAATCTCTAAAACTAAGAGAATGATTTAACCATGTAATACATTTTCTACTAATTCTAATAAGTGACCAATAACTTAAAAAGCATCAATGTGCTTGAATCTAAGGATGGGTAGACTTGTTGATTTGGTCCAATCATTCAAGAAGATGATTAAACATGAAATGCAAATCATTTCGTACTTCTTGAACAAGTCCTTGGGTGATTAGACAATTAGAGCAATTATTGTCTTGTTTAGGAACCGGAGGAGATTGGATGTTTTGAGGAGGCTCTACAAATGATGGTGGAGGTTCATTGAGCAATGTAGGATGAGGTTCTACTAAGAATGAAGGTGGTGGTAATGGAAAGTCCTCTATATGATTAAGTCCTTGGTGGTTCCTTGTCTCCAACGGTGGATAATTTGGTGATGTAGGTGGTTCCCTATTTAACAAGAAGGTTGGTGAGTGGGAAGTTCTCGGTGGTGAGTGCTCTAATGAATAGAGATTTGGATGAGAATGAGGTTCGGTGAAGGAATGTAGTCTATGTTCTAGGAATGAAGGTGTTAGGAATTAGAAATTCCAGGTATTAAAGAGTCGGTCACCTCAAGTATATGTAATCGTTAGAAAGCTCGTAGTCGTCGTTCTTTTAAGCTAAGTAGTATTTAGTTTAGTAACACCGAGGAGGACGGACGGGTCTTTACCCACTGTATGCCTGATCCACAGCCCGTTGTGTGGCGTTTTATTGTAAGACTATAAATACTCTCTACCTTCCAAGGTAGAGAGTTGGAGCTCATAATAAGATCTTTTCTTTCTCTCACTAAGTTCCCTAAACCTCTAACTTTCTCTCTCTAGAACTCACCTTTATATGCCCACTTTGTGTTATGGTTTAGTGTGTTTATGAAATCCAATATGTTACAAATGGTATCAAGAGCCACGGTTTGATCATCTCTCTTTCATATCCTTGGATTTCTAGTAGTTTTTAGATGGTTTTTGAGTTTGAGAAAGTTTAGTGGTTTTTGCATCATTTGGATCACTTCTTGTGTTAAAGTTTGAATTTTGGGTGTACTTTTGTGTTTAGAATCATTGTATGTGCTTGGGTGTTGATTTGGTAAGCTTGAATCACTGTGGTTGGACTTGTTTTGGATTGAAAAGTGTGTTTTTGAAGTTTTTCTTGGTAGCGACTTGGTTCTCGTTGTGTTTTTCATCGTAGCGGCTTGCTTCAGTAAAAGTTAGCGAGTTACAGTGTTAGTTGTTAGCGACTTGGTCCTAGCGACTTGTCTTTTGAGACAAGCCGACAAATAGTACAAGTTAATGGATTCTCCACTACGGGTAGCGACTTAGTGAGGGTAGCGACTTGCTTCAGAAAGTGTTAGCGAGTTGTAGTGTAAATTGTTAGCGACTTGTTACTAGCGACTTGGATCTTAGCGAGTTGTTCTTTAGCAACTTGACTGTGTCTTAACGACTTGGATACTTAGCGAGTTGCTCTTTAGCGACTTGGCTGTTTAGCGACTTGGTGCTTAGCGACTTGGTTCAAGTGTTATAGCGACTTGGTATTTAGCGACTTGGTGACTTAGCGACTTGAAGAAGAGGTTTGACCAAAGTTGACTTTTTACGTCAAAACTTCAAACGGCCATAACTTTTGATCCGTAACTCCGTTTTCAAAGAAAATACTGTCAAAACGACCGAACGACTGAATATTGTGAGGTTTCACGACAAAGTTGTGAAACGAATTTTTCCAAGCCCAAATCCCCTCCAAAAGGAAGTTATTGAGCTTTTAAGTTTTTAGACCTAAATTTCACCGTAAAAAACGTGCATTAACAAAACCAATTCACAACCAAATAACACTTCAGCTAATCCTTCAAACAATCATCACTCCTAACACACAATTGTCTATCATTGTGTCGATCCATCAGTCATCTTAACACATTCCATTGGTCATTTCTTAACGGTTTGGTCTTGATTTTAGTAAAATCCCGCGAAAGATTTTATTTCTCGGTTTAAATCATAGACTTGTAAAATCCCGTGCATTCTACCACATCATGTCTTACTCTATTGACCCTGTGATTTCAGAAGTACTTAAACCGTATGATGTCAGAGACAACCATGAGAATATTAGCTATACCGATCGAATACAGATGATGGAATCAATCAATGATGATTTGAGTTCTTCATGCTCTGAGTCCAATGAAAAGGAATTGCACATGCTTGGACTACAGAATGCCATGCATAAGGAAAGTAGCATTGAATCTTATCAACAACTTCACTCACACCTTATGTTACTCACACCGATTGGAATGGAACGAACATGCATTGCCCTTTTCCGTCAAGACTTTTCCACATTAACGGGAACAATACTATTGAACTTAGAACAATTGGAACAACAACTTGATAAAGAGAAGGTTCTAAAGGTTAGTTCCAGTGCTGCACTTCAAGTGATCCACAACCAATTTCGGTCATTCATCGCTGGGGAATTTACATCGATTATGATCAAGACATGGTGAAATGTCTTTCAAGAGACACTTTGGAATGGAAATTAGTGTGTTCATTGAGACATTCATACAAATCATGGATAATGTGGAGAAGTACATTGAGGAAGTTACACATAAAGATGAAAACGTGAATGAGTGTCGGTGCGGTTGAGAGATAGTTGTGATAAGTTGGGTAATGTATCCATTGAAGAATCGGGTGTTCTTGAATGCGTAATGTCGAGTCAACATATAATGATGAGTTGGGTAAAGCACCGAGATGATGGATCGGTTGGCACCGAATCTGAGGCTCGAGATTGATAAGCTTGACACATCCGGTGTCCGGTGACTCTTGTTACACATGATGTGGATGCGATATTAGACCGTAAATTGAGCGGTGTCATGTAATGAGGTACCCTTTCTGCTCAACATAGTGCATCCGCTAAAGTACTTAAACAACCGATCATGATGTGAACATGACTTTCATAAATGTTCACATCGAGGTCGAGTCCGAGATTAAGTGTTTCAAAACAAAAGATATGGTTGATAAGAAGGCTTTTGATGAACTTTCAAACAAATTCTCAAATCTTGAAAACATTGCATTTCACTTGAAATCGCGATTCGAGTAAAGAAGAAAATTTTCAACTTAACAAACCATGTAAAACGGAACTTCACGAATTCGTGAACGTTTTAAAATTAACACTTTGAAAGCTCAGCTTCAAGATAAAGAATCAACCATTTACAATCTGAAGAAACATATTTCTGTCTTGAATGAGAAAAGTAATTTAGTCATGAATACACAAGACATTGATGCTATTATAACAAGAAATAATGAACTGTCAATTTATGTGGCTAAATTACTAAAGGAAAATGAGTCTTTGAGAAAGCATCACATAGAACTAAGTGACTCTGTCAAAGAAGATAGAACTAAGTCAATGGAACAAACAAACTCTTTGATAGAAAAAATTGATGAACTCAAAGCTCAACTTCAGGATAAGAGTTTCGCTATTGTTGCCTTAAAGAATGAGCTTAGGAAAACTGTAGGGAAAAGTGTGAACAAGTTTACAAAACCATCAACCTTGGGGAAACCAGTTTCTCATCCCATTAGAAACCGGTCTGTTGTTAGGCAGCCTACTGCGTTTATATCCGAAAGACCAAAATTTACAAAAACGCGGTTTGCCTCCCAAGTTGATGAGAAACAAGTTTTGTCAAAACCAGTCACTTCACCTGAGTTACCTAAGAATAAGGCTTCTAGCTCTGTTAACTCTCAACATGTAGCCACTTCTACTCCCAGCACCTCTAGGATTAGTTCGAAAACAGTGTCAAAACCAAGCATTAAAACCCAAAATTCATATGATATGAATGACTTGTGGAAGAACTATTATCTAGAAAAAGCTAGGAAAAAGGCACAGATTCGAAAAGACGAAATTTTAGGTGCAAGACCTAGGGTGAGGAATTCTACTAGATTTCAAGGCACTGCTAGTAGTTGTAAACCACTACCTAGGAACACTCAAAAGACTAGGGATTGGCATGCATCTAAGAGAAGTTATGTGCATAAGAATGCTAAGCATGTAGAAAACAAAACTAGATATTCTGAGTCTTTTTCGAATAAGAAACATTTTCCTAATTCACATGCTAAGGTACAATCCACTAAGACTACTAACGTGACTAAGGTTCAACATGTTGTAAAGCAAAACAAACCAAAAACTTCGCCTAGATGGATACCAACTGCTAAATCTTTGGAAACTAGGAACAAGGATAAGTCTTCCACTATGCATAAGAAGCCTTACAACCCTAGACCTTGCCATAAGTGGATACCATCTGGTAGAATGTTTAAGGATACTGGGCTTAGGTGGATTCCTACCGGAAAGCTGTTTTCTGATGGCAAAATCAAGGTTGACTGTGAAACCCCAAAGGGTTTGGATACTAATGTCACTAACCAAAATATATGCAATCAAGTTTGTAATATTAGTGCAGGTAGTCCTTACTCTGTTGGAGATACTTGATCCTTCACTACATGGGTGGCTTAAAGTATGGATTACAAATGGATTGATATCTCATAACTCACGGGTTCAAGTAACTCAATCTTGATATTCTTTCGGCTATGACGTCTGCTCACATCGATTCAGCCTCGATCTTCAACACTATGGCGTCTGCAGATAACACTTCAGGCCCGTTCTTCAAAGAAAAGAAAGGTGTACGCTTGATGCACTTTATCTTCAAAAGAAGAAATCTTCATGTTTATGACCATTATCATCGACATTCTTCATCAACAAGCTTCATGTTTTCCCACGCTCTGTCAACCCTCAAGTGGATCTCGTTCATTGGTGTTTATTCTTATTCACTTGTTCAAATCAAAATGGCAACGGATGCAATTTTGAGGGGAGAAGAGTGCATATACTACATGTTGATGGATGCTTGATTTATGGTCGTATGACTCTCCTTCAACGCCTAATGCTTCACCTACTAAGGATAACTGGGATTCATTGTTTTTCAAAGATATGTTTGATGAGTACTTTCAATCTCCAACGAATGTTGATCATCTAGTTTCTGAAGCTCATGCTTCGGTTTCTACTGACTCAACAGGTTCACCATCTAAGAAGTACTTCTCAGAATTCTCAAAAAACCTTATCTCCAATTACTTCACAAGGCGTTGATAACGACTATCATGATGTTGTAGTTGCACTATTGAATAATGATCCGCTCTTTGGTATTCCTTTGCCAAATCTTCACGGATTATTGTTCCTCTCATGGTGCACGTTATAAATCAACCACATGAACATTAAGGAAAATGACCACCTCATCCGCTCGAAAACATTATTGGTGAATCTTCCAGATCAGTATCTACATGTACACCTTAAGGAAGAATGCATTGATGTTGAGGAATCATTTGCTCCGGTTCATTTGGTGGGTCAATGTACATCCGATTGTATGTTTATTCACGTGTTGGACATTTGACACAAGTTGATTACTTCAGAGTTAATCATTTATCACTTATTTGAGATTGAAGTTGACCTTCACAAAGGCGTGTTCTTATTTGATAACTTGCTCGGGCTTAAGAATTTGAGTTGAAGGCTTGGTTTATCTAGTTACCGCAATCGGAGTGGATGGTTGAAGACACGGTTAACTATCACTATTAGGAGTTACGTTGTTTTACTCGATGTCACATGCGAGATGACGATGTGGATAATATCAAGAGGTGTTAATGTCTCTTACTTTGTTTGAGTAGTGAGTACTTAGAGATTTGCTTGAAGCATAGATTCTCGACACCGTTCTTCCATCTTTAAGTGCAAGCTTAAGACACAAATGCGGGAATTCGACTTCGTTTCAAGTTTGGTATATCGGATTTTTCTTCAACAAATGGTCACTTCAAATTGTCTACATATGGGTTGATAAAGATAGTCGAGAGAGTTCATGTAGTAGTTGATTCTCACAGATTCATTTGGGCTATTTGAGTTCTTCTTACAAGATTTCAAGATTATGGATATATTATGTTTCTTGATTCCGAGGTTTCAAAACCATTTGGGGAAGGATATATTATTCCAACTATTTGGGGAAGTGGTCTCGAGACCTTTGATTTTTGTTACTTGATGTTCGGTTGGAAGAAATGTGAGAAGAATATTTGGAGCGTGAGATGATATCGCCTATCGACATCTTATATACGGTTTATGATAAATTGCTTCGGTTATATGCACAACATGTTCACTTGATCGAGCTAATTCGCTTATTTCGAGTTGACATCCACAGAGATGATTAGTGACTCAACATGTTACAAGGATGTCATCGTCTCTACTCTTGTTGGGTACATGTGTACATTATGTCTTGATTGGTTATATGCTATATAACCGGAATCACTTGGTAAAATGAAGATGTTGATATATTGTTCCCTAAATAGACAACTGGTCAATCTCGAAGAGTATGGTGTACATCGGGGATGCACAATGAGTTCATGTGATCGGTCGAATCGTTAATCCGGATTTGATAACCACCGAGACGATCAATGTTTTAACTTGTTACCGGTGTTCTCGTGTTCTTCGGTCTTGAGCTTCAATCAATGAGACCGCTTTGTATTCAACTCTACTTCTTAGGGAAATGGTCTTTATTCGATGTTTGTCGGTTTGGGGAAGCTACCAAAGATTCAAATTGAGAAGGCTCATGTCCAGACGATTTTCTTAGCAACCTCGAATGCTTTGGTGGCGAAAGTTTAAGAGATGTTGATTCCTTTCTTCTACAACGTCTTTGAACGATATCTTTATCTCGGTACTCATTTCATCATTCTCTTAAACTAATTTATCTCTTGTATATATCTATTCGAAAAACAAAATACAAAATTATAAAACCCTCAAAATCAAATAGAAAAATATAAAACTTTCGAAAAAAAAAAAAAAAAATCGAAAAATCTTCAAAAAATATTGTCAATTTGTCATGTTTTCTCGGTTTGATAATATCTATGGTCTTTGTCTTGTCATTCAAAGAATGACACGGACTTCGATGTTGTTCAATTTTCATATTAAATATATATATATATATATATATATATATATATATATATATATATATATATATATATATATATATATATATATATATATATATATATATATTTGAGAGAAAGAGAAACAATGGTTTATTGTCATTTCGAGCAATAACCCACTTTTTCAAAGAAATAACATAGCCATGCTTTATCATGTTTTCAAATTCCATGCTCGATTCTATAAACATTTTCTTTGAAAACTAAAGCGCTTTGAAAAAATAACTCGGACTCTATTTTTGATAATCATCGGATTTATTTGTCAAAATATCTATCTCAATCAACAACCTATGTCATTGATTGAGGGGAGAATGATTTCAATTAGATTAAAAGTTATTTGTCATTCAATTGTTTTCAAAAGATATTTATGCATGTTTAATCAATGGAGTTTAAAGTCTTAAAATCCGATCCTTATCGGTTAAAATGCTTTCATAATCAAGTCACAATTCTCGTAAAGCTTTCAAAATTAAGTTAAATCACAAGAGATCACAAATCTCAAAGGATTTGATAATTGTGATCGGGGAGAATTTGTGATTTAAATTGGATTTAAGCTGATAATTCGGTAAATGGTTTTATAAGGATGTACAAGCTCTCCTTCCCACATGTGCCAAACGATTTCAAATTTTCCATGCACATGTTGAGGGGGAGCATCTATTTTAAACCACAAATAATTGAAACGTGATCAATTCATCTCAATGTGCAGTCTTTTCCTAATATGTGCAAAAAGATTTTTCAAATATGAGGCACATATTGAGGGGGAGCAAAATTATGAAAACCTCATCCTTCCCTAAAATGCTTTATCTACTTGTTTTGATAAAGGAAGTGATGTTGATATCTTTTAGAAAATGGTAATCAAAGAAGTTAATTCTTTCTCTTGCCTCCGTGTGTAAAACAATTTCAAACATTTGATGCACATGTTGAGGGGGAGCTCTTGTTCTAAAAATATCAAAAACAATTCAGGTACAAAATGCTTTGATAATATATCACAAGTATCTAGATTGATTTTCAAATGGTTTTCAATTGGTTCAAATGGCAGATGAACAATACCAAATAGACCGACCAAATTTACTTTATGTACGGTGATATAAGGATGATAAGGTTAGGTATTTGTTCCCATGATCCGCCGTAACCGGAGGGATCTACCGAGGACAATCCACTAGTTATGAAGTCCTTAGGTATGATGATAAAAGGAGAAAATGAGATATGGGAAGAGTGCGGATGACACGTAGCTAGTCTTGGAATAAACCCAATAAGGTTCTAGCTATGAAGTCTCGGTAAGCTTGAAGGGTTGAAGAATGAAAAGAATTGAATGAGAAAGGGTGAAATGAAATAGCCTCCATTTATTCAACCATAGGCGTAAACCGGTACACAATTCATATGCTCTTGATGGTAACATCGGTATTGAAGACAAGATGTCATGGACCCGGTGACGCTCTGCACTACAACTTCCCAAACCACTCAAGTTCCTCTTAAAAGGGCTTGTTTCATTCTCACGGGAACCGACATTATCTATCGACTTTCTCTTAGAGATTGTTGATATTGAAGAAGGAGACCTCTCCTAGTCTCCGACACGGGATCCAAATATGCACAAATTGAGTCTAGAGCCATGAGATCATCCATAAATCTCATTAGGACACTTTCAATGAAGACTCTCATTTCACACAATGTGGAAAGAGAGATTATATCTTGAGTCCCACGCTTTATCCTTGTGGTATAGCCGAACATCCGAGTGATATGCATACATATTCACAATGAAGATGGAAAACCTTCGAGCCAACATCAAACAAGCTCCGGTAGGTGGCATTTGAGATCTATTCAATAGATCAACCATGTGACAATGAGCAGAAACAATGGAGCGATTCAATCTTTTGAATCAATCATGGTTCGTGTTATGGATTGACGGTTACCTTTGATAAACCGGTCATTGTGCTTAAAACTCTTTTCTTTAGCACATCGACCGTGTCGAATATTTCAAATCAAAGGTGTTTTATGATTGATAATTGATTTTCATTAAAACCTTCGTTGTATTGCAAAAACAATTTCTATTGAGCAATACACGATTGTTTTTCAAATATCTTTTCATCAATCGGTGAATCTCTATTCATTGGTTCACTCACTCTGTGTTGTCTTCTTTGATACGTTCGGTTTGAGAATAGCTAGAGCATTGCGAAACCCGTCAAGGAAATTCTTCAAAATTTTACACGATCATAGGCGGTACATTTCTCGATCAACGGGAACCGTGGGCGTGTACCTCAATTCAACGAAGTGGTCAAAGACACTTTCGTGACGCTTTATTGCTAACTGTTGTATGCGGTACACCCAACGTTTGCGGTGATCGAATGATGCGGTCAATCCATAGCCGCATGCTCGCACTACACATTCATCTCAAAAGAAATCATGATAAGTGCATCAATGACTCGATATTTTCACTCCATGCTTCGCCACGCCGCCAATATCATGAATCAACGAAAGCTTCCACTACTCGATGAGAAGATATCATGACCCGAATGTGAGCATGTCGGTCCGAAAGTCACAACATCACATAATACCAACACCACAATGTATGTCTCGAGATTTTGTTGGTGATGATCTCAAAAGCTGGCTCAAAAGTATCATCACGTGGATCAGTAAAAGACCTCCACTTGGATTAACCAAACATGCAATGAGAAGAATCAATGACTACGAGCTTCAGAGCAAAGTACTACATTAAGAATGCAAGAACAATTGTTAATGTAATATCTGTTTGAACTCAATGTAATTTTAGTATATGTTTGAGGTGACCTCCCTTAGGGGGAGATTGTTAGGAATTAGAAATTCCAGGTATTAAAGAGTCGGTCACCTCAAGTATATGTAATCGTTAGAAAGCTCGTAGTCATCGTTCTTTTAAGCTAAGTAGTATTTAGTTTAGTAACACCGTGGAGGGACAGACGGTCTTTACCCATCTGTATGCACGATCCACATCCCGTTGTGTGGCGTTTATTGTAAGACTATAAATACTCTCTACCTTCCAAGGTAGAGAGTTGGAGCTCATAATAAGATCTTTTCTTTCTCTCACTAAGTTCCCTAAACCTCTAACTTTCTCTCTCTAGAACTCACCTTTATACGCCCACTTTGTGTTATGGTTTAGTGTGTTTATGAAATCCAATATGTTACAGAAGGCTTAGGAGTTTTACTAGAACTAGGTGCCTTTGGTTTAGAGCTTGATGAACCCTTTTCTAACTCAAGAGGTCTAATACTAATTCGTGCGGTACTCTTGGCAACTGTTGATTGGGATTGTTGAGGTGGGATTCTAGCATTATGACCTCTTACTGGTGATGATTCGGTGGATGATATCTCATCGATCATATGACCATTCCTTTTGGATGAACCTTTGGTTGAAGAGTTGTTGCTAGATGCTTTAGTCATAGTGATGGTGAGGATGCAATAGAAGTCTCTAACTACTGATTTTTAGGAATGTGGTAAGAGTGATGGCTTAAGCTCTCAAGAGTGTTTTGGTTTATAAAGAGTGAGTGTGAGTTAAGGAATTAAATTCATGACCACTAAGATAATTTGGCATGCACCAAGGTCAACTATGGTGTTGTTCAGCTCTAGGGAATCATTAAATGGTAACTAAAAGTGTTTAGATTACCAAAGATGGTTTAAATTTTTGAAAGAAAAGCTGATTAGAAGCTTTCTGTAGACACGGATCCCTCTCACTAGGGATCCGTCTGGTTAAAAACCAGGGATCCGTCTGTCAGACAGAGATGTGGTGAAGTAATTATGCTCTTGTAAGGTCTAATGCCTATAAATCTTGAGGGTTTGACTTTCCTTAGATGTCTTAAGTGATAGGTGACTTAAGTGTCCAATCACAAAGAGTGGGGATACTTAATGATGGTATTGGACAGAAAAATGGACTTTTTGAGAGTGTAACTAAATGTTTAAGGATGATACTCATTGATTTGAGTATGACAAGTGATAGAAACTGATCCTAGAGATCAGACGATGACTTAGGAGGAATTTGAAAATTTTCTAAAAAATAAAGAAAAATCAAAAGAAATTAAAAGTTGTTTTAAACCTATTTTAGGGTAAGGATAGACGAGGACGTGACCCGTCAGATTAGAGCTGGATGGGCAAGATGGAGGGTGGCGTGGGGAATCCTTTGTGATAGGAACGTCCCTTGTAAGTTAAAGGAAAATTTTACAAGGTGGCGATTAGACCGCTATATCTTTGTATGGGTGGAGTGTTGGCCCATCTCCAAGGCGCATGCTAACAGAGTAAAGGTGGCGGAATTGAGAATGTTAAGATGGACTTGTGGGAAAACCTTGCTTGACATGATCCCGAACGGTGTTTTCAGAGCAAAACTTGAGGTCGAGAATATTATCGAGAAGATGAAAGAAGGAAGGCTGAGGTGGTTCGGCCATGTCAGGAGGAGGCCACAATCAGCGCCTGTAAGAAGATTCGAAGCGCTAGTATTTGATGGTGTGAGAAGGAGGGGTAGACCCAATCTCAGGTGGGAGGATAGACTTAAGCTCGACATGAAAGAGCTGCTCTTGTCCAAGGACATAACCTCATATAGGAATGTGTGGAGAGATAGAATTAGGATTTACGGGTAGTTAGGTGTTAGGCTTTTTAGGCGTTTTCTGCTGCCTTGCCTTGGTGCCTTGTTTTGTCTTTGCCTTAGCTTAGGTCCCTTGCGTGTTTTTTCCTTGCTCTTTGTTGCCCCCTTAGGTTGCCTTTTTGCCCTTGCTTTAGGTCCCGTAGGTTGTTCTGCCTTCATTTGTTTTGCTCCCTTAGGTTTTCCTACCTTTGCGTTTGGTTTTGTTTTCTGGTATGCTCTGTGCTTTTGTGTAGCGTCTGAGCGTGTTTGGTCTGCCCCTTTTCGCCTGCTTTTGCTTGCTGTCCTTTTGCTTCCTTTTGCTCTCTCTTCTCTTCTTTCTCACCCGCACACGTGCACAAGCCGGAGGTCTCATTGGAAGCAGTTTCCTTACTCCCGGGTTTATCCTTGGGGTAGGGGAAGGATCTGTCTACATTTTACCTCCCCCATACCCTGCCTCGGCGGGATTAGGTTTGTTGTTGTTGTTGTGTGATAGAAATATCAAGCTAAGTGTTTGAGATGTAAGGAACAATGTGTGAGCATTGGAGCGGAAATATGGTGAGTTTGATGAGTTAATAAATCAAAAAACACTTTGAATTTGATCCTAAGTTAGCTACGGGTGAGTGTGAGACCTACTGAGCTTGAGGAAGACTTAAGTAGTCTTAAAGAATCATGTTTAGTTAGAATGGTGTGATATAGGAGACAGGTTTGATGTAAAATGATCTGTATCTGGTATCTGTTTGCCCGGATCCCACGGTTCCCTCATTTGAGGGATACGGCTACTGCAGACCAGAAGCCTCTCAGCAATTGTGATTTTTGCACTCTTAGCAAATGCTTATCCTATTCATTTCTACAATCAGTAAACACATGCACACAACAAGTATAACGCATAGTAAGTGGGGAGAACTAAAAGGTAATTAAAAAATGAGTGATAACGACTACTTGAATATGATCAAGTCATCGTAAAATCTCCTTTTACTAGTTCCTAAGTTAAGGTGTTCAATGCCAAATCATGGTAATTCCTACAACTACATCCTACTCCACATAAATATTGTTATGAAGTTACAAGCCATTGTTTTAGAAATTGTTTTCACAATGTAAGGTCCTATGACCTTACCTTCCATCCACACCTCCTTCCATTTCACTCTCGTCTTCATCTCCATCTTCATCCCGTTCACTCTTCATCCCACCATCTCTACTTCTTCTTCTTCAAGAAGTTAGCGAAGCACTTGAAGATCCCTTTAGTTTGTTGCCACTCTTGTGATGGGCTTGGAATATCGGGCAATTGATTGATGTAATCTAAAGGGTCGAGATCGGTGTTGCCAAGGGGATTGCTACTTCCTTCTCCTTCTCTTTGTCTTTCCCTCTCATCCGATGAATCCGTTGGTGGGTGAGGTCTCTTGCCATCCACCATGATCCTTGTAGTCTTTCCATCGGATAATGGCACCATGAATTTGTTGCAAAAGCTATGATCAAAGGAATAATGAGAAGGTTCTAAAGCAAAGATGAAGTTTGCTAGACGAGTCAGGAGCATTGCATAAGGGAGCACCATCTTGTCCATGCTTTTTACACTCGCCATCCTTTTTATCAAGTAGTAATTAAGGTTGAAGTGAGTGCCGGTCACAAGGCAATAAATCATGAAGCTCAAGCACGCATTGGGATGATCTTTGTTCCCTCCCAAGCAAACTACATTCTCCCTAACCACGAGTTCCCATTTCTTGTACAACAGGAACATTTCTGAAAGCTCTATTTGAAATAGATCCCTACAGATCACTTTGGAGTTTCTCGTGACCCTCAATGGAGATGCTCTTTCCATGAAGACGGTATCCCTTACCGTGGTTGCTTCCAGGATTCTCATTAAGTAAACTTCATGATGATCTATGATAAGGTTTTAAAATGTACCTTTTTTAGGGGTCGTTTAAGCCCTTATTTGATCACTTTTGTATCCGTTATTACTTAATATCGTTCCTTTTCACTTTTTAGGTCTCTTGAAGGCAAATTGCTGGAATGACACTTATTTGGACGAAAAGGCGCGGATATACGAAGAAAATGGCCAAAGTCAAGAATCGAGACACTCAAGATGCTGAAATACAAGGGGACGGTGTCAGGTGTTATCTGTGACGCCGTCGCATCACTTTTGTGACTCAAGAGCCAAATTGCTTATTTTCAAGTCACGGTGTCGGGCTTTAAAAGAGTAGGTCGTCACAACTCGACGGCCTAGATTTGATCCGACGCGTCGAGACTAAAGGGATGGCGTCACAAGCATAAGGTGACGCCGTTGCAAGACTAACGTGGCCAAGATAAAACCCTAATGACGGCGACGGCGTCACAAATCAAAAGGTGACGCCGTCGTGATTGTAATCTTATATATAGAATCCGAAGTTTTTAGTTTTAGTGTGTAGTCTTTTGGAGTAAAAACCTAAACCGAACCAAGGTTGTCTTGTATAGTATTTTAGGGTTCCAAACCCTATCTTACATCAAGATAAGTGTTTTACTTCATTAATTCAATTATGTCTTCAATTACTTGTGTGTATGCTTGCATGTTCTCCATGTCCGGCTAATTTACTTGTGTGTTTGCTTAGGGAATATGAAACTTAATTATTGAATATTGATTGGTTGTCTATTATCTTAATTGTTAATGATCTAGTAATGCGATAGGTCATTCATTGTGTAGTTAATGCTTGATTAATCTTTGTGAACCTTAGACTATAACACCTAGAGTAGTTGTAGGCTAAACCATCCAAAGAGTACCTTAGAGTTAGAGTTTATAATTCCTAGAGATTTTGTAGACGAGACCCTTTGGTAGTTTCAAAGAGTTAGGGACAAACGCATACCCTACGACTTTAGACACACAACGCAATTAAGAATAAGGACGTGATAATTCAACCATCAATAGGAGATAATTAAGGAGTAATAAAACCTAAGTAAACACATCTTTAAACCATCATACGAGCACACAATAATTAGACATACACTACATACACCTTAGATTAGATAATTAGATAAGTAGAGTAATCGGTAGAAATACCAACCCCCAAATCCAAACCCCGAGATTCGTACCTTTCCTTTCCTTAAAAATATAAAAAGATAAAAAAATAATCTTCCTCAACCCCAACCTTAGCGTAGTAACTTCTCACTAGCATTCCTATTCCCCTAGAGAATGATATCAATACCCGTGGCTTACCCTAATACTACACTACAACGATTAGGTTCACTGCCTAAGGTGTTATAAAACTTGCTCGAAGAAAAGGAAGTTCCTTTGACCCCGAACGACGCGTGTAGCGTTATCAAGTTTTTGGCGCTGCTACCAGGGAATAGAATAGCTAGTTAGTAGTCCACCTCGTTTAGGTTTCTTTGCTTGATTCCTATCAAGTAAAATTTTCTCATTTTTAGCTTTCTCGTAGTCTATCCCCCTTCTTCGTGACCTTTGCTCGTAATCCCATCACTTTTCATCATGAAAGGTGATAACCAACCACCATTCATCAACCTACCACCAAATGACCCGCCAAGAGCCCGTACTCTTGGTGAATACTCGAGACCAAGCCACCTAGGCTATAGGAACACCATTGAGCTTCCCGACCAAGCCCAAACTACGGCCCTGCGATCCGACACCATCCGGTTGGTGCAAAACGGATGTGCATTCCATGGACTTCGTTCAAGATCCTAATCGACATCTTAAGGATTTCCTTAAAATTGTCGATTCCATCGACCTTGATGCTACTACTCGGGAGACCACGCGTCTGCGTCTCTTCCAATTCTCTCACGGGACCAAGCTAGTAATTGGCTTGAGCGACTTCCCGGCTCCATCTCAAGTTGGGATGATCTCACCTCTCGCTTCCTTGCTCAATTTTTCCCACCGGGGAGAACCACTAAACTTAGGAATGACATCTTGATGTTCCAACAATGTCAAGGTGAATCCCTCTACGAAGCATGGACTCGATTCAAGGACTTACTTCATAAAGTCCCTCATCACGGCATTGATATTTAGCTCCAAGTCCAACTCTTCTATGATCACGTCAGTCCCTCCCTTCAACGAACCATTGATTATACTACACTACAATGATGAGGTTCACTGCCTAGGGTGTTATAAAACTTGATCGAAGAAAAGGAAGTTCCTTTGACCCTGAACGACGCGTGTAGCGTTATCAATCTACCATGTCATGTAGCTCCGCTAAAGACCATTCTTTGGAATACATGCACACTCCTTGATATGGGACAAGAAGTATTGATTCGCTCCCAAACGGTCAAGTTTTGTCACACAAGCTAGCCACTTGTGAATGGCCAACCGTAACAAACTTAAAACAGTTTGGAACCAAATGCAATGAAGATCAGGGGAGTATAGTGTTTCCCCAGGTCGTTATGTCCCAACGAGCTGTGCGAAGAATCACCAAACGAATAGTGATCGAGAGGATTTGAACGGAAAAGAGTTTTGATTGATTATAACTACAAAAAAAGTTTATAAACTACAGGGGCTTAAATGCAAATTAAAGAAAATTAAAAAGATAAAAAATATTAAATAAACGCAATCACTATTTGCAAAATGATGTTTTTGATTTTTCTTTTATAAACTTTAAATTAAAAACTACGTGACGTACAAAAGAAAATGTGAAACTGAAGCAATATTAATCCTAAAAATATGAAAATGACATTTTTACACACCTAATGATAAGAGAAAAATTTTAGAAAAAGAAAATTATTTTTAAAACTATTTATCTAATTATTATTAATTAAAAACTATTTTTACTTATTAAATAATAGCCTAAAATACAAGAAAATATGAAATAAAGCTAGAAAAATGAAATTATGACTTAGAAAAATCTAAAATAATTAAAGAGAATTTTCAAAACTAATTTTATATTTTTCTGATTATTATTGTATTTTCTATGAATTAAAAACTATTTAAAACTACTTAAATTGCTTAAAAATACAAATTTAACTAAGAAAAATCTGGAAAAATATTTTTTTGACTTTTTATATTTATCTTAACCTAGGAAAATGAAAACTTATTTTTTTGAAACTTTTCTGAATTAATTGTATTAAATGCTAATTAAAAAGTACTAAAAATTGATTTAAATGAAGAAAAATAGCAAACTGACTTAGAAAAATCTGAAAAATTCAAGAAAAGTCTAAAATAATATTATGAATCTGAGAAAAATATAAAAACAGGGGCTTGTGTGAAGGAATATGAGGCTGCAGTGGAGAGTTCTTATAAATAAGCACTCAAGATAAGCCAAAAGCTACAACTTGAGCACCAATCTATCACAGAAGCTTTAAAATGCTAAAAGTACCCAAATGCAACAAGTATCAACTAGCTTTAACCTCTAAATACTCACTGTCATGATTTGATGTTTTAAAATCTCAAGTGCTAAAAACAATGGCTGCCTACCACTTTTAAGCTTAAGCACAAGCTACCCCATAAGTGAAAATGAAAACCGGGTTTTGGAATCTAAACTAGACCTGGCCAAGAACTTGTAAACCAAAATGAGACCTAGATAAGCTCTATTGAGCTTTTGACAATCTGAAGACCACATGCGTAATCGATTAATCGAGTCGGTCTTGTGGCAAATAAGTCAAGTTGACAAGCAATTTTAGAGCTTATAAAAATTTACAAAATCTACAAAATCATAATAATAAACTAGACCGGTGAACTTATAAAACCCGAGTTTTACTAGATTTGACCGAAATGAATCAATGATAAATCATTCTAGGTTGGGTGAAAATTGGAATTTACTCTTTTGACTTTTGAGATATGAAAGTTTGACTTTTTGAGATTTGATTCAACTTTATGGTTTGAATATGATGTTTTAAGGTGAAATAAAACTACATTAAGCTACCTCTATGAATTCTAAACATGAATCAAGCTTTTGCTATTCTTAAAATCCAACGATCGTGAGTTTAAGACAATTGAAGAGAGATTTTGACTTTGAATCGAGTTTGATGATAAGTGATGCTTAGAATGAATCAAGTGGACCTCATTGAGACTAAGTGAGCGGATATTAAACACAAACAACGACTTAAGCTTAAACAAACCCATCGATCCAAACACTCTTTACCTTAACTGTTTTGTAAATTAAACTAAACTAAGTGCTTACTAGCTTATTCCAACAGTTAAACTGCATCAACATAATCTAAATACAGCTATATTAACAGGTTTAGACTAAGCAAATACCACAAATTCAAAACAAGTACTATATGTAAAAATGAAAATGAGATAAAACACTCACAAGTATCCAGCTTATATTGCAGCTTAAACCAGACCCAAAACTACACTAAACTAGTCTAATCCAACCCAAAATTAAGCTCTGCAACACCATTATCCATTTCCAAATCTGCTTGAACCAATTTCTCTTCACAGTTGACTTTTGTTGACCAAAAACCAAATTTGCTTAAAAGCGAAATGTAAGCTACCAAAAGGCTATAAAGAGCTTAAATAACTTATTTGAGCTTAAAATAAGCTACTAAAAGCTTGGGCATAGGAATTTGAAACTAAAATTGCAATGATGAACTTGAAAACATGAAATGATATTAAAACCTTGAATTGATACTAGAAAGTAGATTATACTGACAAAGTGACTTGAGTTTAGTACATTGAAACAAAATATTACAGCTTTTAAGTTAAACTAAGACATTGATAAAAAATACGACATTAAGGAAATTTTAAACTAAATTCTACTACTCTCTTGCTTCTCTTTCATCTCTTTTTATATGCAAAAGTGCTTCCACATGTTCTCTGAGCAAGTCCCACCACTCTCTGGAGCCATTGGATGAGTTAGGATCATATTGGCCATTGATTTCATTTTGGCGGGAAAGTGGTTTTGACCTGTTGGGGTTGAGTGCAAAGGTAGAAGAAGCATTTAATGCTTCTTGGAGTTTGGTGAGGTGGGGGGAACAAGGAGAGTGGAGGATGAGCTTGGGGGATGGGAGAGGTTGAGTGTTTGCAGACATAGTGGGTGAGGAGAAGAAGAAAAGAAAAAGGCGGGTAGGGGTTTGACCAGAGATTTGACTGGGGAGTATTATTGCAAGGGAGGTCAAAATGAAGGGGGTCAAAAGGTTTGGCAGGGGTCCAAATGCAGTTTTGACAAGGGCGAAGGGGTGTAAAGGTTTTAATACACAAGGACCTATTTGTAATTTCGAAAATGGAGGACCAATTCGCCATTTTGCAAAGTTGTTCCAAGGGACCAAAAGTGACAAGCTCCAATAGTACAAGGACCAAACTTGACATTTTCAAATTTCCAAGGACCATTTTGCCATTTTGCAAACTTGAAGGACCAAACTTGTAATTTCTCAAAACTTTTGATATTTTTCACCAAAGGACTAATTTTGACAACTTATGATTTTAAAAGGACCTTTGGTGACTTTTCTTTGAAATAAGTGCTCGGGGACTATTTCGACAACTTTTGAAACTTGGGGACCTGAAGCGCCAATTATGCAAACTTAGCTCATTTTTCATCGATTTTAAACATTTTGCATCCGAAACATATAAAATGCAATTTTGAGATATTTTCGATATTTTGATGCATTTCGAGCATTTTTAAGCGTTTTGCGATTCAGATTTAACCAAAATGATGAGTATTTACACACTCATCAATCCCCACACTAAACTATTGCTAGTCCCTAGCAATATTTTGAGAAAAACATAATGGATTTGAATCTCTTTACCAAAAGCCATTACTTCGGAGTAGCCAAATGTTTGATTCAAGTAAGAACTATGGTACACCGATAACCATGTGATTTTGAGCGGACCACCGACTTCAACGGATTTGATTTGTCTTTACCGAAGCCGTTTGCTTCGGACTAGCCAAATCTTAGATAAATTATCAATATTATCTTTGGTGAGTGATTACCAATTATGGTTTTTCCATCGCCTTTACCACAAGCCATAAACTTGCGGGCTAGCCAACTCTTCACTTTTAAGGATATGGTGAATGAATACCATACAATTTTGGGCAAATTGCAAGCCGTCAACGGATTTGAGATATCTTTACCAAGAGCCGTTTGCTCTGGATTAGCCAATCCTTTTATTTATTAGACAAGCGGATCGATAACCAATTGAGTAAGTGCAAAACACTTACTCAAAAAAAAATTTGGCCAAAATGGGGAATTAGGCGATATAATTACATGATAAAATTCGTGAGAATTCCCCCACACTAGAAATGAATATTGCCCTCAATATTCAAAGTACCTACTGTTATGCCGAAACAAAGAACGTAAAGGGAAATACTACGGCCATTATTTGAAAGATTTTTTTTTTTTTTTTTTTTTGGAAAACTTATATACAACATGTGGGCAACTCCCCACACTAGGGTGGTACACACGGTGAAAACCCATGTAGTGTGCTCTTGTTTTTGATTACCGAGTCGCTAGCTTGACTCGGCCCCAATTAATTTGTTCATGGGAAGCAAAGTGGAAGAAACAATCTCCATCGGACTTTCATTCAAGATGTTTGGACAAACATTTGAAGCACGTGAAAGATCCACACCGATGAGATATACATAGAACCGGCTCAAAAATGATAAATGAAAATGCCGGGGTCAAAGATAGTGTCTTCATTCCCGAAGGAGTGAAGATGAAGAGAAATCACAAGATATTTGAGGAAAGGAAGAAAGATTTTTATAACAATCAAGATCCATTCTTCATCCTCAAATGTAGACATATCGGGAGGAAGGGTGAGGGTAGTATAATTAATAAGCAAACTCGTAAGATAGAGTACACCTTCCTCCGAGCCAATATCATCCTCAAGATCAAAATAGAAATGATCATGTTCCGGAGGAGATATGTCATGAGAGAGTTCACCGGAGAACTCTTCATGAAAGGAATCATTCACATGAAGTGAAATTGTGAACTCTTGTTCCATTGTGGGCTCATCGCTATCCTCGGTCTGAGTATCAAAGAGTGGATTCTCAGAAATTAAAGTGAATTCAGAGTCGAATTCAAATAGAGGATTAGTGAGAGTTGTTTGAATGCTTCAGAACAAAGTGATCAATATTCTCTATTGGATTTGTTGGGATAAGAAGTGAGTGAACGATCATTATAAGGAGACTTTCGGTCTCTCCCGGATCGGCTTCAAATCAAAGAGAACATCATTACTTTCGATGAAAGTGGATTGATGTGAGTGAGTTCATCGGTGAACTCCTCAAGAAGATGATCGACATCAGTTGTGGAAGTGATGCCTCAACATACTCGATGTTTCCATAGGAAGCACAATCTTCGCTACAATTGGAGAAAGTTTCAAAATGATCTTTTGAACACTCAAGAGGGAAAGAGAATCACACATATGATCGAAGTTCCTGTGACTCTCTCGGGATTGGGACAAGGTTCTCAACACTAGACTTTATGAATTCGTCCGATTCCTTTTCGAGAACAGTGTCAAGATGCTCGTCCCCATGTTCGAGAGAGTGAGTGGGAGCTTGGTGTGATAGCAATTGTTTGAGATGGAATCTCAAGCTTTGGGATATCAACCGATCGAGGGAGTTGAGAAATAATATTAAAAGGATAAAACTCTCCTCGTCATCATCATACATAGTCGCCTTAAGAAATTGGGAGCGCCTTAGAGTGCATGCTCTAGGACTAATAATTCTTCCCTAGATTGGCGGGCCTCTCGTTCTTGACTAGCAATTCTCCCATGGTCTTTTCACCACTCACTTGATTCTTAAAGTTACGAATCATATCATCAAGTGTTTTCATTGCGGTTTCAAAATTTTGGGAGATTTCTTGAGACAACGGCTCGGTGGAGTTTGAACCGTATGGTTGTGGAGGTTGGAAATTGTCAAACTGTGAGAGTCATGATTGTTACAAGGAATTGGATTCCCTATTTGACAATCGAGTGAAGTGAGGACCTCCAAGACTACAACAAGAAATTGTTGAGTCCGGACAGTGAATTGTATGGATATTGGTCATAACCAAAGTTCGAGCATCACCGAAAAGCTGTTCATAGACACACGTGTTTCGGATTGACACTCAAATCCTTGGTGAGGACCTCCACAAAATTCACAGCAGATTAAGTTGATTATATGAAGATAGGTCGGCTGTGGTGTGTGATTGGAAAATTTTGAGGGTCGTTAAATGAGTTCGGATTAGGATCATAATCAAATGAATTCCTCGAACCACAAGACAAACAACTCCGTTATGAATATCATTACCACATTGTACACACGTACACCAACGACGTGGTGAACCAAAAGAGGCTCACCACAACCGACACAAGGAATAAACGATTTCATTTGAGAGTAATGAGAAGGAATCGGTTTATTCAAAGAATCAACAAAACCAACATGGTGATCCGAATGACTATCAAGTCTCGAAGAACATTTTGAAAAATCCGGAGGTGGGACAAGTGGTGTGCTCGAGAGCTAGCAATTTCCACCACTTCCGTTATGGTCTCTGGTTACGGTTTTGAGAAGCGTGAAGATTAGGCAAGTCATTCTTGCTAGTCACCGGTCTAAATTTCGCATGTTTGCTTTTAACCGTAAATCGTGAAAGTTTAGGATCAATTTTAGACGGCTTAGGAGCAATTGAGGGTTAGATCTTTGGATAACCGTAGGTTGGACGTATTAGCACCTCCATTATCGAGAGGAAGTACCGGTCCTTTGTCACCCCGGTTTCTCGTTCCATTTCCCTACGCGAATTAATGGATCATCACGAACAACACGAATTCTTGACATTTGTGATAAAGTATGAAGTTTTCAAATTGCCCGAATTCGTCATAGTCGAGAGATTCCATGAGAATAGAAGAAGTTAGAATCAAATGGATAGAGGGTAAAGGGATAAAGAATCAAAAAGGGTAAGAGGGTAAAGATGAATATTTTTGGTATTTTTGAAAAACATGATGCAAAAACAAATAATGAAAATCTTTTTGGGTTTTTGATTTTTAAGATGTTTTTGGATTTTATAAGAAAATATAAATACATATAGATGGATGGTATAAACAAGGAGTGAATATTCAAATCACTAATCGCTAAGCGTAAGATAATTAGCACTGACTCCGGCGTGGCGTAAAATTTGATTCGCTCCCAAACGGTCGAGTTTTGTCACACAAGCTAGCCACTTGTGAATGGCCAACCGTAACAAACTTAAAACATGCGGAACCAAATTCAATGAAGATCAGGGGATTATAGTGTTTCCCCAGGTCGTTATGTCCCAACGAGCTGTGCGAAGAATCACCAAACGAATAGTGATCGAGAGGATTTGAACGGAAAAGAGTTTTGATTAATTATAACTACATAAAAAGTTTATAAACTACATGGGCTTAAATGCAAATTAAAGAAAATTAAAAAGATAAAAAATATTAAATAAACGCAATCACTATTTGCAAAATGATGTTTTTTATTTTTCTTTTATAAACTTTAAATTAAAAACTACGTGACGTACAAAAGAAAATGTGGCTGAAGCAATATTAATCCTAAAAATATGAAAATGACATTTTACACACCTAATGATAAGAGAAAATTTTAGAAAAAGAAAATTATTTTTAAAACTATTTATCTAATTATTATTAATTAAAACTATTTTACTTATTAAATAATAGCCTAAAATACAAGAAAATATGAAATAAAGCTAGAAAAATGAAATTATGACTTAGAAAAATCTAATATAACTAATGAGAATTTTCAAAACTAATTTTATATTTTTCGATTATTATTGTATTTTCTATGAATTAAAAACTATTTAAAACTACTTAAATTGCTTAAAATACAAATTTAACTAAGAAAATCTGGAAAAATATTTTTTGACTTTTTATATTTATCTTAACCTAGGAAAATGAAAACTTATTTTTTGAAACTTTTTCGAATTAATTGTATTAAATGCTAATTAAAAAGTACTAAAATTGATTTAAATGAAGAAAAATAGCAAACCGACTTAGAAAAATCGAAAAATTCAAGAAAAGTCTAAAATAATATTATGAATCTGAGAGAAATATAAAAACAGGGCTTGTGTGAAGGAATATGAGGCTGCAGTGGAGAGTTCTTATAAATAAGCACTCAAGATAAGCCAAAAGCTACAAACCGAGCACCAATCTATCTGAAGCTTTAAAATGCTAAAAGTACCCAAATGCAACAAGTATCAACTAGATTTATTCTCTAAATACTCACCGTCATGATTTGATGTTTTAAAATCTCAAGTGCTAAAAGCAGTGGCACTACCACTTTTAAGCTTAAGCACAAGCTACCCCATAAGTCGAAAATGAAAACCGTGTTTTGGAATCTAAACTAGACTGGCCAAGAACTTGTAAACCAAAAATGAGACCTAGATAAGCTCTATTGAGCTTTTGACAAGTCTGCAAGACCACATGCGAGACTCAAGACTAAGCGAGTCGGTGCATGTGGCAAATAAGTCCAAGTTGACAAGCAATTTTAGAGCTTATAAAAATTTACAAAATCTACAAAATCATAATAATAAACTAGACCATTGAACTTATAAAACCCGAGTTTTACTAGATTTGACCGAAATGAATCAATGATAAATCATTCTAGGTTGGGTGAAAATTGGAATTTACTCTTTTGACTTTTGTGAGATATGAAAGTTTGACTTTTTGAGATTTGATTCAACTTTATGGTTTGAATATGATGTTTTAAGGTGAAATAAAACTACATTAAGCTACCTCTATGAATTCTAAACATGAATCAAGCTTTTGTTATTCTTAAAATCCAACGATCATGAGTTTAAGACAGTTGAAGAGATTTTGACTTTGAATCGGTTTGATGATAAGTGATGCTTAGAATGAATCAAGTGGACCTCATTGAGACTAAGTAGACGGATATTAAACACAAACAACAACTTAAGCTTAAACAAACCCACCGATCCAAACACACTTTACCTTAACTGTTTTGTAAATTAAACTAAACTAAGCTGCTTACTAGCTTATTCCAATGTTAAACCGCATCAATATAATCTAAATACGACTATATTAACGAGGTTTAGACTAAGCAAATACCACAGATTCAAAACAAGTACTATATGTAAAATGAAAATGAGATAAAACACTCACAAGTATCCAAATTATATTGCGACTTAAACCGGACCCAAAACTACACTAAACTAGTCTAATCCAACCCAAAATTAAGCTCGCAACACCATTATCCATTTCCAATCTGCTTGAACCAATTTCTCTTCACAGTTGACTTTTGTTGACCAAAACCAAATTTGCTTAAAAGCTGAAATGTAAGCTACCAAAAGGCTATAAAGAGCTTAAATAACTTATTTGAGCTTAAAATAAGCTACTAAAAGCTTGGGCATAGGAATTTGAAACCGCAATTGCAACAAATGAACTTGAAAACATGAAATGATATTAAAACCTTGAATTGATACTAGAAAGTAGATTATACTGACAAAGTGACTTGAGTTTAGTACATTGAAACAAAATATTACAACTTTTAAGTTAAACTAATGTTGGGAATTTTGAAGTTCCTAACAATAGCTATTGATGGTTTCATTGAAGACTTGGTTTCATTGAAGTTATATTGGTTTCACCGAAGTTATATTGGTTTCACTGATGGTTTCATTGAAGAACAAGTGGTTTCACTGAAGTTACATTACTCTAAAGGATTCTCTTTGAAGTGGTAAAGCCGTGCGTGTTTAATTTGAAGGAGTGGAAGTCGACTAGGATCTGCATGGTCTTTATTATCTACATGCTAGCCCATACTTTATTATTGTAATCGCTCGAGGTTAGCATGAGCATGTGTAGAGTTTACCCATAATTATTATTGTCGCCCAATGTTAGCATGGGCATGTGTATGGGTTTACATTTATTTATTTGCATGCTTGTACTTTTCCCAATAGAGGAATAGTGTTCCTTGTCTATAAAAGGAACTTAGGTCTTTTGTATTAGGTACTGATGAAAAAAAAAAAAAAAAAAAAAAAAAAACAGGAATAGATCCATTTCCTTCATCTCTTTCATTTCATAATATTCATCTTCTAATGAGAGTCTAGACACACGAGTATAGTGTGTGTAGATTAGTAGTAGTTGTAGTAGTTTTTATTTTCAATAAGAAAAACCTTGTTGGTAACTTTGATTGTGTTCTTGTTATTCCGCTGTGCATGTTCAATCATTGTTACTATACACTCTAGTTGAGTCCGGATCTTGGATTTCACAACTAAGACATTGATAAAAAAAAATGACATTAAGGAAATTTTAAACTAAATTCTACTACTCTCTTGCTTCTCTTTCATCTCTTTTTATATGCAAAAGTGCTTCCACATATTCTCTGAGCAAGTCCCACCACTCTCTGGAGCCATTGGATGAGTTAGGATCATATTGGCCATTGATTTCATTTTGGCGGGAAAGTGGTTTTGACCTGTTGGGGTTGAGTGCAAAGGTAGAAGAAGCATTTAATGCTTCTTGGAGTTTGGTGAGGTGGGGGGAACAAGGAGAGTGGAGGATGAGCTGGGGGGATGGGAGAGGTTGAGTGTTTGCAGACATGGTGGGTGAGGAGAAGAAGAAAATAAAAAGGCGGGTAGGGGTTTGACCAGAGATTTGACTGGGGAGTATTATTGCAAGGGGGGTCAAAAGGTTTGGCAGGGGTCCAAATGCAGTTTTGACAAGGGCCAAGGGGTGTAAAGGTTTTAATACACAAGGACCTATTTGTAATTTCTGAAAAATGGAGGACCAATTCTGCCATTTTGCAAAGTTGTTCCAAGGGACCAAAAGTGACAAGCTCCAATAGTACAAGGACCAAACTTGACATTTTCAAATTTCCAAGGACCATTTTTGCTATTTTGCAAACTTGAAGGACCAAACTTGTAATTTCTCAAAACTTTTGATATTTTTCACCAAAGGACTAATTTTGACAACTTATGATTTTAAAAGGACCTTTGGTGACTTTTCTTTGAAATAAGTGCTCGGGGACTATTTCGACAACTTTTGAAACTTGGGGACCTGAAACGCCAATTATGCAAACTTAGCTCATTTTTCATCCGATTTTAAACATTTTGCATCCGAAACATATAAAATGCAATTTTGAGATATTTTCAGTATTTTGATGCATTTCTGAGCATTTTTAAGCGTTTTGCAGTTCAGATTTAACCAAAAATGATGAGTATTTACACACTCATCAAGTATCCTTCCAAATTCTACAAGAGAGAGGGTGTACTCATGCTCATTGATGATGAAGTCTATTGATATGGTCCCGTCTTCATTCCTAACGATTCTCATTGTCTTGTAAAATTCAAGCACGAACACCGGACAAATTTGTTCGTTAATGTCCAAGAGGCAATCAAAGCTAATTCCTACAAAGACTTGTCGATGTTGGTGTTTGCGAGGAATGATGGTTCAACCACACGGCCTTCATGGAAAAGCCTCTTTTCTAGCAACTTGAAAGCTTTCCTATCCTCCGGGCTTAGGCCTTCCTTACGATGGTACATTGGGATGTAGTGGGCGGTATCATGGTAATCTTGTTGGCGGTTACTAGGCATGATTGTTCCTATACAACAAAACCACAATGTGTTTTTAATTGTGTGAATAGTAGCCTAAAGGGTTTAATCACAATTTTGCTCAAAACATCTTTATTGAATTCAAGGAATGAGTTTAATTTGTATTAACAATGTTAATTCTTTGATTTAGGTTATCTTATAAAACAATGTGGTAACAAATTATGACAAACCCATTTGAACTCAACTTCTAAAGATAAAAATTGTAATCCTAGAAATCAAGGAATGGAAATAACAATGTAGTGAAGATTATACTTACACAAGAGATTGTTTTGCTTGAAGAAGATGATCAATTTGCTCCTGTGAACAGTAACTAGGTTTATGTTCGTGAGTATTTGATAGAGAAAAGTGGTAGTGGAACTTCCACAGTGATCATTTCTTACTTATGTTGTCTTCTGTTGCACGGATCCCTTGTACGAGGGATCCGGCTAGTTCAAGCGCAGGGATCCGACATAACAGCAATTAGTCATCTTAAGTATTCCTTGATAATTTTGGTTTGGGAGTTCTAAATAGACTAGGGTTGATGTTTATGCTCTAAAACTTATTGTTTGGGGTTTTGACGGGTTATACTAGTCCTATTTGACGAGGTTCCCTTTTTATGAATAAATCATAATTCTTTGGGAAGTTTTCAAAGATTATGATAAAATCCTATTTTATCATAATGTGGGAAATTTCACATGGATACTCATTGACATAGATGAAATTTCAATAATCCTTTTGTAAGGAGTAATGATCAAGGCTCTCGAATAGCTGAGATATCATTATCACTAGTTTGTAGTTTTATCTATAGATATCAACGAAGAATACTATTCTTGATGATGAGTTTAATATAGATAACTACTTTAGTGATTATTAAGAGAGCGTAAAGATACTACTAAGACTTAATCATGATTAAAGAAAAATGACCTTATCAAAAAAATTATTTGTAATTTATTAAGGATCATACCTTTGCTAAATATTCTTTTTAAGGAAAGAAGTATTTAGAGAGAAATTCTTCATTATCTTCTTGGGATGCCCAAATCCAAGCATGGAGAATTCTTAAAAAAGAAAATATTAGAACGTTCTACCATTGTCCAACATTATAAAATATGATGATTTTTAAAACGTGACCTTTTGTTAAAAAAAATCCTTCTTTGTAGTTTTCAAACATACACGGATCGTATCAAGTTTTTAAAGTACAACATACTCTAAGAAACTTGGTAACGAAGCTCTGATGCCAATTGTGGAAAACTAGAAGGGGGGTTGAATAGTTTTACCAATTAAAACTATGTTTTAATATATTTAGATCGACTTATGTCAATCTATTTGGATGTGTATGTTGGACATTGATAGATAGATATATAAATGTGTAATGGAAAGATAAAGAGTAAGAAACACATAACCACGACACGAGTGTTTATAGTGGTTCGGCTACAAGGACACCTTCCTTGCCCTACTCCACTCCCCGAGTCACCTACTCGAGAGTTCGTAATCACTACACGACACCAACTCCTTATGGCGGAGAAGCCTTCACAACGCCGCCTACTCTTTTTCCGGTACTAGGCTAGAGACCGGGTTCTTCCCCTAGGTAGAACCAAACCTATCATAACATTGCCTACCCTTTATCCGGTACAAGGCTAGATACCGAGTTCCACTACAAAGGAGGAACTACTACCCAACACTACACAACACCTATCCCAAAGGAGACCCACTCCTTATCACAACATCATCAAGGATATCAATATCCTTGGATACAACCTATCTCTATTTGTACATCGATGCACCTCATCGATTATACACCCTTGGCATCTTTCACTAATGCCACTTGACTTGACTTCTAGGCACCCTTCACTAATGCCCTTGACACGGACGTTTTACACCTTTCACTAATGCCTTCGTCTTAACTCCTTTGGCATCCTTCACTAATGCCTTTGACACGGACGTTTAAGCACCTTTCACTAATGCTTTCGTCTTGACTCTTTCGGCATCCTTCACTAATGCCTTTGACAC
This sequence comes from Chrysanthemum lavandulifolium, assembly GCA_022545495.1. Taxonomy (NCBI): domain Eukaryota; kingdom Viridiplantae; phylum Streptophyta; class Magnoliopsida; order Asterales; family Asteraceae; genus Chrysanthemum; species Chrysanthemum lavandulifolium. The sequence continues at coordinate 261,594,780 of CM040241.1, read as the reverse complement.
AACACTTCTATAGAGGAATAAAGAACTATCAACAAGAGAACCTCAGTAGTCTTGATGATGACGAAGCATGGCAACTCATGGACTTGAGCTTGCTCGACTTCAAGAGGTGGTGATCTCGCCTTTAAGAGGAACCTAGAGAATCACACAAAAACAAAACACAAACTACATAGAGAGATTCTTAGGATATGAGGTTAGAAGGTTTACAATACTAGGAGAAAGTATGTGTGGGAGTGGCAACCCAAAATGAAGAAATGGCTCACTATTTATAGAATAAATTTAGCTACTGTTCCACGGGTCCTACGGATCCCTCACTTGAGGGATCCGTCCAGTGTATTCCTGGGGATCCATGGGACACTCCTCTTTGCCCATAGGTTTTGGGTCATGGGTCATGGGTCCTAGACTTTGGACCATGGGTGTCCAAGTAGCTACAATGTATCTACAAGATGCAATGCATCTAGTCCATGGGTCATAGGTTAAAATCGTGGGTCATGGATAATACCCGTTTATGACTTATGCATGATGTCATGCAATGGGTTATGGGTTATGCTCCATGGGTATGGGTCATGGACTTTGGGTTTTACCCAACTACATTCAATGTATTTGGTCAGTGGGTCAAATACTTTAAACTTCTACCCATTTATATTTACCCATTATAATACATATTAGTTATGTATATATTTACCCAATATGTAAACACTAGTTGTTGTACATATGTATTACTAAGTCATAAAATCACTTTTACTTGTTTAGTGTTTTATGTAAAAACGTAAGTGTGTTAGTAAACTATTGGCCCAAACCATTTACGTATTTTATTTGTTTCGTTAAAATGATTCTACGTTTGTTATCGACAAAACATTAGAAGATCGTAAAATATAAATAAACGCTTTTACGGCTTATTTGTATTAACAACTTGTAATTGGTTAACCATATATAAAAGTATATGCGTACCTTTTGCGATTCCTAGCAAAACAAGGAATCGATAAACAAGAACCAATAAAACCTAGTAAATTAGGGTTAATATAATCGACTACACCTTAGTCGAATAGGGACAAATTCATAAAAACAAATGTATTTGTCTTTCATTCTTGTACACACGTATTACTAACGATTCAATGAGAAAAGCTAGGTTCTTGAATCACAAACAAACCAAACACTTAATTTTGAGCTAAGGAAATAGACTCCAATGGGATTAGGAGGGGCAGCAATCGGTTCAGCTCAAACCAAGAGGAGAGGAGAAGAGAAATTAGGTTTGCAAGGATTCTAAATTAGTTTATAATGAATACAAGGGGTTTGTATTTATACCATAACAATCTTAGAGTCCAAGTTAGGGTAGAAAACCCCTGCTCCCTTTGATCGACCGGTTATAGGAATCCAAAGGGGTTCTAGAACCTTCTCGATCATTAATTTCATTTCTAGTCCTTTAACGTGATATTTTATGACCGCCAACAAAACCCCGTTAAATACTAACTCTCGTTAAGTGTTTATTTATTTTGTGAATTAATAATTAACCATAACATTTTATATTAGTTATTAAAACATTGAATCTTATAAATAAAGTGTGCAATCCCGAAGTCTCGTGTTCGAATCCGGTCATACACATATTAATTTATATCAATAAAACTAACATAATGTCTTAATAAAGGAACAATAATAAAATATTTTTCGAAGAACAAACATGAACACCAATTTATGTTTGTTTAAGTGTTCAAATTAGTTCATTTGTTTGGTTAAACCAAACCTAATAAACCCCAACAAGCCTCGTTCGTGTTGGTTCGGTTATATAACCCTACCTATAGATTATCATACAACAAAATTTGGTTTATTCTCTTTCTTGTAGGAGTTTCTCTATCTTTAATAAACGCATTCTCATTATGTTTTTGGTTTGATAATTGGATGTTTAACCAATACAATGATTCGAAAAGCTAATATTAAGCAAAGAGAAGAAAAATGATACATTTGAAAAGGTCTCCTATTTGAATTTCACTTTAGGCCGCTTGAGCCGCCCCTCGTTGTGTTGTGTAGTTTCTAACTGCTCTAACTACACATCCTCCCCTCACTCTATCCACATCCATGCAGTCCCCTATATAGTATTTTCAGTAGAATTGTTGCACTTCATATTTCCCATCTCAACATGGTCAGTCCTGAGTTTTTTGATGCCCTGAGCGAAATGATCGGAAAATTGCCCTTAATTGTAAATCAACAACGCACTATTTGGTTTGGCATTTAAGGAAACGCACATATCAACTTGATAAAATAGAGATATTGTATTTAGGGATGGCACCCGTGGGCAATGGGCATGGGTACCTCTAACCCATCACCCGTCCGAGTTATTTTTTTCTTACCCGCCACCCGCCCATCACCCACCAGTGGGTACAATTTTCTACCCATGCCCATGCCCGTGGGTATTTTTTGCCCATGGTTAAACCCATGAGTTAGTGATCGAAACTTCAAGCGAGAAGCCGGGAAGCAATATTTGAGTGGTGACGATTTGATTTTTCATACCTTTTGGTCGTGTAACTCAAATAAACCAATAGCTTACCGTATTTTCTAGAGAGTTGTAGTTATTAAATATATATCTAGAACCTCAAAAATCTTTAAGTAGTATAATAAATTTTAGTTTAACACAAATGGGTTTACGGGTACACCCACGGGTATTTTGATGGGTACACATGTGGGTATTTTAAATGGGTGTTATGGGTTTACCCGTTACGGGTATACATTACCCGTCACCCGCCCACCACCCACCAATGGGTAGAAATTTTCGCCCATGACCCACCCGTGGGTGAAACTTGATGGGGTTACCCACCCATTTACGTGTGGGTACACATCCTTCCCTCACTCTATCCACATCCATGCAGTCCCCTATATAGTATTTTCAATAAAATTGTTGCACTTCATATTTCCCATCTCAAAAGGGTCGGTCTTGAGTTTTTTGATGCCCTGAGCGAAAAATGATTTAATAGAAAACCAAAGTAGATAAAATTTCTCATAAATTAAAATGTTAAAACCTGATTTTGAACAACTTAATTTTCAAGCATATTATACAGGGAAAAAATGTAATAGGCGTAGTTACCTAGTTTGGTAATGATTAATTTATTTATCATTACTATGAAAAAATTCAAATATATGTCCAAAACCAAAAAACATATATTGCAACTAAAATGTACTAAAATAGTAGTAAAACTATATAAAAACTAGATTCATAACCCGCCCGATGGGCGGGCTAGTTTTGATATATTATTTGTAAATTTAAGTTATTTGTAATTTAAACTAAAAAAGTTATTTATATTATAACCAAAACATAAAGCTATATTATTCATAATTTATTAATTTTTATAAACAAATGATCATTCTTAATTGATATAAAACATAAAAAGTAAAAGTACATCACATAGCACAGAATTTTCGCCTTATCTAAGTTTGTGTAAACTTCTTTAAATATAATGTTGTTTGTTTTATCAATGTAGTTACCCTCACTGTCGCAACAAAGAACTCTCAACCCTTCTTCACTCTTAACCCTTGAAACAGCTACATAAAACTGACCATAAGAAAAAACATGATGCTTTAAAAAAAACCCAAGCTTTGACAAAGTTTGCCCTTGACTTTTTGTTGATTGTCATCGCAAAACACATTGATATCGGGAACTGTCTCCTATTGAGTTTGAAAGGCATTTTCTTGTCAGACAGGCTTACAACCATACGTGATATTGCGCATATTTGACCAATACTACCTCCAAATATAATCCTCGCCTCAATGTTGTTTACTCCCAATCTTAATATTTGCAACCTTGTACCGTTACAAAGCCCCGCCCTTTGATCAATGTTAAGAAGGCACATAACTGGAGCACCTACCTTCAATGTTAACTGGTGGTGAGGGATTCCCGACATTTTGATGGTGTTTAAGAATTCAATCGTATACAATGTATCATCAAATGAATCATCCATGTTTTTCAGACAAACTGTATCTGAGCTAAAATAAGTTTTTTCTTATCCATGTAACAACGACGTCATACTCTCATTTGTTATATCAACCTCGTCATGTGTAGGAGCAAGAATAGCCCTCTGTTGGAAAAAACTGGATTCCATAGATTTCCACGCAAATCAAGATAAATATCTTCTATTACAACGCTAGCATGGTCTGCAGAGTCTGGAATTAACCTTTATTCTAGGAATTCAACAATAGCCTCACCATCATTTTTACCGCCTATTTTTCCATCACCTATATCAAGAATCCAATCTGCAAATTTCTGTATTTCTTCATTTTGGTCCGAATCTGCTCCAATTGTAAGTCGCATTTTAACGGTTAATTTTAGCACCTTGCAATGTTGCCACAGTTTAAAAGCGTTTATGGATGCATGGACAACATCTTGCCTACTTCCATTAGTAATAACGAGTCAAATATGACGAAAGTCACCACCAAATACAACAACTTTAAATAACTTTTCAGGAACGGAAGTTATATCGTGCATTATTCTATCAAACGCCTCAAAACAATACCTATGTACCATCGGCGCCTCATCCCATATTATAAGTTTAGCCATACAAAGCAACTCTGCAAGGTCACTATCTGCACTTATAGAACACATAGAATCTTCCACCAGATTAATTGGGATTGTAAACCGAGAATATGTGGTGCATCCACCCTCTAACAGAAGTTAAACTATTCCTTTTGAAGCAACATTTAAGACAATCTGACCTTTAGACCGTAACGCACAAGTCAGAGTCTTATATAAATAAGTTTTTCCTATTCCGCCGTAACCATATACGAAAAACATACCACCAATATCAGTGTTACATGCATTGATGATAGTAGCGTATATACGCTTTTGTTCTAAAGTTAAACTGACATACAATGAATCATGTTGTATTTTCAATGCAGGCTTGTTGTGATTTAGTTAATCATATACCAACCTTTTATATAAATCCATTGTGTGTTCAGAATCAGGGTACGACATGTTTGGAATGTCCTTCAGGCTCTTTGAGTTGCTCAATAACATATCTTCTATATAGGTTAGGCAAATGTCATGCCTCTGTATATCCGTAAGTTCAAGACCTGTATATGTGCAATATAATTTGAGTAAGTTATGAGTGATAGTATAGTGTTGACAAATTATTACAAATATATGATGGAAATACATGGATTATTGCGTTTAATTCTTTCTTTGAACAAAATATCATCTGCCATCAAGTGCCAGGTCTTATCCCAAACAACTTCGGGCCTAGACATACTTTTTGATATGATGAGCCTGACAAAGTACGCACGTAAATAGTCACCCTTACCCCAATGACTTGCTTCAATGAGACCGTCAATATACTCTTTATCATCAGTCAACAAACCATATGTGTAACACGTGTCTTTATATGTAGGGTATACCAGATCATCAACAGCTTTGAGCTCATCAAAATCTCACGCACCTCTTATTTTGTTTAGCATAATGCGTAAATAGAAAGCTTTTCCTCAATTAGGAGGTACATGATGTATGCGTCCAATAGATTTCCCTTGCTTTCTCGGCATCCATTCTTTTTTTCCAGGATTCCAAACATAATGCTTGGGAATATCAATATACAATAACTCAAGTACAACATCATCTGTGTGATTCAAATGAAACCATGCCATGAATTTTGACGTATTAGTTGATTCCTTTTCAAGTGTAAAGTCTATTCTTTTCGTAGGATCAAAAAACACTGACTGATCTTGTGGTAAATGAAACAGAATCCTTTCTACAGATGGTGATCTATGGTGCATATCAAACCTAAAAATTCTGCATGCCGCTTCACAGACCGAAAAATACCTACAATCATAAAATTCTTTGATTTCATCCTTTTCTTCCTCCTCAACAGTTTTCGTTACTCTATCTGGTCCCTTGTTGATGTACTTGAAAAGATACTTAATTGAATTTAACTGATTGCACCATAAAACGTTTATATGAGACAGTTAACGTTTCAATAATAGAGGGTTGTACGGCACAACATAACCATTGTGAAGATCTACACCTGCTTTTGAAACATTTCTACCGTTTGCGGTTCTTTTGTATTGAGCGTACCCATTTTCATCGATGAATGTGTTCTCAGTGAACTGCATAGGAAAATGTTTTGAGCATGTGTCACCCACCATGCATGGACAATTCCTGTAACCAGGTCCACATGGACCATGCATCATGAATTCTTTGACAAGTTTATTTAGTTCTGGGTCTTCGTCCGGGTCAGCTATCTCAGTTGATATGCATCTATCTATATCAGCAGGGTTTCTCAACTTATCATCATTTTCAAGCCAAAAACACATATGATAGTGAGGTAGCTCACGCTTTTGGAATTCAATCGTGTAAAAATCTATATATTAAAAAAACAAAAAAAAAACGTTAAACTCAGAATCAGACATTTTCATAAATAAAAACAAATAATTACATAGAAATTGATTAAATTGGACAAATATTGTTTTGTTTAAATATGCTTTTAGTACCTGCTTTCACTTTACCGAATATGTGTTTTTATTTTATGTCCTTCATCAATTGATCTAACTTCATTTTAAAAACACTTGTTGAAATATCATGTCGATCTTCAAATTTAAGGCCTCTTTTATTCAGAAAACGTGTTATCTCAGGCCATTTAGGATTACACGTAAACATTATAAATAGACCTGTAAATCCATATGCTTTGCATATTGCCATTGTATCTAAATAGTTTTGCAACATGTATCGTGGGCTACCTGCAAATGAAGCAAGGAGTATGACTTTTTTTACCACATTTTCTTTTTCGATCATTTGAGTTTTCAGCCATTCTGGCCAGCCGAGAATATGTTTCTGTTAAATCCAAGATTCGGACTCAACTAGGGTATAAGCAATATTGATTGATTAGATGCACAGTGGAATAGAAAGAACACAATCAACATCACTAATAAGGTTTTCTTTATTAAAACATAAAGAAACTAATACTACTACTACAATACGCTCTATGCGTTTGCTAGACTCTCATTAGGAGAAGTCGGCTATGAATATAAGATGAAAGGATTAGTTCAGAAACCCTAGCCGCCATCCCTCTTTATATAATAGAGGGAGGTTACAAACCCTAGCTTACTAGAAAGCTAACTATTACATATTTGGCCCTCATTGTTTCTTCTTTCTTTATTCTTGCTCAACTATTACATATTGGGTCCTCATTGTTTCTTATTTCTTCATTCTTGCTTGTGGTTTTGTAATCATCAAATCTATAATTCCCAACAATCTTCCCCTATTTGATATTACAAAACAACCTGTATAAGAAACAATGCTAAAACATGACATCTCAAATAATAAGCTGCACACCATGAATCTTCTTCCCTTTTTTGTAATCATCTAATAGGGGTCTTGTGCAACTCGTAGATGCTTCCCCTCAAGTGATGCATGTAGATGGTAAGTATATAAACCATAAGCTTCCCCTTAAAATTATACTAACCATCTCATTTTTTTATTTTATTTTTTTTTACTACTAAGCAGAATAAATAAAGCAAAATAGCAGAGAAATCAGATCAGCAGCAGAATCCAAACTAGTAGAGACATCAACGTAGCGTCTTATATCTTGCACTATCCATGTGACTCCAAACTCAGATGAGGCACTAGCAAATGTGAGCATTAAGCACATTTTCTATAGATCTCGCCCCTTCACTAACACTGAGCACTACAATGTAACTCCTTAAAGTGAAAGCAAATGCGAGCATTAAGTACTTTTTGTAGATCTCACCCCTTCACTAGAATCATCAAGTCTTTGTCACAGCATTAACGTACAAACAAGTTATCTCAAAAGTGCCTCATTCACTTTGAGATATGATAAGACACGCACCTTCAGTAGAAACCGGTCAGCAGAAACCAATACCTTCGGCAGAAACCGAAACCTTCAGCAGAAACCGGTCAGCAGAAACCAAAACAAATCAAAATATGTAGCCCGTAGGAACATCAAATCAAGCCGAACATATGTTAATTACTAGGGTTCATCGTTGAATAAAAATTCAACTCACCAAGACTAGTAAAACATTAGAAGACCAACTGTCAAGACCAGAATTAGCATATACAACAACCGATCATGAGCAGTATAAATGTTTTCCGACCAGAATTAAGTTCCCACGCTGCCATTATACTCCATCGTCAAACAGTACTAAACTACATACAGTATCAATTTACCACGGTCCACCAACATAATAATACAGTACCAAGTAAAGCAGCGTCACCTCAGAAGTAACCATGATATTCGGACCAATCAAAACAAACGAAAGCGACGTGAGAAACTAGTACAAGTACATCCCCATCCAATATCATCAACAAAATACACAACAGTGACCCCATATATATCCACGATAGACAAATGGACCAAACACAAGTCACGAATACCTTAATAATCATGCACCTTGCTACACAAATCATATACCCTATGTGATGAATTAATGCTCACGGGAAGCTTCAGCAGAAACCCAAATACTGCTGACCAATAGATACGGGACCCACGAAATCAATTATCAGTAGGAACAATGAGATATTAATATCTCATGTTGGCCAAACAAAACCGAGTCAGCCAATGAAAACAAATATCCCCACCCACGTGAACATAACTTCATCAGCCATCAGCAGAAACAAAAAAGGATGATGTAACGACCCACGACTGACATACTCATGTGACTAATAGACTCACGTGAATACCAAAAATGAACCAGTGAACCAATTGAAACATCTCGAGAGATGAAAAAACGAGGACCAATAAAATGTAATATCAGCGAAATAGTCATAGAGGGCATTACATTTAATTCCACCTTTTAATTAGCCAACGACCAATCAGTATTTGCAATGAATACATGAATCATTGATCAAGAGATACACACAAATAAAAAGTGTGAACGCATGAATCAATAAGTACTATTTTTATATTCAATCAATTAATTGCAAATAGATCTTGTATAACCATGATGCGATTCAGTATTAAATAAAGAATATTTGAACCTGTACATATGAGGCCCATCGAATATTTCGCATCACAATACCCAACGAGACTTCTGCTACTGCTGTTTCATCCACTGTGTCAACCCCTTCACGTACAGAAATTAAACATCCGAATCTGCTCATCTGCTGCCTCCTTTCTTTTTCCCATTTGCTACATAAACCCTAATGACATGAAAACCTTATCAACCCTAGATCGAGAGCTACCCGCTCTGAAACCAATTGTGTAAACCAAGATCCGGACTCAACTAGGGTATAAGCAATATTGATTGAATGATTGCACAGTGGAATAGAAAGAACACAATCAATTTTACTAATAAGGTTTTCTTTATTAAAACATAAAGAAACTAATACTACTACTACTACTACAAGCCGCTCTATGCGTTTGCTAGACTCTCATTAGGAGATGTCTTCTATGAAATGAAATGAAAGGATTAGTTCAGAAACCCTAGCCGCCATCCCTCTTTATATAATAGAGGGAGGTTACAAACCCTAGCTTACTAGAAAGCTAACTATTACATATTTGGCCCTCATTGTTTCTTCTTTCTTTATTCTTGCTCAACTATTACATATTGGGTCCTCATTGTTTCTTCTTTCTTCATTCTTGCTTGTGGTTTTGTAATCATCAAATCTATAATTCCCAACAGTTTCGCATCTCAAATCTTTTTGCTCACATTGTACAAAACCAAGTCTTTCAGACTCCACCATAGTGAACCCATCGACCAAAAACTGCTGAAACAATCTTCTACCGATCAGAATAGTAGAGAACACGTTTGGTCTATCCATTGTTTGGTATGCAAACCACTCACGCATGATAACCCGAGACCTTTTGTTTTCTGGCGTCGCGTCCGTAACATCACTGTGGTATATATTCGTCCTGTACCCATCTTCAGCATATGGGAACAATAATGGATACTGTAACGGCATGTATGAAACATGTAATTCACTTATCCTTTTCACCTAACTATTTTTCTTGTGGAGTATAATATCCCTTTCATCGGTGTCAAAGTCACCAACAATAAGTGCAACCATTTCCGACGTTGTTGGAAGATCATAGTTCCTTCCATCTTGAGGCCTTCTTCCAATTAGTCTTAATTTGAGATCATCATCTGAGGTGTTGACTAAACGTTCACCTGCCATGCGAAACTAATGACCAAAGTATTATCTTGATCCAGCATGTCTTTGATGTCCCTTGATAAGTTGATAATCTATTGCATTGTTTGAAGAAGAAGAAAATGATGATCCAATGCTGCTATAAAGTATAAAAAGGTCACCGGTTAAATATACAACCTAATAAACGTGGTACAAAACTTGTCATATAAAGATTAAGTTAATCGTACCTCACTGTATTAATCTTGTTTTGAATCTCGTTGCGGGTATCCAATATATACAGTTGAGCTTCATCATCCGATATTATGATGACTGGTTCATTTTTCAGTGATACATCGGTTGGTAATTTTGAATCTACTTCCTTATTGGTAATCTAAACACATAGATGTTTAAAGGAATATTAATGAAGAATATAAATAAACTTTCTAGACTACAACAAAAAACCTTACATTTGTTGCTTAAGGATGAACGATTATTTTTTGAAGGAGACAGATTTATAAAGTTTATGTTTGCATGGATGATGGTGATGTATAAAGTATTTATAAAGTATGAAGAGTTAGAGATTTAAGGAAATTATATGAAATATTGAAAAAGTTTGTTACATTTATTTGGGTAAGGTTATCTTTTAAGTTTTTTTCAAAAAATTGCATATTTGGTTACCTTATGAGATAAGAAATGTTTTGACTTTTAAAATTTAAAACACTTATCTAAATTTTTTTGTAAGGTTTCATATTTTATTTAAGTTAATACTCCCTCCGTCCTAAAATTATTATCCTTTATTAACTTTTTCGGTCTTACTTTTACAACTTTGACCTTAAATATTTTTGTTTGTGTTATACAATAGTTGATAAAAAACATACCAATGAAAGTACATTTATAACTCAATCCATTCATATATTTTGCATCTAGTATTATATAGTACAAACAAAATTATTTAAAGTCAAAGTTGTAAAAGAAATACCGAAAAAGTCAATAGAGGACAATAATTTTGGGACGGAGGTAGTATACATTTTACATATATAAATTGGGATAAGTGTTTCTTTACGTACTTTGTTGGACCAAAAGCAATTTAAAAAATGTAGAGATTTAAGGAAATTATATGAAATATTGTAAAAAGTTTGTTACATTTATTTGGGTAATGCTATATTTAAAGTTATTTAAAAATTTAAAAATCGCATATTTGGTTACCAGAGGAATTTTCATTTGCTTACCTTTATTTTGATGCTTACTGAGGGACAAATCCCCACCATCCATCTAGTTTGATCTAATGGTGGGGATTAATCTAAGATTTAATTGGTTTATCCTATTTTCTTCCAACTATATAATGTCTTTTTTCCCGAATCGCTCATTAAATTCACACACTTAGTGTGTGTTTTCCTCCCAACTGGTCCCTCCAAAAATCAGTTACTTCACGATCATCATCATCATCAATTGTTCATCATCTCCATCTCATCTCTGTCCATCACCATGTCATCCTTATTACTCTTCTCTTTCTTCTCAAATGGGAATACAAATCATGATGAACTTATCATAACTTCACAGACAATTTGATATTTATGAATAATCTCTATGTTAGAGGTCTATTGATGACAATTTTGATCTTTACGTTATTCATGTGTACTGCCATATTGATGGTTGAATTGATGTGCACACCAAGTGTTTGATGAAATGTGTGAGTGAAAAGTATTTGATAAAAATCTCATTTCGGTTTGTAAGACTGAGACCTTCAGTCTTATTAACTAGAAATCAATCAAGGTTGAAAACGTCAAGGACTTCTGTTGGTCTCCAACTTATCCTATCTGTTGCACTTTCTGTTTCCTGAACTTGGTGGTGGAATATGGTACTTGTTTGATCAGTTTCGTTAAGCTTACTTTTATAGATCTGTTGTTCGTTGCTAATAGTTTATTATTATTAGTTGTTTTGTTTAGTTTGGTAGTTATCTTCACACGTATGACCGGTATGTTTAAGCTAAAAGTATTTATATTATGCGTTTTGTTTGCAATCATAAATGTTATACTTTTTTCATTGGTATGTTTAAGCTGAAAGTTACTTGAATAGATCCTTTGTTTGTGTAATTGCATATATTTATTATTTGTTGTTCTATTTGGTTTAGTAGTTGTAGTACATGTATGGAGCGTGAATGTTAAAATCGGTATTTTGCGAATGATGTAGTGATTTTAGTCTTATTTAGTCTATAAAAAATGGTCGATACTGAAGATATTCAGTTCCTTGTTTGCGACAATGGTACTAGAATGGTGAATGTGGGTATCATTATGTACTTGTTAGTTAGTAATTGAATCATTTTTTTTTTCCTTTAACGGTCTTTCATTTGATATGAGTTTGTTTTATGAATCTGTAGGTTGGGTTTGCTCCAAGGGCGGTCTTTCCAAGTATTGTTGGTAGACCAAGACATACTGGTGTTATGGTTGGTATGGGACAAAAGGATGCCAACGTTGGTGATGAACCATAGTCAAAGAGAGGTATCCTTGCTTTTAAGTATCCGATTGAGCATTGTATTGTCAGCAACTGGTATGATATGGAAAAGATCTGGCATCACTTTTTCTACAACGAACTTTGTGTTGTTCTTGATGAGTATCCCATTCTTCTTACCGAGGCACCTCTTAATTAGAGAGAAGATGAATCAAATCATGTTTGAGACCTTCAATGTTCCTGATATGAAAGATGATTCAAATCATGTTTTATTACATGTGATATGACAGGTGCTATCACCAGTGATATCATCACCGGTGATATCACAGGTGATATCACCTATGATATCACAAGTGATATCACAAGTGTTTGAGCTTCTTTACATAGGGTATCACCGGTGATATCACCTGTTATATGACACATATACACTCAATAACCATATCCATTTGTGCAACATGCCTATATGTTTTTTTTAATATATGTACATGGTATATGTATCAAGTTTTAACACAATTAAGCTCTTATGGGTATTATATTATTACAATAAGATGCAATTTGTAGAGTGAATTGGTAGTATTACGTTATGTCTTTGTTTTTTCAAATTGGATACAACAAGAATAACATTTGATCGGAACATGACATAACTAACTGAATGCCGAAAGTAATCAAGAATGAATGTCATAACCAAACTGGCTCCGCCGCAACGCGCTACCGCCAACTTACTCATTGATTTATCATTTGTGATATTATGCTTTATTTTATTTTGTAGCTTGAATATCACAAGTGACAATACACTTAAATGAAGAAAATATTCAAATCACATAAATAATGTCTACTTTTTTGGTAATTTTATTGATTTATCACTTGTGATATTACTCATATTTTTAATACCAAAGTTAAACTTTATTACTTTATCACCCGCTATATTACTTGTGATACTACACTATAAAAGCAAATAAAAGTGTTTTTAAGTTTCAGGCAATATCGAAGCCGAAGGCTGAGCCGACGTTAAAATATGACAAGTGATGGTTATTATTTCTTTCATATACACTTGGTAAAATACTAAATTCATTATCACATTTGGTATGAATGTAATATTTCACATTCTTAATTGAGTATCACAATTGATAAGACATATATATATAGAGAACCAAAACCATAATCATTAACATTTTATATGATAATTCACATTTTTAGTTAGATATCCCAATTCATAACACATTAACACCTTTATGTAGAGAACATAGAATATTATCATTAGCATCTTATATTACCAACAAAAAGATTTCAGTACCAATTATTAAAACATAAATTCAAACATAACAGCAAACACATATTAAGCCACATCATTGGCTTTCACACTATTAGAACTGTAAAATAAAGTGATAAAACACACATTAAATGGATATCACAATAACTAAACAAACATTAACTATTTTTTGAAATATCACAACTGATAATAGCGTTCTCATATGGGTTTCTTGCTGCAAACCTATTCGTGTACTCTATTATCAGCTTATTTGGTCATTCATTTTCATGAAGAAGGATCTTTGCAAGTATCCTATTCTCATATTGTTCAACTTTTTGGAGAAACCTTTCATATCATAGGTGATATCACATATGTGTCGTCTTCTTCTTTTTGTTGAATCAGTGGTGGTGATGGAGGTACATGTGATACCACAAGTGATATCACCTGTGATATCACAGGTGTTTGAGCTTTTTCGGTTTGTTTATGAAGATGTTGTGCTTTCTTCAACCATAGCTTCTTTAGTTTGCTGATTCAACCATAGATATTTTCAAATCCCGCTGTAAAACCTAACGAAACATGCACAATGTATCCATTAAATAGAAAAATCCACCACAAATCTAATGAGCGTCATAACATCTTTAGTTTTCGATTAAACCTAACCTCTAATATCTCATATTATCACAAAAATCTTATAGATATTTTCAAAAATACAAATAAAACCCAGAAATAAGAACAAAATCATCACATTAACAAAGTAATATATCAATAAACAACTAAAATCAACAACAAACAAAAAATCTTCCTAAATAGCAACAAAAACACAGATAGCATCCATAAATAAGAATAAAATCACAACAAATATTTAAATAATAACAAAATAATTAATTAGAAGCGCCATACCATCATCCTCGGTTTGAATCTATTCATTGTGAACCGTTTTTTTCACAGATCTGGTTTTGCTTGCCACGTTCTTCCATTTCTATTTGTTTTATTTGATTTTTACGGTTGAAAAACGGTTTGATTTTGATGTTTTTTTGTTGATTTTAAAGTTTGTTAGAGAGAGAAAGTGAGTTAGGTGTGTGTGTCAGGTTTTGATAATGAAATGTGAGAGAAAAGATATGGGTGGGTGAAGTAATGACCTAATTTACATATTAAGTCTCTCCGTGTTTTTTATTATTAAATATTGTCTTTTTGATCCAACGGTGTAGATCTGTCCCCTGGTATGCAACGCTTTTTAAGTAAGTAAAATAAAGCGACTCTTGGTTACCATTGAATGTTTTGACTTTTAAAATTTTAAAAACTTGTCTTATTTTTTTTATAATGTCTCAGGTTTAATTTAATATACATTTATACATATATAGATTGTGTATGGTTTTTGTTTAACTATTTTCTTGGGCCAAAATGAAATTCAACCAAATAGCATATTATAGTTGGGATTGACATAAATGTCATTGGTTAGTAACATAAGTGAAAAATAAAACTCCAAAACTATAATGCATGTTTACCATTGACAGTCAACATGTAAAAAAAAAACCAATATAAAGCAAAAATGATATATCATTTCACATTCAGACTTGAACAAAATAAATAAGACCATACTACTTGTTCTTGACATGCCAAAAACAAAGTCCAAACATAATAATTTCAAATAAGTAAACGAAAAAAGAACCAAATTGTCTTAAACAAAATTACTCCTGAGATGCATGTGTTTATTTATAAAGGATTGTGATTGGAATATTATTAACGCTAAAATTTATATTTTGGAATCAATTGAAACAACAAATACTTACATCATAGTAATCACGAATAAACCCGACAATTTTCTTGGTTGCACCCTGGAAAAAGTTCTCAGCAGTCCATACCTTTTGAATTTTACTCAATGATTCAAACCTTTTTTTTAGATCATACAATGCAAAAAATAACTACATGATTGTAAATCATACCTCTGTGGTGCGACAGGCAAAATCATCACAAACAATTCCACCAAATTGTTGTCGTAAACTGATAAATGCATAAGAAATAAACATTAAAAACCAAATCATTATGAACATGGTATTCAGACAATAATATTCTAATTAAAAAACAAATCACACACCTAAATGAGTAAAGACAGACAGTTTTTGGTCTCCATGATGTCGCCGGAATTCAATAAGAACACATTTGATATCGCATGAATTCAATAACAAAATAATTACGCCTGATGTACTCATGATTTGGATTTAATTTGGTTGAATAGTTTTAGGTTTTCTTGCCTAGATCCAGTTTCTAACGATAGAGGAAGCGAGTTATTTTTTGGGAGGTGAAAGCTAAAGATACGCAACATATTTTTTTAAATAAACCTGGTTTCGAATGATGTCTTTTGTAAAGTGTCAAAGCCTAGGTAACATCTTTCAAATAATTGTGATCTAGCTAATATGATGGGTTGGTAATAGGTTTACAAATTTCACCTTTGATAAAAAAATTACACATTTGATCCCCAAACCGACCAAATTGCATAGATTAGTCTCTTTGATGACCGTTAAAAAAAAAAAAAAAAAAAAAAAAAAAAACTTAAACTTTTTTTCTTAAAATCTACTTAAAATATTTTTTTAATTCATAATTTTATAAAAAATGGATACATTTTTATACACTTTTTTCAATCGAATTTTTAAAAAAAATAGATTTAAAAAAAACGTAATTGTTTTTTTAAATCGGAAAAAAAAAAAATTTTAAACGTAATGATTTTTAAAAAGTATTTTGGATATAAAAAAAACTTAAAAATATGCCGATTAATTTTTAATTTTTAAAAAAATGGATAAATTTTTTTATGCACTTTTTTTTTAAGTTTTTTTTAAAGTTTTTTTATATCCAAAAAACTTTTTTAAAAATCATTACGTTTTTTTTTTAAATTTTTTTTCCGATTAAAAAAAAAACAATTACGGTTTTTTTTAAATCTATATTTTTTTTTAAATTCTGATTGAAAAAAAAAAAGTGTATAAAAGATTTATCAATTTTTTTATAAAAATTATGAATTAAAAAAAATATTTTAAGTAGATTTTAAGATTTTTTTTTAAAGTTATTCTTTATTTTTTATTTTTTTTAACGGTCGTTATCAAAGTATTTTTTTTTTTAACGGTCGTATATAATTTAAGGCCAATAACCCTTAAACTTAAGAATATTCAGCACGTAGATGCAAAATATTTGATCAGGATTGCGAAAGTTTTTCTTAAGTCTAGGACAATGGCATTTTATGTTGTTATTATATGAATATGGTTATAGCACAAATGAGATTAGTTATGATAATAAAATAGATAAATTAGAAATTTGAACAGTAGTTAATAATGGTCATCTATACGTGGCCTTTACATTTACCACGTATATCTAAATTACTTTTTGCTTGTCACATGCAAATTCAAAGATCCCTATCCAAGTATTATCATAGTATAATGGGTAGTCTTCTACCTTCAGATATACCTTTAATACCTGCAAACACATACAAAAAAAAAATAAAAAAAAATCGCAGTATCACACAAACACAAAACATCACAAACACAAACACAAACAAAAACAAAAACAAAAAAAAAAAACCACCAAAACAAACAAACAAAAAAAACTTGCTCGGCGTGAGTTTGGTACACGCCAAGCCCTACTAAATTTCACCGGTGTGGGTTGTCGCTAGCAAAGCTCGTGTCAAGGCTATGGCTCTCAGCCAGCAGCCACCATCAGACCGGACCTCTTAGCGACAAAAGAGTACTCCTCTTTTAATCTCAGATTGACCAATCACAAAAAAGATATTCTTCATCTTCCCCGAGTCTAATTATTCTGGCAGTATATTTATGTTCACTTCTTTAGACAATGTCATGTGCATTGCACATTCTAAAGAATGTGTTCATGTTTAGACAATGTCATGTGCATTGCACATTCTAATCAATGTCATGTGTTCATGTTGGTTACTAGTCATTCTATTACCAAACATGAGAATCGAATATCGAACACATTTCTTATCTTGATTCTTTCTTTTTTACCAAACTTCCTGTTATTTAAGATCATTCGATCTCCTTCTCAAACTGCATTCTCATACACTTTCGATCTTTACGATTCACTCCTATCAAACAGCCCTTGTTATTATACTAGTAAAAAGAAACTGAGTTGTTTGCTATGGAGAAAAATGTTACGTGTTTTCTTTTCTTTTGCATGTTATGCTTTCAGAATGAGGTTGTTGCTGATGTGCCACCTCGTGACGTGTGTAGACAATTTGGTAATACTTTAAAGTCTTATTTCTTAGTATCTTATTCTCAAAAAGTTACTCTATTTTGTTAAAAATAATGCTGAAAAGCAATAGATCAAGTTTAACATTTGAAAGTTCAATTTTTACATCATACACCACATAATAAGTTACATATGTTTTCAACGAGACTTGGACTAATAATTAATCCACAGCCTCTACATTTATAGATCGAGCCACTCGCATGCTGCAAGACTAAAGTCCCTTTGGTATTTTTTTAAAAATTTATTTTCCTTACTAATCTTTTGTAAACTTTTGTTTGCCAGATCGTAATAATAAGACTTATACCTTCGATTTTTCCCCAAGAAATTGCGAACTTGGTCTTGTTCAAGAAGCATGCATGAAAGAGTTGCCTAGTGGAGAGAAGATGCTATACGTAGGTTGTTTAAGATCAAAGATTGGCATCTGTTGCACGAGGGATGGGATAACGAAGTCGTAATGTGATATGCTTCTAAGTGACACGCAGAAGCATATGACATTACGACTTCTTTTGAATAATATTGATATTATTAGGATAAGGAAGTCGTGATGTCATAGTCATATTGATATTAATATGTTATATGTATCATAGATCATCACTTAATAAACCTCCTTAAAATTATAGATTGAGAACTTTTAACAGACTCCGCAAATTACTTCACATTGGCATTGGTGTAGTCATTGATGTTCTTGTAAGAACTTAATTTGCGTGCTCTGCGCAACATTTGATTTAAGTTTTAAGTACTTTGCAAAATCATAAGTTACATCCATACATTCATAGATTTATTATTATTATTATTATTTATTTATTTTTGAGATCATTTTCTTTTTATTCTAATCATATGTTTTTTTTTATTCAAATTATGATATTGTTTGCTTTGAGTATGTTAAATGTTGCGTGCAGTTGCCAATTGCAAACACTGTATGTTAAAATGTTAAATGTGTTGACTTTGAGGTCAAACTAATTAGTACTACTAACTTTTACACTTATCAGATTGGTTTCAATCCTAAAACCAGTATTACTTGTCCTATTTTTATTTTCGCCTTGCAACATGTATTTTGTTTTCAGAAACTTTAGTACGATTCATAAAAGTTGAGGAAAGTTGATAACTTTGATCATGAAAGTCAAAGTTATTAAAGATTACAGATCTTTCCTCCGGATGAAGACGTAACATAAGATTCGTTTTAAAGACAAGGCAAAGCAAGCTACAGGTTCTTCAGAGTCGGTACAAGCAACATCATAATTGTGACGAAACACTTGCTGTTGCCTGCGGTGAAGGGATTTCACTACCAAATTTTAATTCTGAAGCGTCTTATAATCAGTATATCAAAACTCACTTTGCCACTTGAATTCGGATCATTACACTACCATTTCCACAGCAAATGAATATTTGTCGATGCTGATGCTAAAATAGCATTTCCTGAATTTGTATATATTAATCTCAAATCTGTTTGATCAAAAATATCATGTCACTATTTTGTTATACGTCATCACTTCCATGATATGAATATATCTGTCCAATGTGCCTTGAATATGCAGTGTCATCATCACGATATAGGGTTTGTTATAACTGTCTTATTTAATATCTTTCGGTGACGTGCTGTTAGCAATTGCTGGATATCATTATTTGTGTCTTCTGTCGTCTCTTCTTTGTTATATCTTGGATGACACTATGAATATCAAAAAATTTATCCAAATCAGATTTGTTTTGATATTTTCCTATGGGCTTATTTGTTAAAACTTAAACAGTTTCACAATAAGAACTAAGAAATTTTTAAGTATCTGGAAAAAAAAGAAAGTTGACCAGTCAAGCTGACCCGACTCGCTCTTATTACAATGAAACAAAAGAAGAAGGATCACATGCCACTCACAGATGGTTCCTGTAAGGAGAATATAAACCTCTTTGAAACCCTTACAAAAGATGTCAAATATATAATCCTTGAGCACAAAAGACAATCTCGACAGCTTTCCTAAGTTTATAAAAAAAACACGTCCATGTAGCTTTAGTTTATTACAAGTACTGTAATAATCACTGTATCGTTTTTGTACATCTATGTCACTAATAGAGTTACATTGAGATGCTTGATTGCTCTATTCAAGTTGTGTTGTGTAGTTTCTATCTGCTCCAGCTACACATCTTCCCTTCCGTCCACATCCATGCAGTCCCCTATATAGTATTTTCGGTTAGGTAACGGATCAAAAAGGGTTCTGGTCAAAACAAGTAATTCTCGTAAGTTTGGTTCAACTTTGGACCGTAGACCCGCATTCTAAATGTATCGTATTATTTTCAATATGGTTTTGTTTATGGAGATTACATAAGTGACGTTTAGGTGATTGTTAACATCACTGAATGAAAGGATTTGTAAAGTTTTATGCATTAGAAATATTCTCTGGCTGACATCCAACGTGTTTTTGTTTTAAGCTAATGCTTTTTCATTTTACCTGTTGACGTTTTTAGGAAAAATACATAACCAATACTGAACAAAGGGGTAAAAGTTGGAATCAGATCCAATGTGTTTTCGCTTTAAGCTAATCCTTCTGAGGATGTTTGGTTAATAACGGAAGTATACTTTTGTCTTGATTCTTGAAGATGAAGAAGAATATGACGGTGAAGAATGTGTTCATGTTGGTTACCAGTCACAGTCATTTCATTATATATAACCAAACATGAGAATCCGATACCGAACACATTTCTTATGTTAATTGTCTTTTTACTAAACATCACAATTGGTTCCTGTTATTTAATATCACTCTCCTTTTCTGCATTCTCATACACAGTGAGATTTCCATTCTTTACGATTCACTCCTACCAAACAGCCCTTGTTATACTAAAAAGAAACTGAGTTTGCAATATAATGGAGAAAAATGTTGTGTGTTTTCTTTTCTTTTGCATGTTATTAACATGCTTTCATATTGAGATTGTTGCTTATGTGCCACCTCATGATTTTTGTAGACAATTTGGTAATACTTTAAAGTCTTATTTCTTAGTATCTTATTCTCAAAAAGTTACTCTATTTTGTTAAAAATAATGCTGAAAATCCAGATGTTTTCAATGAGACTTGGACTAATAAATCCACAACCTCTACATTTATAGATCGAGCCACTCGCATGCTGCAAGACTAAAGTCCCTTTGGTATTTCATTTATTTATTTTCCTTACTAATCTTTTGTAAACTTTTGTTTGCCAGATCGTAGCAATAAGACTTATACCTTCCGTTTTTCCCCAAGAAATTGCGAACTTGGTATTGTTCAAGATGCATGCAGGAATGAGATGCCTAAAGGAGAGGAGATGTCATACATAGGTTGTTTAAGCTCAACGATTGGCATCTGTTGCACGAGGGTAGCATAAGGAAGTTGTAATGTCATATGCTTCTAATATTGATATTATTAGGATAAGGAAGTTGTGATGTCATAGTCATATTGACATTAATATGTTATATGTATTACAGATCATCAATTAATAAACCTCCTTAATATTATAGATTGAGAACTTTTAACAGACTCCGCAAATTACTTCACATTGGCATTGGTGTAGTCATTGGTGTTCTTGTAAGAACTTAATTTGCGTGCTCTGCGCAACATTTGATTTAAGTTTTAAGTACTTTGCAAAATCATAAGTGACATCCACAAATTATGATATTGTTTGCTTTGAGTATGTTAAATGTTGCTGCTGGTGGTGGGAGGCATGAATGCTGTCATTGTGTGCAGTTGGCAATTGCCAACACTGTATGTTAAAATGTTAAATGTGTTGACTTTGAGGTCAAACTTGTTACTACTAACTTTTACGCTTCAACTTGAAATCAAATTGGTTTCAATATTAATAACCAGTATTTATTTTCGCCTTGCAACGTGTATTTTGTTTTCAGAAACTTTAGTACGAGTCATAAAAGTGGAGGAAAGTTGGTAACTTTGACCATGAATGTCAAAGTTATTAAAGATTACAGATCTTTCCTCCCGATGCAGACGTAACATACAAATCATTTTTAAGACAAGGAAAAGAAAGCTACAGGTTCTTCAGGGTCGGTACTAGCAACATCCTTAGCAACGCCGTAATTGTGACAAAACACTTGCTGTTGCCTGCAGTACGGCTTGAGCATAATCAGAATATCAAATTTTAATTCCAAAGCGTCTTATAATCAGTATATCAATATCAATAGCCACTTTGCCACTTGAATTCGCATCACGCTATCATTTCCACAGCAAATGAATATTTGTCGATGCTGATGCTAAAATAGCATTTCCTGAATTTGTATATATCAATCTTAAATCTGTTTGATCAAAAAATATCATGTCAATATTTTGTCATATGTCATCAGCTCCATGATATGAATATATCTGTCCGATGTGCCTTGAATATGCAATGTCATCATCATGATATAGAGTTTGCTATAACTGTCTTATTTAATATCTTTAGGTGACGTGCTGTTAACAATTGCCGGATATCAGTATTTGTCTTTTCTCGTCTCTTCTTTGTTGGATCTTGGATGACAATGTAAAGATCACAATTTTTTATCCAAATCAGATTTGTTTTGATATAATCCTTTGGGCTTATATGTTAAAACTTTAACAGTTTCACAATAAGAACTAAGAAATTTTAAGTATCTGGAAAAAACGAAAGTTGACTAGTCAAGCTGACCCGACTCACTCTTATCACAATGAAACAAAAGAAGGATCACATGTCTCTCACAGCTGGTTACATGTAAAGACAATCTTAACCTCTTTGAAGCCCTTACAAATGATGTCAAATATATAACCCTTGAGCACAAAAGACAATCTCGACCGCTTTCCTAAGTTTATAAAAAGCACACGTCCTCTATGTAACTTTAGTCATCATAAGAATTATAGAAACAAGTAGAGAAGTATAGGTCGTGTTTGTGCAGATGGCAGAGAGTAGCACGAAGAATAAGGTGATGGTGGCAATTGATGATAGTGAGTTTAGCGAGTACGCTCTCACTTGGGCTCTCAAAATGTTTGGATCTACCTTTGTAGATTCGGAGCTTCTTATCTACACCACCCGGACTCCCGTTGATATCAGCTATTTGTATGCATCATCTTGGGGAAGTAAGAGGCTCTCTCGTTAAATTTGAATAAGACTATTTAAGTGATGTACCAACGTATTATTTCACTTGTTTTATTAGCGATTTTACTTCTGTGCATATCTGGGTCGTTAAAAGATCGCTTTGTACCCTGATTGGGTCATTTTGTAACCTGTATTACCTTTTTCAGATAAAATAAAATATAAAAAATCATCATTTTTGAAAGCTGGTTTTTTTGCTAGAAATGACTCAAACAAGACACGAGACCATCTTTAATGACTCAAATGTAAAAGAAATGATACATTGACTAAAATGAGACAAATGAAAAAGCACTTTAATATTTTCTGCAAAAGAAAAGACCCTATCACATACTCTTGAGAATAAATATGAGTTACCAAATTGTGTTGCATTGTCTGCGGTTACTGCAGCTGCTGAACTAATGAAGAAGCTGAAAGAAAGTGAAAACAAAGCAGCTCTTGACTTGCTAAAGAAAGCTAAAACTACGTGCAGTGAGTACGGGGTGCGATTTCACTTTTACTTTCGTAAATATGGATAACTTTAGATCTTATTATAAACAAACGTTTATGTTCTTCTTAACTTGCAGATTGCTGCAGAAGGAATTGCAGAGATTGAAGACCCAAAAGTGGCCATATGCAATGCAGTCGAGAAATTAAACGTTCAGCTGCTTATTGTTGGCAGTCACGGTCGAGGAGCTTTATCCAGGTTAGCCTAAGTTTTTTAGAAACAAGCATAACGTGTTACAATAATCATTTTTTTTTTCACTCGACAGGGCATTTTTGGGGAGCGTAAGCAACTACTGTGTCAACCATGCCAAGTGCCCAGTTCTTGTCGTGAAGAAAACAAACTGAATATGTAAAGTTGTCTACTGTGATTCTGTTCACAAATTTTAATAAATAAAGCTTTCATCTATTATTAAGATGATCATAATACATCCTGACAATCAAATGTCACTAGTACAAAAGAGACTATTCGAATATTCGATTCAGGGTTGCTGCCAGTCTAACACCACCTTGAGCTAATCGCATGTTCACAATAGGTAAACGAGACAGGAAATATTCATCTGCAATTACCAAATGGTTGGCTAAATCATATATCACGACAATTTTTTAATCAAAAGTGAACCAAGTTGTGTGAAATGTCTTACCTCTAAGAACTGAATCATTTGCAACTCCTTTGTATGCCCAATTACATGCAGCTTTTATTCCTTCACTTGCATATCTGTTCAAAGTATTCAATTTTAAGATAAGAGTTATATGCTCATGCTATAGTTTATGAATAGTTTAAGGAGGTTTCGTGTACATGTTTGGGCAAGTCGTTTGATTTCCGCTGCAGTTTTCCCACTTTTCAACTTGATCTGCCCATTCGTTCTGCCAAAAACAATTCGAAGCAAATCAAAAGGCTAAACATCTTTCACATAACTTAGTTTATTACAAGTACTATTTTAGTCACTGTATCGTTTTTGTACATCTATATCACTAAAAGATTGCTTTATATCTTGTTTGGGCCGTTTTATAACCAAAAGATCCTCAGAAGTGGACTTCCATAGATGATGCTTTTGACATAAAAATTAGATATATATGAATAATGTTAATGACTCAAATGTAAATAAACCGTTTGGGGAAAAAAAAAAAAAAAAAAACTTGTACCGTTATGTTTCTTTGAATTGCATCGATGTAATTCTCAACATTAGAACCATAGAACCTATCTTCTGCAGACTCGATTATGCTATCATCCCAAACCTGCAAAAAAAAAAAAAAAAATAGATAAACACATTCACTTTTTAAGAAAAATATATCTAGCTGATATTTTTATAATTTGGAGGACTTACATGATGAAGTACAGCTTTTCGTGTAAACCAATGTACGTCGATTGTGTTCCCACCCCTATCTGAAGTGAATCCTACGTGTAACGGCTGTAAGAGCCAAAATGGGCTCAGTTAGTTAATATTAAAAACAATTAATAATATTTGTACCGAACATGAAATATGAATAGGTACTTGATGAATATCTCCCAAGAAATGAGAAAGGAAGAGTAGCGATTCTGTTAGATTATCTGCAAATCAAAAAGCCAAAGTCAATGTTGATGTGGTTCGTTTTCAGGTTTGAAACTGGTATGATAGAGTTATTGATGCAAAGGTTAAGTATCATCAGAAATGTTGACAAGTACAGTAATATATGTAGAGTAAATCTTTTGATATATATGAACATGACCCATATCAATATGAGTTTAGAAAGTACCAGGTTTGACTTTTTAAGTCAAAGTAGTAGAATCTACAAAGAAAAAAAAGAGTTACACTGAGATGTTTGATTGCTGTATTCAAGCAGTTGTGTTGTGTAGTTTCTAACTGCACCAGCTACACATCTTCCCCTCACTCCATCTACATCCTTGCAGTCCCCTGCATTGCATTTTAAATTAGGTAACGGGCCAAAACGGGTTAGGGTCAAAGCAGGTAATTTTGTATAAGTTTACATATTAGATGTTTAAGTGATATGACTTAGAAGGTCTTACTCGTTAAAAATATACTTTGGCCGACTTTTAACGTGTTTGTAATAAAAAGTAACCAAAACCAAACAATACATAAGTAACTAAGTAAATTGCTTACTTGTGTATTGGTAAGTACAAAGGTTATCAGGGGTGTCGATATAATGAAGTGCCGAAGACCAATGATATCTAAACTTGACATGATCCGCCCACGAGCATAGACTTGCCAAATTACCCTTTGCATACTGTGGTAACAACTGATACACTGCATCAGCCGCTGCTTGACTCAACCTTCCTTGAGCTATTTTGCACGTCGCATAATGGCCATCGACACCCCAACCGTGAACAGTGACGGGTAAAATAAACAAGAGCACCAATGCAAAAGGTCTCAAGGACTCCATTTGTAGAATGAAGTTAGATATTTTGTTGTTGGGTGATTTATGTTATGTGATGATAAGTGTGAATGGTATGATGAAATATTGAAATGTGAACAAACTTTATAGGTTATTTTTAGTATAGCGTTTACATTTGTTTACATGGTATGATTTCATTCATTTATTGTAACAAGATTATTGTTTTTGTATTTTTGTGTATGATGTCATATAGATATGGAAGTTTGTTTTGTTTTTTTTTGTTGAGGTAACGTGGTAGAAAAGGTAATTAACTGAATTAAGAACCTGTTTTATGGTATGGTTGAATATGCTACTTTCCTTGAATAATATGATTGACAATTATATTGTGACGAGTAACTGATATGAAATCTCGGAAGACAGTAAGTTGGACGATGAGCTCATTAAGGTTTGTTAGAGCTTTATTTCAATGTATTATGTTGTGATGAGATCCATCTTCGAATGGCGTTCTCATTTGAACCGGATCTTGTTTCATCGGTTGTAATTTTTCTTCGAATGTATATATATGTTTTCTTTGCAAAGAAAAGTAAAAATAAGAAATGATTGAATAAAAATAAGAAATGATTGACAATTAATGCTTCTTCACAAATGTTCAAAAAGGGAATTATGTGGTTTCTATTAATTTTTATGCATTAAATTAGAGTACTGTAGTATATTTGGTTCAACTAATATGTTTGGTTCACACATATGCTGTGGTTTTGTTTTGATAGCTACACCTTCAACCGTATGATAGCTACACCTTTAACCATCACATTATTTTTATTTTTACTCTTTCAAATTTTGTTATAATATTTTACTTCTCGAGTATCATTTAAAAAAAAGTGAAAAAAAGGAGTGAAACAAAAAGATAATGTTCTCGAATATCAGTTACGGTGAAAAAGAAAAAACAAATAATTAGAAAAAAAAAAAATCTTGATTAATTTTTAAAGTAAAATGTTTCCTTTCAAATTGGGCTAAAAAATGTTTACATTTTAATTTTTAAAAAAAAAAAAAAAAAAAAAAAAAAACTCAAGAACAAAGCATAGTATTGGATATATTGTTATTTAGTTTAACCTAACATGATACATTATTATTCTAGGACTATAAGCATGTAATAAAAAAATGATATTTATGTTGGAAAAAGGTTTGGCAAAAATAAGTTTTTTCTAAACTTTGGACACTTTTTAATATATGTATAATATAATTATTTTGTTTGAGGGTTTGCGTCTCATTAAAGAGGTCTTTACAACAAGCTAAAAAGCGTTTAAAATGGAGTTAATATAAAAGAGATATTGTATCTCAAAATAAAACACTTGTGTAGCGTTTGGTATATTATAATTAAAGTGGGAATGAAAATGACAATTACAATTGAATGAAAATTTTTGTTTGTTTACAATTTTACAATGTAATTATTCATTAAGGGTCCTTTTCTTTTCTTCTTTTTTTCATTTTATATTGTAAAAAAATAATAATAATAATAATAATAATAATAATAATAATAATAATAATAATAATAATAATAAAATCTATTATTAACTAACTATATTTAATAAATTTCCTATCATAAAGGGCAATTTAGTCTTTTTCTTATTGTTTCCATTATGTCATATCATATCAATTAAACATAATTAACAACGGTAATGAATCATTACACTATATCATTTATTCTATTACACCGTTTATTTCATTCATTTGACATTTCATTTTCTTCCTACCTTTGATCTAGTTGTATGTGAGTTCTTCACCAATCTAAAGGTTATGGGTTAAGCCTCAATTTGTGAGATATCTATACTACATATAATAAGTGTATGTTCAAATCTTGAAAAGTGAAATCTTAAAAGTCAAAGGTGAAAAAAATGCATGGTATAATTAATACTCTTATTAAAACACCTCATTACTTAAAAGTACAATAATTTATTCACATTATACGACCAAATAAAAGCATATCTACCAAATTAAAAACAACCAATTAAAACACCTCTTATTAAAAAGTACTATAAAATTTTCACAAACTACAATTTAAACAAGCTACAACACAATCCAAAATATAAAATAATTAAACATACTAATTAATATTATTGAAAAGTACATGTTATTATACAAATTAATAAAACACACAAAGTTTCATACAAGCTAACAAGTTTATGGTATATATAGTTTGAAAACCGAACCGGACCAAATGGTTCAACCAGGAACTGGTGTCGCCACCGGTTCGGCTAACAAATAAAAGTCATCCGAAAACGAACAAGAAATGACCCGTTGAAACCGATACAAACTGGTGGAATTAGGTCTCATCGAGATATATTTATCCGGTTAATCGTCATAAGGTACCCGCTGCCGAAACCTTGCTGGTACCCTGCTATACTATATATAAAGGAAAAACCAAAAAGTAAAAAGTAAAAAATAAAAAGTTGAAACTAAAAAAAAAAATAGGTTGAAAACATATATTTCAAAACGAAACTATTAATACACATTGAAAATCGGGTTGACCCGGGACGCTTCAAACCCGGCGGGTTAACCCGGTTTAATTTGACCCGTTTTCGACCCAACCCAACGGGTTGACTCGGTTTAAAAATTGACCCGTTTTTCGACCAGAACGGTTCAACCGGTTGAACCACTCGGGTCGAACCGGGTTTCAAAACATTATGTTTAATCCCCAAATCTTCAAACTTTTATTATTTTTCGTTTATAACCCATAAAATTTTTTTATCACTAAACGATCTTTCGCTATAAAATCCCGTTGTTATGAACGGGTACTCGTCTAGTATTATGAGATATGTGGTATAGGTCTGAAAAAAATCTTACTCTCGTTGTTTAAGTAATACTAAAATACTATGTGTCATTTTCACTTCGATACCTACAATTTCGTGGTGTCTACTGTCTAGTTCCCTCAAATGGGTATGCACTATAGTTCTAGTGCTAAAAAATACATACATACTTCTGTATTTTGTGTTTTGGCTTTTCTTAGGTTTTTATTTACCAAGTCTATGTTGCAAGTTGTGGGGTTTAAATATTTGTTGTTGATATAACGATAAAAGCTTTATTACAAAATGTCGTATCTAATTTAATACTTAATAATTCTTTTTACTCCAAGCATGAGAAAAAAATATTAGAAGCAACCAACAAATAAATGAGAATTAAGAATAAAGATTTTCATGAAATAGCGTAATTATAATGGGTTATGTAATCAGAAAGAATTTAATATTAAGATCATCCGGTATCTTTGACTGGTAAGGGTCGTGCCATCCAACCATCCCACTCTATCGCATAACAATGACACCGAGGCTGGCGTCGTTAGCTCTCGCGCCGTGGTGACCAGCAAACAGATTCCTTTTTTTTTTTTTTCTTTTTCTCTTTGTAAACGTTTGATAACGGGCCAAAAAGAATGGAGGTTGGGTCTGACAATATAGACGTTTTTTTTTATCAAAACACTTTATTTTTTCGATTTTCACGCTTTAAATTTTTTAAAAATACCCCACTAATCATCTATTTTTTACATACATTTCTTCATACACATCTCAACGATATTTCTCTTCTATTACCTTAAAAAACTGTTATGGATCCCAACAACAATGATCAATACGATCCCAACAATTATGATCATTACGATCTTTACTTTCAAGAAGATGCGGAGAGGTATGTGCGGTATTTTCAAGGTTATGAACAATTTCAACCGTTGGGTAATCAAGAAACAGAGAGTTCGGGTCCTCATACTAGAACAAGCGTACCACGTGAACGAAAGGTTGCGGAAAAACAGCTTTTGGAAGATTATTTTGGCGACGAAAACAATCCACCTAAATACCCGGAGAGTTTAGGCGAAGTTATCGTACGAGTTTAAAACTTTTTAAACAATTAGTTAATGATATTACCAATTAAAATGTTAACCCTCTTCCTGGATACTTCCTTGTTTTAAACAAGGGTCGTTTAAGTAAGTCGTATCATGAAATGCAAATCGGTTATACACTAATTGGTAATTTGGTATACGACACATCACCCGATGCATTTGACGAGTACTTGCAAATTGGTGGACGTTGTTTCACGTGAATGTTTGCAAAACTTCACTAAATGCATAAATAAAAGAGTTTTTAAGAAAGACTGATTTAAATGATATCCAACTTATATATGCATTACATGAAGAAAAACATGAACTCCTGGGAAATGCTCGAGACCATTGATTGTATGCATTGGGAATGGATAAAATGTCCAAAGGCATTACACGGGCAATTCAAAAGATGTAATCATAAATACTTGAGTCTAATGCTTGAAGCCGTTGCATCATATGAATCGTGGATTTGGCATGCATATGTTGTTGTCCCGGGGGCAAATAATGACCCCAACGTTCTATATAGTTCGCCGTTATTTGATGACCTTTTTGCCGATATATATAGCTCCGGAAGCTCCATTTGTTGTAAATAGAAAAACATCGGAAAAGGTTACTATTTAGCGGATGGAATTTATCCACAATGGTCTACGTTAGTCAAATCGTATTCCGTTGCAAGGGATGAAGAAAAAAACAATGAAGTTTAAAAGAATTCAAGAAAGTGCAAGAAAATATATTGAACGAGCTTTTGGATTCTTACAAAGTCGTTGGGGAATTTTACAGCAACCTACACGTACTGACAAAGTCAACGAGCGACGAAGAATCATGTATTGTTGCATCATATTACATAATATGATATTAAAGATCAAGAATTCGCAATTAGTAAATTTAACGAATTATACGTTTCTCCACAACCGAATATCCAACGTACTGTAGTCAAACGAAGCTAGATACATCGAAGGAAAAACAAAGAACTTCGGGATAGAATAGTGCATAATGACCTTCGACATGATATTGTATGGAACCCTAATCACTAAATTGTACAATGTATCATTATTTTAAATTTTTAATGTATTGGTTTGTTATGTCTTTTTTTATTAATGGAATTTTAAGTTTTAGTATATGTGTTGTTTTATTTAATAAATGAAGAAAAAAAAATGTGAGGTCCATGAGTGTCATATTTTTTTGCTCAGTTATAGATTTTGGTATTATAAGATAAATGCTGACAACACTTGTACCGATAACACCACATTGCATCAAAGTTACCTTCTGCTCTGAATAAAATATAGGTCCTGCCATAAAAATGTGCGCCTTTTTATTTTCTTCTCATAAAAAACTCAATTATTTTCAAGAAGATTTTAAGTAAAGCTACTCACACCAGCTGGATCGAGCGATCGGTTGACCGATTGGATCGCCGGTCGGGCTTGATGAAGACACTCAAACGCTATCGGTCGGTCTTTTTTTTTTTTTTTTTTTTGTTCGTCAGCTTGATCGGTTCAACACACCCACATATGTCCAAAAATTTCCCACTTTGTTACTGTTTGATACTTTAAAATAAATAAATAAATTTAAACACTTTACATTTTACACTATAAACACCCCACTCAAAGTACAATATAAAATACTTCTCATATTCATTTCATCATGTCTAAGAAAACTCCCAAAACAAAAACCTTAAGATCCCGAATGCAAGAAACCGCTCTGCATTTAACATTGGATCTGAATTTCCTGTTAACCGGTGTATCACCACTCATTCATTTTCGACCCGCCAGTTATCATTCACAAATACCACAACCACCACAAATCAAAACGTGTTTTATCAAAATCGTCTATTCAACCCACCGTATAATAACAACCAACAATATTTTTTCTAATCCAACTGGACTGTATCGTCCTATTATGGATTCGTCGACGTCTTCCTAATTAAATCATCAACCGTATTCTCTGGTTAACCGTATTAATCTTGATATGGATTTTGAGCAGTTAAAGCATAATCAAGATTATTATGCAGGTAAAGTTTCGGGTCAAGATTATTATCCGAGTCAAGATTCTTCTATGGGCCACAATTCGTTTCATGATTCAGTTCCAATTGAAGACGATTCTATCGTCGAAGAGATGGCACCCATCAAAGCTAAGAATCCTTCGAAACGAGCTTCAAAGGCCAAAAAGAATGATGACAAGAATAAGGATAAGGAGCTGACGATATGGACAACTGAGGAAGAGATCGCGTTGTACAGAGCTTAGTGTGATGTGTCAGAAAATAGCGAGAGAGGAAACGCTATGAAGAGTAGGGGTTTGGGGGGAGGTTATTAATTACTTTAGAAAGGATATTGGTTCAAAGAGTGTGTACGACGCGGTCCTTAGCAAATGAAAAAATAGGGTTCGCCCTAGAATTGGTGGATTTTGTGCCATTATCAATAATGCTGAAGAGAATCACGAAAGTGATTTGAGTGACCTCACTGTGTACCAAAAAGCGTGTGTAAAATACGAACTGATGTACCATCATGCCTTTACATTGGAGCCGTGTTGTAACATTTTAAAGGATCATCCTGCTTGGAAGGAAATTGACATGCCTGCTTTTCAGAAGAACAAAAAGGGTCGAAAGAATTTAAAGAATTCTGAAACCACCTCGGAAAGTGGTTTCAATTTGAACGCTGAAGCGGATGTGTCTGGGGAAGAGACTCGAGAAGAGCAACTAATTGATCGTGACCAAGCTAAGAATAAGAAGAAATTATCCGCCTCTGATCCAAGTCTTCATTTACTGATGCGGTAGCCGGCAAATTTTTCAGCTTGAAGTCGGCAAAATGGGGAAAGAAGAAGTCGCAAGCAGACGAATATACATAGTTGAAGAATCGAAATCCCAAATGCGGTGCATCGGAAAGCAGCGAAGTTGAAAAGGGAGAAACTTAAAATACAATGACGATATCTTGAATTTCTTAAACAAAAGAAACGGGACAAAAACATCTTATTCTATAATTCGATGAATCGACCCTCTTCTTTTCAATAAAACAAATGTGGTACTTTGGAGATGAAGTAAGAAATCAAGACATGCTACAACTTAGATTATTAGTTTAAGTTTTTAATTGGTATTGTAAGTTTTAATGTTATTTGAATTTTATGTAATGTTTTTATTATTAATGAAATTTAATTTTGTTGTTAAAAATTAAAAAAAAAAATAAGAAAAAAATGAAGATCGTCTTGGTGTGGTAAAAAATCGTTTACCATCGAAAAAAGAAAACTGGTTTGACATACAAAATGAAGGTAAATGAAGTTCACTAATGTGCCTTGCCTTAACGAAAAAGAAAGTGTAGAGCATAATTAGTAGGATAAACTGATAAAGAATAGCAAACATACACTATGCGTTTTGGACTTTTTGGTAAGTCCACTTGTCAAGCCCATCTCGAATTAAATCTTTTCGCGTGGAAATATTGTTTCAAGTTTCACCATTTATGTTTGAAATATTGAATGTGCATTAGGTTTAGTGATGTTTGAATTTTACTTAATGAGTATAGTCAACAATTTATTTATTTATATTTTTTTAAACGAAAACTTATATTTTTATCTCACCTATTTTAAATTTTTTGTCTCATAATGTTTTTACGAGACTTGAACTCACAACTTTTAAGTTGATGGACTTCTAATATATCGTTAGACCAAGAGGCTTTTGGTGAGTATAGTCAATAATAATCAACAGTGCCAAATCTTATTTTACAGGGCGTATTAGAGGTGTTCACGGGTGGTTCGGTTCGGTTAGTTGGAAGATTTTTAGCTCCTCATCGTGGGACGGGTAATTCATTTTACTACTCAAAACCGAACCGTACTAGCCGGGTAACCGGACTTGAGGGTACCCGAAATGAGTGGTTACCCGCGGTTCGGGTCACGTTTAAACATTTTAAGCGTTTAATCGAGTTTGTCCATATGAACAATTACATAATATAAAACGTAAAATGTCATTCTAGTAAAATTAAATAACATTAAATAATTTAAAGTCATATTAAAGTTGTTTAATCACAATACTTGCATAGTTGCATTCAAATAAACATACGTATCATAGTAACATAAGTATTCATTCAATGTTTACGTTGTAAAGTTACACGAAACATATATGGATAAATGGACTTCACACCACATATCTAAAAAATACTTTCAACAACCTATTGATTTATGAGACACTCGTTCAAAAACTGTGGAGTTTAATTCTCATAATCATAAAGTTCATTTTTTTATTTGTATGTCATGAATCATTTAAGCAACCGTTTGTGTGTAAGACTTAACGTTATAGATATTATGTTAACTTGAAGATTATATTGTTTCCAGCATACCTTTTGGTACACAAATATTTGACTTTTACGATTATTCATGTATAATGCATGTTTTGGATCTAAGCCTAGATTTGAGCTCGATCTTCATCATGAACTACGATCAGTAGCGGATTTAGAGAAAAAAAAATGGAGTGCATTTTATAAAACTAATGAAGAATCTTAACACAAAATGTTAAGACCGGGTGCATTTCAGAGAAAATCAATATATTTTAAATAATTTTACACTACATAAGAAAAATCTATAGGGTTTTCGTGCACCCCAAGAACCCCCTCGGTCCACCTCTGATTACGATGACGAACAAACTATGCAATGCAGGTCAATCATAATGTAACTTTTTTTTCTCTTGTAAACAACACATATAAAAAGCTTGTGACGAGTTGAACCCATAACCGATCTTTGGTGGTCAGGCCCAAGCTTATTATTTGGCCCCGAATTTTATATTTCATTTCTTAGTTTGTGACTTTGTGTCCATTTTCCACATTCTTAGAGTTCTAACCAAAACTATAATAATGTTTGATGAACATATTCATCATATATATACCTCACTTAGTCACATATATCTACACAATATGAATGTTTTTGGCAAAAACATTATTAGCTTTAAGCAGTAGACAGTAGTAGCTTTTTTTATAAAGCCCATTCGTAACGTAGTTATAGTTGTAATCATAATGTGTAAAACAACTCTTAAATGTTCAACACTCCTAAATGATACTTAATAGAGCGTGAAAAAATAAGCATTCTAAAAGAATAGATAAATGATGCTTGTCAACGAGCGTTAAAAATCACAACACTCAACCCTCTAAACGCTTCTCTTCAAACACACCCAATGGCACAAGGGCTTGTCTACAAAATAGCTTTACATATAAAACGTAGATAAAACATGTTTCATATGTTGGTTAATTGTTAGCACACGTATTCGATGTTTCATCACATATTTTTCATGACATAAAAACACTTCAATGTGAAAACATCAGGAGTACACATAAATACGCTAAAAGTACACATAAACAGGAGGAGTATACAACAACGACAACAACAATTCCAATCTCGCTAGAGCATGATATGAGGAGATAGGATGCGGGCAGTCAAATCCTACCTCATGTTACTTTAATGATGGTGTACTCTAAGAACTTCAAATATCATGTTAAGTCTGACAATTATATTTTATATTTTATTTATCTAAATTTCCGACTTGACGTTGCTAGTCAGGTCAACTATCGTTTTGAATAGCCCATGTAATGGAAGCGTTTTTCTTTTTTGTTGCTTCCCTTATTTCATGAAAGGTTGGTACAACACTAAAATGTACCGATATTGTTTATTACCGGTTAAGGGTTCTAGACTGTATGACCAACGTTTTGTGATTGTAATAACTAACGTTATTGAGAAATATCGTTGCCTTTTTTATTACAAACGACTCATGGTATATACGTTGCTAAGATCCACAACAAATGAAGCTGTCGACAACAAATGAAGCTGTTGATATATATAGGAAGGCGTTGCACACACATACATACATTTCCTTTAGGACTAATCTTTTCGACAAGATCATTTTTAGTAAGGAATGCCTTACATCCACAATCTTAGACAAAAACTCATATATGTTTTATCGTCTAAAAGGACCCATTGTTTATCTAGCTGTGTTTAGCATGCGATTGGGATATCAGAATTTAGGGCAATATATAAAGTTGACTCTTTTTCGCTTAACGAAAATGATGTGATATATATCAAACCAATTCAATATTGTGGCCCAAAATAATGTATTGGTGACAGCTTATATCATGCTATGTTTTTTTATAAAAAACAAAAATTGCGACTTAACAATTACGCTTTAATAATTATTGATATCACTTTGAAAATAAAATGTCACTTTTCGAATTTGAGCTTTTGGAGTATGAAGCTAGTATCATTCTCTTCTCCACGTCCAGTATGTAAGACATTTTAATACGCAAAAGAACCAAATTTTCGACCTTTTTATCTTGATGTGGTCCTAGCCTCGTATACTCCATTCTTTGATAGATCTATGTTGATAACCACATATTTGTTTGTTTGTTTTTTTTTCTTCTCTTAAAATGGACATTTCGTCGGTTTTTGTATGGCATTCTTCTACAAGGGTCATCGAATCATCTACTAACTTGGTTTATTATCGATTCTTAAAAACACATTTATCTTAGAATTGTGACATGAGATATGGGATCATAGGTTCTTACAATTGTATCTTACCACAAACCTAAGTATTGTTTTATCAAATCTTTTAATGTAGAACACAAGTAAAACATAATTAAGGCATAGACATGGAATATGTTTTATGTTGAGAGCATATACCCTTATGTTAATTGTGTGATACCACAACCACAAAAATATAGGATGGGCCAAAGGGCCCGGTCCACCCAAAAAAAGTGAACCGGCCAGCGAATGTGTTGAAATATTAATCACACGTGTTAACTTTACCACCACGTTAAAAAAATAATTTATTTTGTCAAGAAAATTGTTATGCACAATCTATTAAAATATTTGATCTTCAAAATATTTAAGCTTTGTCTTAATTGGCAATCATTTTTGTTTTCTCAATAAGAAAAGTCATTGTACAAAACTGTTTTTTTAACTATAGTTTTTAACATTTTAGTCGACTAATTCACGGAGCTTGAACCGACCACAACACAGACTCAAACCAGATAAAACTCTTCATTTTCAAAAGATTTGCGTGGCCACTTTCACGTATTAGACGTACTAAAAAAGAGTAATAAATATTGTCTAGAAGCACAACATGTAGCATTTTGGGTTCCCCAATAGCAAGGTTTTCTTTATAGATGATTCATCTCTATTCCAAATTACCTATTTGTGGACAACAATCATTATAATGGATGTATAAAATATTGTAACATCCACATAAAGGGTATTTTAGTAGTTGATTATTATTGAATATAAAGTTACGTCGTCGTTTCTAACCGAAAAAAAGCATCGAATTTTATTTCATTGTATGTTTTTATTAGTTAATACTTTACTTTTGTTTTATATTGAACAACTTATACGACATACAATTGAAAATATTTGTTAATTATAAGATTAGCACGAATATATCTGTAACAAGTACTTTGTTTACTAAAAAATAAAAATATTCCATATGTCCAAGAAAAGGGAGTGCTTATAAAGCAAAACAAAATTAAATTAGTTTTTTTAATAAACCAAGATCGAATATCAACAGTGTGTCTATTTGTTTATTTAAGATCACCAAAAATGATCTAAAAGTTGACTTCCATTTTAGAAAAAGAAAACAAACACCTTTTCTTTAGAAACTAAGGCCCGTTTGGTTTGCAGTTTTGGTTGGGTTTGGGTTAGAAAAGTAGACCCAACCTCATTTTCAACCGTTTGGTATAGCTTGGGTTTGGAGTTAGTGTCAAATATTAAGGAGTGTGTTAAAGTTGGGGGTAAGGTAGGTTTTATGACAAATGATGGGACCCATCTAATTTTCTCACTATCTCTCTCTTCTTATTTTTCATATAAATAATTTATAAATCATATTTTAAAATATAAAACAATTTTAAAATATTTCTCTCTCTCCTACATTAAATTCAAATCCTAATCCAAATTCAAATTCAAATCCTAATCCAAATCATAATCCTAAACCCATCCACAAACGGACCCTAAAGTAATATAACTACCACCGTCTCACCACAACCATGTAGATGTGAGAAAAAACTATCATTTTAAACAGAGAAAATGCTATCGTTGCGGCATTGCCCCAATGTTATATGTCAACATCGAAAAAAGATGCACGAAGTCAAAATTTCCCAAGATGTAAGAAAACAGTTTTGAGTAGGGCAAATCACTTAAAACGTTTTTTTTTTTTTTTTTTTTAATCGTTGTGTGTATTTTATGACAATTTTACCTTTACTTTTCAAATTTGAAGGGTAAAATGATCGTTTCGTGACATAATAATCACAACATATAAACAATGATCGAAATTTAAAGGCGATTATCATAATAAGAAATATATATATATATATATATATATATATATATATATATATATATATATATATATATATATATATATATATATATATATATATATATATATATATATATATATATATATAGAGGATCAGGTGATAAGTAAATTAAAATAAGAAGTGGTAGAAGACCAAACCAGCGATTTGAGATCTGATGACTTGCATTAAATACATTTCTACTCATGAGACGCAACATCTTGAGTTTGAAAGTTAATTTGATGTATAGAGGTGCAAATTGATTTTCATGATTTCGGGCGTCGAGCAGGAACAACAAAACAAGAGAATCATGAAATGCATATAATATACGATATGCATCCGATTAAAAGTTATAAACACACTATGATGCGTTATAATGCATCTAAGATTATAGGATGCATCTAATTTAGGTCTAAGCATCTCGGTTTATTATTATAGTTCTTATTCCTTCTTATTTTAAGAATCTTCTTATTTGATCCTGCTTCTCTATATATATGTATAGCTACACTCAACTATAAAAAATGTCAAATTAACTATATTTTTAAGTGATTTGCCTTTTGAGTACGAAGAAAGTTACATACATCTTCAAAAGTTGTCCATTTGGTATGATACTGAATACTATATTAAAGGCTGTCGAGATCGCGATCCCGTGTGGGATCGTTTTTGTCTTTGCAAGATCGAGATCGTAGGATGGATCGCGATCCACGATCCTATCAATTTGTCATAGTTTGTAAGCGAATGATAAACGAAGTCAAACTGTTTACATTTCTCTCAACATCAAAGATAAATTCATATAATATTCTCGAAAATGACAAAGTTCAAATTTCAAACACCAAAATAATAATAAAACACAAAAATCAAGTTTCAATCGTTAAATTAACGATTTATTTCAAAACATCGGTAGCCATCTCGTACGATTTGAAAAAACAAACACTTCATTAGTGACATTCCAAACATACCATTTGATTAGTTTAATCACAATGAAGTAAAGTAAATTGAATTATTGAACACTTTAAGACTATAATCTATTTAGAAATGTATAAAACTAAGTATAAACTATAATCTATTTAGAAAATGAAACAACAGTGATTTACTTATTAGACATTCGTAAAACAAAAGTTTGTTTTAAGCTAAGCAGTGAGATGGACTTAAAAAAAAAAAAAAAAAAAGTGAACTCGGATCACGTGGCGATCCTACGATCTTACGTGCGATCCCACGATCTTACTTACGATCCTACCACATATGCGATCTTACCACGATCCTCTGCGGTTTTAGCTATAAACACGTAAACCTCGTGACGATCCCACGAGTTTCACGCGATGATTACAATTTTACTATATTTCATTGTTAAATTTCATATAAAATGTGAGACCTCTTTGCCACCTATTATGATAAGAAATACCAAAAGAATTCGATTTTTGAGTTGATCCATTTTAAGATTTTTCTCATCTCTTTCCCAAAGAGCGGTCAACTTTCGATCGCTTCAATGCGCCCACCGCTCAACTCCTCGTACAAAAAGAATGACACGTGTCGAAATTTGGGTGAGTCGAGCATTTGAAGCGATCAAAGTCGGCAGTTAAATGTCAATCAGCGATCAAAAGGAATGACGTGTCATAAAAATAATGAGTTTGATCTTGGCGGTTGAAGCGGCGGGCGGTTGAAGCGTTGAAAGCGATTGAGGATGGCTTCTTTTGAGAAAAGATGAGAAAAAGTCTTAAAATAGTTTCAACCTTAAAAATTTTGCCTCTTTTGGTAATTTTCTCTTATGATTATCATTTTCATAATTGGTATGCAACCGTCCAAAATAAATAA
Organism: Chrysanthemum lavandulifolium; assembly: GCA_022545495.1. Lineage (NCBI taxonomy): Eukaryota > Viridiplantae > Streptophyta > Magnoliopsida > Asterales > Asteraceae > Chrysanthemum > Chrysanthemum lavandulifolium. Next base: position 261,554,921 of record CM040241.1, on the reverse strand, counting down.
TCAAAATGAAATATATTTCAAGGAACCGAAAGAATACCTTGGATAACCTTCATATAGGCCACTATGAGCTTGATGAAAATGACATTAGATTTGTGGTATAGCCTTGCCTGTCATACTCTCCAAGGTTTTCCTTAAATTTAAATCCACTAATGAGTTGTAACCAAAATTTATATTTCATTTTTTTAAATGTAAATAGTATTTTAGTCCACCGTCCTACTTGTCTTTTTCTTATTTAGAAACTCTTTGAATGTTTGGTTAAACTAACGAGTAGTGTTATAAAACTATTTGTTAGGAAAAAAAAATAGTTTGTTTGTCATAAGTGTGATATTACTTGTTTTGTCATGAAATGTTATGTTAGACATATCAAAGCGTTAAAAAGTGATCAAGTATACAAACTGGTTTCCAACAACATTATTTGCTATGAATAGTTATATTGTGCACGGAAAATCCTTATTAATATGTTTGAACATGTAAGGTAGGACGGAGTGGACGTCGGGTTCACCATCGAGCTTAAGAGGCTCGCTTCATTACCTGATTGCTCCGCAGATCATGGTAGGGTGGGCGGGTATTAAATTTGAGTTGGGAACCCGAATGTTTACGTTGGAAAAGTGTACGTTGGAAAAGTGTGTAACGTTAATAAACGGCTATTTTGAGCAAAAAAAAAAAAAAAAAATCACCCTATTTAACACCTAAACTTGCACCTCATTTTCAAAATAAAACACACAACACAAATTACAACACACACTAATCTTTCAAAAACACCAAACTATGGATCCAGAGAGGTAAAAACTTTCACATCACACGTCGTCGGCCTCAACCATCCCCGAATCAACCAAAACAAACTCGTTAGATTTAGCGATTTTATTCTCAACCATCCTCGAATCAATTTTATGTTCCACAACCCCAATCTCCACAATTTTTCCAATATAATATGGGTCCTCCTCAATGAATCCACAACACTACAACATCATGCACAAGCGAAGTTTTCCCGCTCAAAACCTTAGTCAAGACGTAGAGTGCGACCAAACACAACCACTACCAAACGAAGATGAGGAAGTTCAAGTCGATCCAGGAGGAAGAAAAAGTCACGAGGAGGCCCGTGAAGTTTGGACGCCAAGAAGAGGAGGCTTTGGAAAGCATGGGTTCAAATCTCGAATGTGGTGTTGTCGGTAATGAACAAAAGTCCGACGGTTTTGGAAAGCGATTCTCGAGCATTACGAGGCAACTTTGGGTTCGAGTTCACGAACATTTCATGCGTTGAATACCAGTGAGAGAGCAATGAACACGGCCATGGGTATTTTCAAGCTACTACTACCCAAGTGAGACAATTACATAATCTATACTTTATTAGTTACAATTACATTATTTTGTTTTTAGCTATACTTTTTATTTTATTTAATCAGACTTTTTATTTACAATTACATTATTTTGTATATAATGTAGAAACGTCTTAAAAATTTGAGTGGGTGCAACGACTTGGACGTGGTGGAAAGTTCGAAATGGATTTATACAAAGAAGAAAAGACAATTTACTCATACCTGGTAGCAGGAGATTGTCGAGGTCATGAGAAATTGTTGGAGCAAGAATGTTTTCAAGATATTCTTCGGTCTTTGCAAGCAATTCTTGAAAAGGAGGTCGGGAGTATGACTTATGCAAGCAACACCATTCCCGATACGAATGAAGACCCCACCCTCCAATTGAATCAAGAAAATGAAAAGAAGCAAGTGCGATCCTCCTCGTCGATCTCAAGCGTTGCGGATGAAATCAACGCCACACACAAAAGAAGACACAATATTTGGAAGAAAACGCGAGATGGCTAAACAATTGTTGGCTACACAACTCGAGGGGAAGTTCAAGAATACACAACGGGGAGTTGAAGTTTTTTTTTGGAGCCGCATGATCACATTCACGATCCCGCTTATGTTGAATTAGTTCTTATCCAGAAGCGCGAATGCGGCCAAACACGGATGGAACTATTGCATTTTTAAATTGTAGCTTCAAGTTATTTTAATTTCAACTTATGTAATGTTTTTTTTTTTTAAGTTGTAGTTTCAATTTTAAGTTGTAGTTTTTTAAGTATTATGTAATGTTTTTATTTTTAATGAAATGGTATGTTTTATTTTAAATATCAGATGTGATTTTACGATTTAAAAAAATGAATTAAGATTAAGTGCACTCAATTCCCAGGGCTAGTGTTACAGTAGTATTAGAGTTTAGAGTTGGAAGGTTTTATTGGACAGAGCGATCCGACACCTCCGCAGGAGTATTAGGGTAGATAGAACCACCCTCCCTCCCTAAGTAGGGTGTAGTGGGTGCAGTGGGTGCATGAAGAGAGCATACCCCTTCCCCTACGCGTGAGGGGCAGTGATTCTGGTGTTGATTGGACCATTGTAGTGGCTAGAAAGCAAGTGACAGGGCATGTGCGTTTACATATTTTCTAATGCAAATCAAGTTGGTTTAACCTTATCGAATATTGGTCATATAAATATACATTTGATAAACAAGGCGAGTACTCGCGTCTGACGGCAGCGGTTCTTAGCGGTAGACAATTAACGATAAAAAATAGAAAGTGAAAAGATTAAAATGTAATTGCAAACGGTTGTAACATCCGATAATTTAACATGGTTTGACATTCACGAATGGTATGAGAGTATATGGTATGATTTTATTTTTTTAATTTTTTTTCAAACAATGAATACTTTCCAAAGTTATTTTTTTCAATTTTCACATTTCAGTTTTCCAATTCTTGACTTGTTGACTATTTTGTATTTTATGTAGTATAGATAAGAAATCAAAAAGGACACAGAAAATACTCAATGACTCACAAATAAGGACTCAAAGACGCAAAAAAATGTATTTTTTGTGAATAGGCTTTTTGTGTCCTTTTTGCCTTTTTATTTTGTGCTCTCACTCTGTTCCCGAGTATAAAATGGAAAGAAGAGAAATGAAGAGTGGAAAAAAGAGAGAAAAGAAGAGGAGAGGAAATAAATTTTATTTTTTATGTTGTGTTCTCGAGTTGGAAAGAAAAGAAGGGGGTTGTAAGCAAAAAAAAAAAAAAGGCTTTAAAGTCACTTTCTCTCCAAATCATTCCAATTTGGGAAGAAGATTAGGAGAGAAGTTTTGGCAAAATTCCTCCCTTCCTCTTTTCTCTCCAAAAAACTCGAACGCAACTTGTTTTTAATTTCCTCTCCCCTTCTCTTCTTTTCTCTCCAAATTAAAACTCGGGAACAGAGTGTAAAAGCACATGATAAAAAAACGCTTCATAAAATAACAATAGTTAATATCTATATAGAAAGAAAAAAATCAGAATATTATATTATTTTTTTCCTGAAATCCAGAAAGTAGTTCATAAAATAACTTATTTGTAGAAAATAATCAACAACCACAAGTTGGAGAGAGTCTGTATCAGACGTCAAGGGATAAAATAGCCACAAAATGTGATGGTGCTGACTCAAGCCACCAATTCCATTGGATTGGATGACCTTCTTGCTGCTGACTCACTTCTCAATCTGGGTCCCTAGAAATTTCCACTTTTTCCCAACGTGTTCCACTTTTACTATTTTCTTAATCACATCTTATCCAACCCATAATCGCCACATCATCGTCTTCATAGCAAAATTCAACTTTTAGATGATGAAAATGTAATGTAGTTGATCAAGTCTATAGAAGACCGAAATGAATAAATGTTGAGGTATGATGTTACTACGTGTGACAAGATAATGGTAAATGTTATAAATTGACTAAAAGATTAGGTAGTTATAATGTAGTATATCTTAGACTAGATTTTTACCTTATTTGCTTAGGTTAAGAACGCCAAATAATCAATGGGAAAAGTTAAAAGTATACTCGTATATATGTTAGTAGTATGTTCCCAAATACCAAGTATGTTTTTTAGTTATGGGCTAATGTGCACATTCACTCTTTTATCTTTTATCTTTGTGTATGTTATTTTTGTTTGTGAGCTCTCGCTATAGCGGATACAAGCTATTTCGTGTTGGTTGAAACCTCATGAACACGACCTTTTGAACTTTAAGACCTTTTATGTGTTGAGTAAATGGTGTGTATGTTTTGTAATTTTGTTTGTCTAGAATAAAGCATATTTACCATGTACACTTTAACAAAAGTGTATGATATTATCAATAATCAGTATACAATGTACTGACAACAAACAAGAAACCTTATGTAACATAATTAAATATATTTGTTTCTGAAAAGTAATTTCCTAATAAATAAAGAAACCAATATTAAATATCCTATGTAAAATACAATGTATAATATTAGTCATTTATTTCTAGTTTATTACTACTATTTTGTTTCCAAACAAAAAATTTCTGGTGTTTGTGTGCCATAAATTTTATTTTGACATATATAAATGTTAAAGTGTTCACATTATTTAATCACCTTTGTTTGTGCTACGTAATCACTATATATTTAAGTTAGATTTCATATGAAAATTAGCAATACATATCTATATCTAAATCCGAAATCATAGTCGAGCCGAGAACAAGAGATCTCTAATCTAAACTATGGGGCAAATTCTTGTAAACTCACTTTCTAGAACACTTTTTTTTTTTTTAGATGTCGCATAATGAGGTTCCTCTGGACAATTATATGAGACAAATGAGTCTCAGAATAAGATGTACACAACTTATCCGACATTTTTTTTTAAACAACCAAGCTTTTTGATTAAAATTAGCCTCACAAAAGAGGAAAAAAAAACCACTAAACAACATATATACAAGAAGGAAATTTGCAAACATATAGATTACAATTTAAACCTTAAACAACCCGTAGCTATGTAAGTGGCATGAAAGTACAAGGCTGGTTCGACTTCCAATTAGTCCAATTTAGAACAAAACCAATTTCGTCAAGTAAATTAATTTTCTTATTTTTAAGGCATAAAGAAAATTAAACGAAATAAACGATTGAATTTCCAAAACGCATATTCCAAGAACCAAGTTATTTACCTTGACTTTAAAAAGTAAACACAAGCAACAAACAACCGTGTCACATTTTTTAACCAATCTTAAAAGCATCCCTCTCACCTAACCACCATTATAAATCCCCAAACACACCTTCTCATTCAATCCCTTAAACATTTCATTTCAATCCCAAAAAACACTTTTCTTTTTCTCTCGACAAACTTTTATAAAAAACCGATTTTCGATAAACCGTCCATCCAACATCCAACATACACATGGAAATAACCGAGCTTAACCTTATTGGCGACTTCGAGGCAGGAATCAAATGCCTACAACAAAACCCTTCTTATTTCACTAGACTTTCCTTAAATAGTTTTTGGACATGGGGCGCATTAATTTTCGCGATTTTTGCAACCTTTAGTAACCTTTTTAATAAAATCAAATTTTGTATACATAAACTCCGTTATCATTTTGTCACGTCTTATCAAAAGACGTGTCAAAGCCAAATCTTCGACGATGAAGATTTTGACTTTGACTTTTCTTCAGACGACGGCGTGGACGATGACACGCCGTCGTCTGTTGCTGACTCGGATTACGAGTCAGATAGAGATCTCTCAAATGAAGTTTTTAGAGCCGAAGGGGGATCAAGTTATTACGATCAAGGGGAAAATGGTGGTTATACACTTCGCCGGAGAAATGGGTTCTCATGGTCGGATTTTTCGGCCGGAAAAAGTGTTGTCCAGTTATGGGATAGTTTCGGGTTAGGACTAGACTTTGAAGATGATGAGTATGATCATGGGAGTGAAATTGCGATATGGGATTTGGATAAGAATCTGAAAATTAGCTCCGGCCGGCGGTGTGCGGTGGTGGCGGCGGCGGAGAGTGTGGTGTTGACGGCGGAGATGAGTGGGAGTGGCGGCGGGGTCGGGTTTGGGGGTTATGATTGTAGGGTGGGGGGAAAGTCGCCCGCGGTTTATGCTGCGTGGCGGCCAAAACCACGGACGACCTGGTCGGGTGAGAAAGAGGAATAAGCGCGTGAGTATCGCGACTAATGTATAACGACGTCGTTATTTGAATGAAACGATGTCGTTTTGCACATATTGTTTAATTCTTATTTTTACTTATTTCTAATGGAATTAATTGCCTTTTCCATATATCCTTTGCTGTTTTGTTGTTGGTTCCTGTTGTTTATAGTTTTAAATATGTACATAGAATAAAATAAAAAACCAACAATTTAAAACTCATAAAAAGGGTATAAAAATCTCAATTATTTGTTGAGTATTGTAGAAGTTGGTGGCTTGAAAGCTGGAATTAGGCAATTACAATTAGTAGTTTGGTGCGAACTTAATGGTTGTGTAGGTCAAGTTTCCCAAAGGTGTTGGTCTATTTTATTATATTTTCTTGTTTATTAAGCTAGTAATTTATTTGATTAAATTAAGCATGTTCCAATTCATTTTCATTATGTGTTATGTCAATATCTTATCCAGCTTTTACAAAATAGACGGTCATTATTTCAAAAGTACACAAATTATGTTTTTTTTTATAGAAACACATAACATATTGAGAACCCTGAAAGAAAACTAAAAGTATAATACAATGCGACTCACCATAATTAACAAGATAATTAAAAGAGAATGAGATCGAAGAAAATAAACTAAACTATGTGACATAGACATACTAAACATCATCACCCAGAACAAAATTGTTACCAAGTTGTGGATGTTGCTACTTGCACAAAAGTTTAGCTGTATATAATTGAATCAAAAGTCATTGGCGGCATTCTTATCAACTAGTGTCATAGGTTATCTACAAGGTTAGCAATAAAATGCAACTTGTTAATCAGGTGAGCCGATAAATAAAATAGATAACGTTGATTTAAACACTACCCTTGGGTACAAGACTAGATGTTGATAAGAAAAAAAAAATAAAAAATAAAATAAAAATAGAAGTATGCATTAAGGTGAGAATCTTCAGATATAAAATGATGGAATTTATACATATTCGGTGCAATTATTGCTTTTAATCGTGCACCGTTGCAAGATGTTGAAGTTTGCAAGCCTAGTGGTAACTGGTAAGTGCCTAAGTGGTAACAGTGACAAGCATTATTATCGTTAATTCATCGTCACATAAGCTTTTAAACATCTTTAACACGGTCTAATAAAACAATTAACTTAACAACACAAACATAAACTAAAAAATGCCCAGTAAGCCTCTATTAGCAAATCACATATAAAATATAAATGGTTGTTATTGATTTTTTTATAATGCATGAAACTTTTGGTATTTAAATTTTCTCTCTTCTATAATTATTGTTTTTTATTTTATTTACAACACTAGCGTATAATTAGACAAAACATAATATGAATATGGTATAACTATGAGTAATTTAATATAATACATTAGGTGCGAATCGATTTATCATGGGCCATGTTGTAGTGGTTGAGTTTCATGATTCAATGTTCTAGTGAGATAATCGGTAGTAGGTGAGAATGACCCATCGGAAGACTCACTTGCGACCACAAGTTCGCTTTATATTAAGTGAATGAAGAGGAGAAAGCATGTACCACTAATACAAGAATTCAATCCAAGTTCCAAAAAAAAAAAAGGTGCGAATCGATTTTTATAAGATATTAAGATGCGTAAACAATTTTAAATATAAATGTAGAAGTTTTAATGATGGGCCTTTCGCAAAATAGATATGACTCTTCGCTTTGCCCTTTTTCTTTCCATTACCATTTTTATATTTTTTCTAATTGACTTGATGATTGGACAGCTTTAATATGTATTAAGATAATTTAAAAGTGCAAATCTTCTTAAAGTATTTTGTTGTTACTTATTTATTTTGATAAAAATATATATATACCTTATCAGATAAACTTTAATCCCAATACAATATTGTCATTGTTTTTGGTACATTAAAATTATATACCTTATTAGATAAACTCAGTCCGCTTTCATTTCTAATAGGCAAATATTGGATGGCCCTTTTATCTTAAACGAGGTGCTTAACTGGTGTAAAAGGAATAGGAAGCAATCTATGTTTTTTAAAGTGGACTTTGCTAAGGCGTACGACTCGGTTATGTGGGATTATCTTTTAGATGTTCTTCATGCTTTTGGTTTTGGGTCTAACTGGTGCAGGTGGATACGTGGTTCTTTTAGCTCAGTTATGGCTTCTATTTTGGTTAACAGGAGTCCAACGTCTGAATTTCCTTTACAATGTGGCCTTAAATAAGGAGATCCTTTGTCTCCTTATCTTTTTATCCTTATCATAGAGTCCTTACATATTTCGTTCTCTCGTGCAGTCGATGATGGGTTATTCAATGGTATTCAATTGCATGGGTCATGCAATATTTCTCATCTCTTCTACGCTGATGATGCTATGTTCATAGGTGAATGGTCTGACTTGAATTTGCATAACATCGTTATTATTCTTCAATGTTTCTTTTTGGCATCGGGGTTGAAGATCAATATTCAAAAGAGCCAAGTTTTGGGTATTGGGGTTCCTCATAGTACTGTTGTTGAGGCTGCTGATTCAATTGGGTGAACTGTTATGCATAGTCAATTTATATCTTGGATGAGGTCGGTGGATGTATGTCTTGAGGTCACTTGGGTCGACACGATTCAAAATTACAATCTCGGCTTTCTAAGTGGAAGATCAAAACTTTATCGATTGGTGGCGGTGACTCTCCTAAAATCAGGTTGGTACCTCTCCTCATACAATATGTCCATATTTAAGGTTCTAAAGGGGTTTTGAAGGATATGGAAGCGATTCGTGTAAGTTCTTTACTGAGCGGACTCTATGATAAAAGATTACGTGGGTAGCTTGGGATAAAGTTTTGGCGCCTAGAAAAGGGAGGCCTTGGCGTGTCGAGTTTTCATCGTTAAACCGTGCTCTTATGCTTAAATGGGTATGGCGCTTATCTCTCAAGATGGATCTTTTGTTCAAGGTTATCAATGCGTGTATGGTTCGAATCTTATTTCGCATTCGGTGTCTTATTCTTCGATTTGGTGCTCTATCTTACGTGAAGTTCATGTTTTGAAAGGTAAAGGTTTCATTATACAAATAAACCGTAAAAACGCTTATTAATATTTTGCGATCTCTTTGTGTTTTGTTGATAACAAATGTAATGTTATCTTAAGTATAATTATAAGGATACATGTTATTTTTGTAAAGCATTTACATATAGCCATTTAAATACAAAAATGTAATAACTAAGCATTTGTTGTAATAGTTTATTAGAATGGGTAAAAACCATAACCCATGGATCTTAACCCATACCAATGAAGACTTGATACAATGTATACTTAGATACATTAAATCTAAAGAAAACCCATGGACCAACCCATAACCCATGACCCATAACCAAAAACCCATGGGCAAAGAGGAGCGTCACGGATCCCTAGGATTACACTAGACGGATCCCAGTGGAAGGGATCTGGGATCCGTGGAATGTAGGAGAATTTGCTTATAAATAGAGAGCCATTTCGCATTCTAACACACCCTCTTCTTACTAAATCTCTCATACACTCTCATTCTCTTCTAACATATAGATCACTTGATCTAGAGAGTTGTTATTCTTTTTCTATTTGTGATCCTCATATAGGTCCTTCTCAAGCGAGATCACGAGCATTCTACAAGTCATCCAAGCAAGGAGTCATTGATTGATTTGTCACTCCGCAAGATTTCGTAGTAAGATCTTGTATTTGATATTTCACATATTTGTTGTGTAATAGTTGTATTGGTTTGGTCCACCGTGCTACGGACTCGGTATCTAGCTTTGTATCGGAAAATTGTAAGCAACGTTGGAAGGCTTCTCCGCAGTGAAGGAGTTTGTTGACATAGTGCTTGAACTCTCGACTAGTGACTCGGGAGTGGAGTAGGCAAGGAAGGTGACCTTGTAGCGAACCACTATAAATCGGTTGTGTCATTTCTATCCATTAACTTTATTTATTTGCTTGCATTATCATTAGATCTACACGTTCTCAACATCCATACGATTTCACATAATATCGAATCTAAAGTTTTGAAATCAACTTTAAATCGTAAAACTATTCAACCCCCTTCTAGTTTTCCACAATTGGCATCAAGAGCTAAGTTTATAAAAGTGTTAAAATAAAATTGTATTTTAAAACTTTTCGATCACTATGGGTTCCGAAAATTATAAGGAAGGGCAATCTATGCAACGACCACCACTACTTGAAACTAATGGTTTTATATATTGGAAAATAGATTCAAACATATGAAGTCTAAAGATATTGATCTTTGGTACATTATTGTTGAAGGTGATTTTGAGGCTACCTCAAATGATGATAATGAAAATTTAGTTCACATACCACATGATAAACTAAATGATGAAACGAAGAAAAAGCTTTCTAAAAATAGTGAAGCAAAAATGGTTTTATATAATGCTTTACCGAAAAGGAATTCGAAGATTTTCTATGCTTAAAACCTCTAAAGAAATTTGGAATTCTTTAGTTGTAACTCATCAAGGCAACCAACAAGTTAAAAATAATAAAATTGATTTATTTGTTCAACAATATGAACAATTTTCAATATCGGATGAGGAAACTATAGATCATTCATTTGCTAACTTTAATACTATTATTACATCTTTACAAGCACTGATGAATCCTTTTCTAGTCGTAACCATGTTAGGAGATATCTAAGGCACTTCCATCGTGGAGATCCAAGGTGACGGAAATCAAGAGTCAAAAGATTTGACAATCCTCACCCTCGATGAACTCATAGCAACCTAAAAGTCTACGAGCTTGTCCTTGCTAAAGATTTCAAAGCCTCAAAGGTGAAAGAGAAACACAAATCTCTTGCCTTAAAGCCAAAAAGGCTTCGAGCGATGAGAGAACTCATCTTCTAGTAGGACGACGAAGAGTACGCTATGGCGTGTAAGGGACTTTAAAAGTTCTTGTAAGAAAGGGTAGATACGCCAAACAACCGTATGACGATAAGAAAGGCTTTCGGAAAAGCAAAGAGGACGGAAGCCAAAGGATGATCGTACTTGCTTTAAGTGGGGACCCAAACCACTTTATTAGTAAGTGTCCCAAACGGGATGATCAAAAGCGCTTGTAAGCGGCACGTGGGGAATGAGCGACGAGGAAGATGAAGAAATTTGTCTTATGGCAAATGATGAGGTATGTCTTGAATACTACGTAGCTCATCACTTGATGACGACTCATTGCATAATGAATATGATAAACTATGCAATATTAGCTTAAAACTAGTTAACAAAACAAGCTTTTAAAGAGTCAAAATAAACGTTTAGATAAAGAAGTCATAGAATTAAAAGCAAAACTAAAACGCTAGAGAAAGGTAAAATAGCAAGTGGCGAATGTGAACTTATGCTCAACTTCAAACACTAGTGGATCACTTAGATTCTAAAATTGCTAGAATGAGCACGAACACTTTAGATACAATACCGATAGCGTTAAAACCGGTAACAATCAAAAGGGTCTAGTTAGTCAACAACTTGATCCATCAACTAGTGAAAGTAAAGAAACAAAATTTGTTAAAGAACTAGAAAAACCACCCACCGCTAAGGCGATCCCACGGATCCTCTAAAAGGGAACCGCTAGTGTAGAAAAAGGGATCCGTGGATCTGCTGTAGCAAACATTAGCAATAATGTAGCTTATTCATCTAGAACCGAGTTTGTCATAGTTAATAGGAAGAAACCAAATCATGTCACCACTAGACAACCACCTCCAAAATATAATCCTACTTTTGCAAGAAACAAAGCTCCATCTTTTCAAAACCTAACTCATTTAGAGACCTAATAACGCTAATTCAAAAGTAACCATCAAATGGGATGGAATCAAAACATGCAAAACGGTTTTCCTTTTCAAAACTTTGCTCCATGAAATGCATACTCATCTTATCCATACATGTCTAACATGAATGGAATGTTTAATATGAATGGACCCATGAACAAATGGGGACCAAACTTTTGAGTTTATTATTGTTTTAGGTGTGCTTAAAGGTCGACTCTAGACCCGATGAACGGGTCAAAGATAGCGGGTGCACAAGGCACACGACGGCAATAGGAATCTATTCTCCACATATGAATCCATTAACGAGGTAATGTGGTGTTTGGAAATAGCAAAAGTAGAATCATCGGTAAATGTATGATTTCTAACAAATCTCTAACCATTAATGATGTGTGTCACGATAAAACCTAAACTTTAATCTCTTAAGTATAGGACAAATATGTGATAAAAAGTGTAATGTACTTTTACCGAAACCTAGTAAGATACTTAAAATGGCATAACCATAGAAAGAGGAATTAGGAAACATGGAGTCTATGTCATTAAAATCGGTAATGAACCTAAAGACAAACCATGTCTTACCTCTATGGATGATACTTGACCTTATGGCATCGAAGATTGGGTCACCAACATGCGACTTCTTCAATCGCTATCATCCAAAGATCTAGTAAGAGATCTACCTAAGTTAAAATATGAACATCATTTTGTGATGCTTGTAATATAGGAAAACAAGCTCATTCGAGTCATAAAGCTAAAAACATGGTGTCCACAACTAGGTGTCTAGAATTATTACATATGGATTTATTTGGTCCATCCGCTATCCAAAGTTATGGAGGCAACTACTATACTTTGGTAATAGTGGATGACTACTCTAGGTATACTTGGACAAAATTTTAAAGAACAAACGGAAACCTTTAACTATTTTGAAATATTAGCAAAAGATCCAAAGACAACTAGAAGACCCATAGTGTCTATTAGACGGATCATGGTAGGAATTCGACAATGAAGTGCAATTGAGCTTTTTGTGACGCTAATGGTATTACTCATAACTTCTCGCCCACGCACTCCACAATCGAATGGGTAGTAGAAAGAAAGAATAGAACTCTACAAGAAATGAGTCGAACCATGCTTAATGAACAATCCATACCTCAAAAGTTTTGGTGTAATGCCGTTGATACTTCAACATATATACTCAATCGAGTCTTGATTAGACCAATCTTAGGAAAAACTCCATATGAGTTACTTGAGGAAAAAGCCTACGTTAAATCACCTTAGAGTCTTTGGTAGTAAATGTTTTATTCTTAACACTAAAGATTACCTTACAAAATTTGATCCTAAATCAACCGAAGGTATCTTTTAGGTTATTCGCCAAATAGCAAAGCTTACATCATATTAAACAAAGAAACAATGAAGGTAAGAGTCATTAAATATAAAATTTGATGAAAGTCCACCCAAACCCTCTCCACCTCTTGTCGATGACGAGATTATAGAAAGTGAAGCCATAGTAATAAAGAAAAGGATAAGTGAAGAAGAAGAACCTCTAAGTGATGTAATAGTAAACATTAAAGAGTCCAAAGATCACCCCAGTAGATAAAGTCATAGGAAAACTAAACGAACGAACATTAAGGTCTCAAGTTCAAAACCAAAGTAGCTTGTTTTGTTTCGCTTCAACCTTAGAACCTAAGAATACAAGAAGCCATAAAAGATGAAAGTTGGGTAATGGCTATGCAAGAAGAACTAAATCAATTTGTTTCTAATGATGTTTGGACACTTGTCCCTCCACCTAGTAATCAAACCATAATAGGAACCAAATGGGTTTATAAAACAAATTAGATGCAAACGGAGTAGTGTCTAGGAACAAGGCTAGACTCGTTGCTCAAGGTATAACCAACAAGAGGAATAGACTTTGATGAGACCTATGCCCCGTGGCTAGATTAGAGTCTATAAGAATACTTTCATGATGCTTGTGCTAATGATCTAAAGCTTTATCAAATGGATGTCAAAAGCGCTTTTTAAATGGTGTCATAAATGAAGAAGTATATGTAGCTCAACCTCCCAGGGCTTCATTGATTTTGAAAACCCAAACATGTGTATAAATTAAAGAAAGCCCTTTACGGTCTTAAACAAGCTCAAAAGCTTGGTATGATAGACTCAAGTCATTTCTATTTAAACACAACTACACCATGGGGTTAGTTGACAACACACTTTTACTAAGAAAAGAGAGTCACATATAATCATAGTACAAATATATGTAGATGATATTATATTCGATCCACTTGTCAAGACATGTGTGATGATTTCTAAAATCATGCATGACGAAGTTCGAGATAAGTATGATGGGAGAACTTAGTTTTTTCTTAGTCTACAATAAAACAAGTGAAGATGGTATCTTCTTTAATCAATCTAAATACATCAAGGAGATGTTAAAGAAATTCGGTCTAGAAGAGTCAAAACCAATTAGGACTCCAATGTCATCCGACACCAAACTCACAAAGACGAGGACGGAGAATCCGCTGATAATACTAAATATCGTGGCATGATAGGTAGCCTTCTACCTCACGCTAAAAGAGGCCGGATATCATGTTTAGTGTTTGCTTATGTGCTAGGTTTCAAGAAGACCCCAAAATATCACACCTAGAAGTCGAAAAAGAATATTTAGATATATTAATGGTACAACACAATTAGGATTATGGTATCCTAAGGCACGGAGTAGAAACAATTGTATATGCGATTCGACCATGCATGTGATTACGTTGATAGAAAAAGTACAAGCTGGTATGTACTTTTATGGGATGTTGTTTAACATCATGGTTTTCTAAGAAACAAACGGCACTTGCAATATCAACAACCAAGCCGAGTACGTCTCACGGCAGCATGCCAACAAGCACTATGGATGAAACAAGCGTTAGTAGATCACGACATCCATCTAAGCGACATAGCCATCCTATGTGACAACAAAGGTGCAATCGACTTAAGCAAGAATCTGATATTACATTCTCGCACAAAGCATATAGAGATTCGTCAACTCTTCCTAAGAGACAATGTTCAAAAGGGGAACAACTCTATTGAGAAGGTTGCATCCGAAGACAACATAGCCGACGTCCTCACCAAACCGTTGAAGCGGGAACAATTCAACCTACTTCTTCTTGGTCTTGGTCTAATGGAACAAACGTCATAACTTAATTGACTCTACAAGGTATGTAAACACTATCCTTCTTCTTTCTCGAGTCTAGGATTTCTATTTCACGACAACTCACAAACAATACGGAATTTTCAAAACCCAAGATGAGTTTTACACTTATAGTTTTCTTATTTTTAAAGAAAGCCTACTTTCAAAATGTTTTCTAAAAGATGATACCTTCCCAGATCAATTTCACAAAAGCAATTTCTCACGCCTAGGACAAATCGCTTTTCATTATTAATACAAAGTAAAACCCGCTTTCATTGCATCTCATGTCTTTGAATGCTAAAGGTAATATGTGTTTTCGGTACATTCATTTAAGCAACAATGAATTAGAGCATTGATAACACAAAATTACGTACTCATGTACTAAATATGTGTTTTCGGGTTATCTCAATAGGACGGTTTTATACTTCTAGTTTATTTATTTATTTTTATTTTTTCTTTTAGAGTCAAGATAACCGAAACTCCAAATAGTTTGCATATAGGCACACACTAGGCAAAATGTTTCCAAAAGGAAAATTTTGTCTCACTCAAACACTGACCCATGGATCCCACCTTTACTTGGACGGATCCTCAAGGGAAGGATTCGTGGATCCGTGTAATGTAAGTCGTTTTCAACTTCTATTTTTTCACTTTGATGAAAATCCACATTTGCTTCATTTTGGGAGTATGCTCTTTAATGCTTGTGTTCTCATGATCACATGCCTTGAATTCATATCTAATAATTAGATTTTAATCCATTTGGGTCAAGCATTCATTACAATGCTTTGTTTTTATATATATAACTCCCAAAATGCTTGCATACTCCATCTCCTTCTCACAAACACACTTCATCATGTCATCTAAAACCCTTAGAGAATCATCTAGTACAAACAATCATGATATCCAAACCTTTGTACTTCCACCATCCAAAATACCACAATCAAATGCTAGGATATCCGCACGGATTAGTATCCGATCTTGTTGTTTAGCAAAACCAACCTCAAATGGTTCATCCTCAACAAATAACTCTTTTGGAACTCCTTAAGACTCCAACAAGATCTAACCAACCTAAAGAAAAAGAATTAGTCTTTTCAACACCCCCCACATCTCCAAATACTATATTTCAAGATCTTGAAACATCACCACCATTAGCTCCCATCACATTACAATTGGGTGCACTGTTATGCATAGTCAATTTCGATATCTTGGAGTGAGGGTCGGTGGATGTATGTCTCGGAGGTCAGCTTGGGTCGACACGATTCAAAAATTACAATCTCGGCTTTCTAAGTGGAAGATCAAAACTTTATCGATTGGTGGCAGGCTGACTCTCCTAAAATCTGTGCTTGGTGCCTCACCTCTATACAATATGTCCATATTTAAGGTTCCTAAAGGGGTTTTGAAGGATATGGAAGCGATTCGGTGTAAGTTCTTTTACGGAGCGGACTCCTATGATAAAAGATTACGTGGGTAGCTTGGGATAAAGTTTTGGCGTCTAGAAAAAAGGGAGGCCTTGGCGTGTCGAGTTTTCATGCGTTAAACCGTGCTCTTATGCTTACATGGGTATGGCGTTTTATCCCTCAAGATGGATCTTTTTGGTTCAAGGTTATCAATGCGGTGTATGGTTCGAATCTTATTTCGCATTCGGTGTCTTATTCTTCGATTTGGTGCTCTATCTTACGTGAAGTTCATGTTTTGAAAGGTAAAGGTTTATGTTAATACAAATAAACCGTAAAAACGTTTATTAATATTTTGCGATCTCTTTGTGTTTTGTTGATAACAAATGTAATGTTATCTTAAGTATAATTATAAGGATACATGTTATTTTTGTAAAGCATTTACATATAGCCATTTAAATACAAAAATGTAATAACTAAGCATTTGTTGTAATAGTTTATTAGGATGGGTAAAAACCATAACCCATGGATCTTAACCCATACCAATGAAGACTTGATACAATGTATACTTAGATACATTGAATCTAAAGAAAACCCATGGACCAACCCATAACCCATGCCCCATAACCAAAAAACCCATGGGCAAAGAGGAGCGTACCACGGATCCCTAGGATTACAATAGAGCGGATCCCAAGTGGAAGGGATCCAGTGAATGTAGGAGAAATTTGCCTATAAATGAGAGCCATTTCTTCATTCTAACTCACCCTTCTTACTAAATCTCATACACTCTCATTCTCTTCTAACATATAGATCACTGATCTAGAGAGTTGTTCTTCTTTCTTTCTATTTGTGATCCTCATATAGGTCCTTCTCTAAGGCGGATCACGAGCATTCTACAAGTCATCCAAGCAAGGGTCCTTGATTGATTTGTCACCCGCAAGATTTCGTGAATAAGATCTTGTATTTGATATTTCACATATTTGTTGTGTAATAGTTGTGTTGGTTTGGTCCACCGTGCTACTGACTCGGTATCTAGCTTTGTACCGAAAAGTGTAAGCAACGTGAAGGCTTCTTCGCCAAGTGAAGGAGTTTGTTGACATAGTGCTTGAACTCTCGAGTAGTGACTTGGGAGTGGAGTAAGCAAGGAAGGTGACCTTGTAATGAACCACTATAAATCGGTTGTGTCATTTCTATCCCTTAACTTTATTTATTTGCTTGCATTATCATTAGATCTACCCGCTCAACATCCATACGATTTCACATAATATCGAATCTAAAGTTTTTGAAATCAACTTTAAACCCAAGAAACTATTCAACCCCCTTCTAGTTTTCCACAGTTTCGACTTTTTTCACCGTAAGCGTGTGGGATGGGCTCAGCACTCGCCTCCGTATGATGTGTGGATTTTAGACGCGCCTCTTATAGACGTTTTCCTCGTTTGTTCGCTCTGGGAGACAGACGCAGATGCCTCTTCTTCGTTAAGTTGGGTGTTGGGTCGATTGCTTCTTTTCGTAGGAGATGCGGGACCGGTCTTGAGAGTCATCAATGGTCCGATCTTATTTCAATTGTAGACTCGCTTTTTCTTCGTCCTCTAAGATAGATGGATTTGTGACTTGTCGTGAGATGGTGAGTTTAAGGTTAAAGTGGTTCGTAATTTTCTTGATGATATGTTTCTTCCTTCTATATCTTGCTACGAGATGGTTGAAATGTATTCGTTAAAGATTAATATCTTCGTGTGGCGTGCTCGTCAGGATAGCTTGCCGACGAGATATGATCTTAGTCAAGAGGTGTTGTTTGGACTTGGTTTTATGCCCCATTTGTGGTGCGGTCAGGAGGACATTCAACATGTCTTGTTCCGCTTGAGTTGGTTCAATCTATTCTTCGTAAGGTATGTCGTTGGTGGGATTTAGGTTGGCGTGTTTTCTTCTTTTCGGATTGGGAAGCTTGGTTTCTTTCTTTCCGCTTATCTCCGCGGTCAAGTCTCTTTTGAAGGTGTTTTTGTGTTGCTTGGTGGAGGATTTGGTCGTCTTTAATCGGTCTATTTTTTATGTGAAATCTCCCGAAACGTTCGGTGATTTTTGATGATATTGTGTCGTTCTCTTTTAATTGGTGTTCTTGTAGAAGTAAAAGGGTTTTTTCTTGGGAGAATTGGTTAAAAAAACCCTCATTTAATTTCTTTGTAATGTTTCTTTTAGTTTCTTGCTAGTTTATAAAGTTGCCGTTCAAAAAAAAAATTATAACCAACACCAACATGAACTAGTAGTTAGTACTCTTTCCGTCTTTAAATAAGTGTCCACTGATTTTTAAAGTATTTTCTTTTATAAATTTGACCTTAAATTATTTTATTTGTGTCATGTAATATTTGATGCAAAATATATGGGTACATTGGATTTTAAATGTATTTTTATTGATATAATTTTAATCAAGTATTACATAACATAAATGAAACAATTTAATGTCAAAGTTAGTAAAGAAAAACTTTAAAAGTCAATAATAGACATTTATTTAGTAAGGAAAGTCTTTTCTTTTATTTAGAAACGGAGAGAGTATTTTTTTTACAGGTCTTTCTAAGTCAAATCTCGATACATGCATATTTTTTTGTGTGATTAAAGAAAGTGTCGGAAATGGTTTTAAAAGATCTGTGATCAAGCCATTAACAAATCAGTTTATAACTCGTATTCCTTAAAGAGAGAGAAGAAAAAAAAAAAAAAAAAAAAAAAAAAAGTACCTCATGCCTTTATTTAGATAAGAGTAACATAATAGTTAAATCAAATCATACGATTGTTACATGCAATTTTATAGATCAAAAGAACATAGCAGATCTTATAAATAAAAACAATCAGGCAAAAATGTTTGAGCTTCATCAAAGTGTTCGGGCATACAGAAAATAGATTAGAAATAATTTGACCAAATGATTTTGCCTTTTTTTTTTTTTTTTTTTTGTAAAGCAGTTCGACTATTTTTTAATATACTTTCTAGCTAGCTTCATCGAAACGCGAAATTGGCATGACCATATCTAGAAGTTAATCATGTTCAAAAAAAAAAAAAAAAAAATCTAGAAGTAAATCTCATTAGCCACCTTGACAAATCGGAACAAGTAGTTCCTTCTAAACTGGACAAGTAATATTGACTTTCTATAATGTTATTTCTATTGAACATATTTGTTTGGTATTTTGTTGTTACAAGTATACTTACAAAAGTGTTTCATTGGGCACACCCCGAATTCAGACATCTTTTGATGCCAATCAGACCATTCTTTTAAAACATGACTTCAGACAATGAACTCATGTCACAACGACTTAATTAGCCATGAATTGGGTTCGAACCCAAATCAATCTTATAAATGACCCCGTTGACCTGTCAACTACGCATTTGCGGAAAATGAATGATATGGAGCAAGTTCCAGTACGTTGGTTAGAGCATTGGGTGTGGTATGTATATCATGGCTTTTCATCATCGCCACCCCACACACATCAAGATAACAAACCTCCACAACTAACCACAACAAACCCCTTCCTCATAACAAACTTCAACATCTTTATTTCGCTACCACCACTACCATTAAAACCTCAACCTCCTCAAAAAAAAAAAAAAAAAAAAAAAAGGAAAGAAGAATGCTGCATCGTCGACGACGAAAGAACTGACATGCAGCCACGACAAACCCCGGTGTGGTGAAGAGGCACGGCGAGCTCCACGTGGACATATTTATAGCTTATTTAAATGGCCTTACCCAATGCTCTTATAACAGCCTTTTTATCTATGCGTTCTCACCGGAGATACATGGTCGAAAAGATAGTTACTTGATCAGGCAACTACGTTCTCAACAAATATGATGTCGGAATCATGTATATCGCATGTAGTGTGACGACATCTTAATTAGTGTCATCATTTTATTAGGTTAAGTTATACTATACGTAATGTAATGAATTCGTAATTGAGGAAAAAGTTATTTCATAAGAACCAGATTGTGTATACACCATTGAATTAAAATATGTAATTGAAGCGAATGCAACATCTTGGTATAAACCATTACTTGTCATTTATTTCAAATCTTTAGCTTATACTCCAAGAAAACTACTATAGAGTGAACAATGCAAAGTATGTACGTTGTCATTCTGTTACCGGCAGAGGCGGAGCCATGTAGTAACTAGTGGGGGGACTTGCCCCCAACAAAGCTTTTAGGGACATACTTTATCAGTAGGAAAAAAATGTCAAGTTTGAAGAGAAAAGCTTCATGCCCTCGGCCCGAAAGTTACAGTGCCCCCACGTATTCACGGGGCGCTGGAAGACAACAGTTAAGTCACTTAATATAAAAGTATATAACATTAGTGACAAGATGATATTTTAAGTGATGGGTTTAAGGTTATTAATGTTCTTCTGGTTATCGTGGGAAGACAATAAAGAAGATGATAGTTATAGTTAAATGAAATGTAAATAATTTACAACCACATGATTTACTCGGTTTACACGTTTCACACTTTTATTTTTAATAATATTTGATAGTTTTTGGACATTTGGTACCTACAACTGCTTAAAACTGGCCCATCAGTTTTGGACATTAGGAACAGTGGAAATGTGAAATTTGTTTTTGACTATTATATGTGGCGTGTAAGATATTTAGTATGATGTTTTGTTAAGGTTAACACTATAATGATACGAGTAGTTTGCAAGCAATTAAAGTTAACTAAAATAGTTAATACATTTTAAAGTAATTTATGTTTGTTATTGTAAGGCTTTTTATATAATGCATCGAATTATAAAGCTCTAAGCGTCTTACTTAGAGATTTAATGTATTTTACCTGATCCGACCAGAATATGTTATGTTGCTTTTCGCCCCCCATAATTGTATTTCTTGGCTCCGTCACTGATTACCGGTGCCGAAACACAATGGAACCAAGCTGAGGAAAAAAAAATCTTTGAGAATAAAATAGATCATAGTAAAAATTTTAAAAAGTAGAAGTATAAACTAGAAATTAGTGCTTCACTCATTTAATGAGAGTTGTTTTTAACCTTTAATCAGTAGTTAATACATTTGAGGTAGTTAAATATGTTGAAGAGTCGTAAAACTTTCAAAGATGTGAGGTAAAATGATAGTGTATGTAAATGTGTCTTGGCAAGTAATTGAAAGATACACCCTTATGGACTTATGGTTAACGTGGGTTAGATACAAAGTTGGACTTTACACCTAGAGAAGCATGATTCACAACATTTAAGATGCTCTTTTTCTAAGTAGTAAAGCATTTTGTGTCTCGGCAAGTAAAGTATTTATTGGAAAATTTAGTGCACTTGTGGGATTAGTTCATACCTTGTAATGGGTTAGGAGGTACGGAGTATACACCCATAAGGTTCATGAACACCGACTCTAATAGTGGTTTGTATTGGTAGTCTTTGGTGAAAGTACCGCCAGGAAAGTATCGCTAAGGAAAGTATCGCCAGGAAAGTAACGCTTGTGGAAAGTATCGCTGTGGCTTCCATCGATAAGCGGTGTTTCCACCGACAGCGCGTTTCCAATGAAGTGGTGTATCCACCGATAGTGCTATGAAATCGATAGCAAGTGTTTCCATCGATAGGTCGTATTCCACTACAAGTGAAAGTAATCGCTAGTGGAAAGTACCGCTATTGAAAATCGCTAAATGGCGATTATAACTTCTTTATGACCACGCTTAATTGGTCATGTAACCACTAACGGCTATAATGGGATAATTATGAGGCTATTAATGGGTCGATTAATACTCATAATTCCATTGAATAGCTCAAGAGTAACCTCTATATATAGGAGATCCGAATATGCATGAGGACACACAGATAACACTAAATACTTATAAGCGAAAGGGTTATAGAATCGTGCCTAATTCTCTAACCGCATTTGGTCTTATCCTAAGTAGATATTCGTGATACCCGCATTAGGGTCTAATAGTTTACTTTGGAAAGTGATCACACGATTCCAAGTGATATCCGTAACCACCTAGTGGTATTACTACCGTCATTGATTGTCTTAACCTCGCTCGGGAAAACACCTCAAAGAATCAAAGTAAACTATTTTGTGATAATCAATGGCAATCGCCGCAATGAACATATGGCTTCAAACTTTGCTAAGTCGGACAAGTTTGAAGCGGGTGGACTTTAGAGGTGGCGAAGAAGATGCACTTCTGTCGCTCGAGCACGAGTGTGGTGTATGTGCCGACCACACCAATTCCTCGATGACGGGATGATGCTACTTTGTGGAGCGTGATCGTAAGGAGGAGCAAATGGGAGAATGATGACTACATATGCAGAGGTCTTATTCGAATGGTATGTCCGATTCTTTGTTTGATATTTATCGAACTTTGAATCTTCCAAAGAACCTGGATTCCTTGGATGCCAAATATATGGTCGAGGATGCATCAAGCAAGAAGTTCCTTGTTAGTAATTTCACAAATTACAAATGACCGACGAATACCGCTATGGAACAATACAATGAACTTGGAATACTTGGAAGGTTTACACAACACAATATGCACATGGATGAGGCTATTTCACTCTTGTGTTATTGATAAACTTCCTCCTTCGAAAGATTTCAAGCATACCTGAAACATGTTAAGGAGGAGTTAACTCGTTGAGTTGGGCAATCATCCGCGCTTTGAGGAATCTCTCGCGTGCGTGATAATGACAAGCCAAAGAGTAGCATCGCATGGACCATCTCTGTCAATATGGTGGAGCATAACAACTCCACCGTGTACAATGACAACAAAGGCAAGCGCAAACATCATGATAACACAGTGGCGGATCCTAACAAGAAGGCAATACCTACTTGTTGGAAATGTGGCAAGACCGTCACATTAAAGCGGACCGCAAGGGTGTTAATGTTGGTGGTAAAGCCAATGGATCGACACTAAAAGTTCGTGGAGTGGTGGTTCATCCAACTCAATGAAAGGATGATGATGTTTGCGCGGGTTGACTCGTGCAACAGTTCATGCGTAAAGATAGAAGTCGGTTCAAGACTTATGAGTCACCGAATGATGGTTCTATTCTTCACATGGGAAATGAGTCAACCGCCTTGGTACATGGTCGTGGTTGTGTAGATCTTAGGTTTAGTTCGAAAGATTGTAACTTTGTTTAATGTTATTCGTGTTCACGATATCGGGAAGAACTTGGTTTCAAGTAGTGTTTTGAATAATCATGGATATAAACAAGTTATTGAATCGATAAATTTGTTCTTTCTAAATGTGGTGTTTTTATTGGTTTTAGTTATTTATGTAATCAAATGTTCAGCTTAATATTACCACCGACAGCTGTTATTTCACTTTTTGCACCACATTTGATCGATCGATTCTACCCTATGGCATGCTAGACTTGGTCATGTTCACTATAAAAGAATGCAAGATATGTCTAGGATGGTTTAATCCCCGCCTTGACATGGACACCGAAAAGTGTAAAACTTGCATGTTGACCAAGATAACCAAGAAACCCTTTCGTGGTGTTAGTCGTGAGACTAAGATCTTGAGCTTATTCACACGACTGTGATTTGCATGCCACCTTCTTTGGGGAATAAGAAGTACTTTGTGACATTTATTGATGATGCTTCTAGATTTTGTTATGTCTATTTATTACATACCAAGGATGAAGCATTAGATAAATTCAAAGTGTTTAAAACGAAGTCAATTACAACTGGGTCTTTAATCAAAAGATTAAGGACCGATAGGGAGGTAGTACATGGATACTCAAGACTTTCATCTGTTGGAATAATCCATGAAACGATCGCCTTTATACTCCTCAAAGAAATGGTATTTCCGAAAGGAAAACAGGGTGCTAAAGGAGATGGTTAATTCCATGTTGTCCTATTCAGATCGAGTCATGGTTCTGGGTGAAGCTATGTTAACGACTTGTTATTTGCTAAATAGAGTTCCCAACAAGAGAACAAGGTTACCCCTTATGAACTCTGGACTAAAAGGAAACCCAACCCTAATTATCTCGTGGTCTGGGTTGTAGGAATTTGTAAGACTCGATCCAAAGTCGAAAACTTTGGGTGAAAGAGGCATTGATTGCATGTTTGTTGGATATGCCGAGCATTCCAAGGCTTTTAGGTTCTATGTTATTGAACCTAATGAACATGTTTCGCTTAACACAATAATTGAATCAATGGATGCGATTTTGATGAGAATAGATTCTCATCGGCCCCTAGACCAAGTCATAGGATTCCTAATGGAACTTATGACACCGTGTATCGTAGGTACCGATGATGAACCATCATGGTCCATGATGAGGTTGTGGTACAACAATCCGAACTCGTGCTCGTGAAGAGCAAAAGGATTAGGACTCCAAAGTCATTTGAACCTCGAAGTTTCAACTATACTTAGTTCAAGGAACAAGGATGAGGTTTCGCATCAATACCCTATTGCTTCATTGTTGAGGATGATCCCAAGACATTTGAAGAAGCAATGAAGTCCCGTGATATTGCTTTCGGAAAGAAGCAATCAATGATGAGATGGATTCCATCATGGGCAACAACACTGGGTGTTGGTTGATCTACACCGGTTGCAAACCTTTGGGTTGCAAATGGATTTTCAAAAGGAAAATGAAGGTAGATGGAACTATTGAAAAGTTCAAGGCTAGACTAGTCATTCGTGGCTTTAAACAAAAGTCGAATAAACTATTTTGATACTTATGCCCCTGCGCTCATATCGCATTATAAGACCGCCGATTGCTATGGCATCTATTCACAACCGTTATTCATCGATGGATGCGAAGACAAATTTTCTTGAATGGTGAATCGAAGAGGAGGTTTATATGAACCAACCTCGTGGCTTCATCTTGCTCGCAATGAAAACAAGGTGTAAACCGATTAAGTCTCTTTATGGACTTAAGCAGCACCTAAGCAATGGCATCAAAAGTTTGATGAAGTGGTTTTGTCTAGTGGTTATGTTCTTAACCAAGTCGACAAATGTGTATATACCAAATTTGATGAATCGTAAAGGAGTCATCATTTGTCTATATGTTGATGACATGTCGATCTTCGCATCGACCAAAATCAGTTGACCGACAAAGGAATTTTGTCATCAAGGTTCTCCATGAAAGACATGGGGAGGTCGATGTTATCCTTGGTATAAGGATTAAACATGAAAGTAAAGAATTTCTATCTCTCGCCTCATTATATTGAGAAGGTATCGAGGAAATTCAATTACTTTGATTGTACTCGATGAGTACACCTATGGATACTTGTGAGAAGTCGATGCCTAATCATGGCAAGGTCAGATCTCAACTTGAGTATTCTAGGTAATTGGTCGCCTGATGTATGCCATGACTTGTACAAGACCCGATATTGGTTTTGCGGTGGGAAAATTGAGCAGTATACTAGTAATCCTATTGCTCATCAACGGCAAGCGCTCAAAGGGCATCAAGTATTCAAGAGAACTATGGATTATAGTCTCTCATATATCGTTACCCATCGATGTTGGAAGGTTACACCGATGCAAGTTGATCAAGAACAATCAAGACAATTCGCTCACCAATGGGTCGGGTATTCCTACTTCAGCGGAGGTGCAATTTCGCATCCAAGAAACAAACTTGCATCACCGCTCAACAATGGAATCTGAATTTGTGGCTTTGGCAAATTCTTTGGTAAAGAAGTCAATGGTTGAAAAACTTGCTTCGAGATTCCATTGTGCCTAAACCTATAGCACCTATTTGTATCCGGTGTGATAGTGCGCACTACATTGGCTAAGGCTTATAGCCGATGTACAATGGTAAGTCTAGACACTTAGGTGTCGACATAGCATGATTCGCGAGCTTATCATGAATGGGGCGGTATCTATAGAGTTTGTGAGATCTCACAGTAACTTAGCCGATCACTGACGAAAGGTCCGCTAGAGACTTGGTTATAAAGTCCGCTAAAGGGACGGGTTTAAGTCCAACTTAGTCATCGAATGTTAGGACACCCAACTCCTCCTAAGGAAACTTGGGAGCCGAGTTCAATGTGGAAAGCTAAACATTCATTGGATCGAGCACATGTTTTATTTACATCCCAAGGTTGTGCTCGTAACTCTTGAAAAGAGGATGAAGTCTTTACTTAATGGTTAATTTTCTTTGAAAAGTGCCATGTGAGCATGACTTAAGAGAACCACCTATGTAAATGTTGAAGTTTTGCCGCTTCAGAAGCTTTGGATTTTTAGCTTTTACAACATTTATGAATTTGGATATGGACACATGGCTTGTATAGTGTCGAGCTTTTAAGTGTTTGAAAACTTGTGTATTTTATCTTCGTATTCAAACGGGTCAAGGGTTCAATTCTTAGAACACCCCGATTCTCGAATATTTGAACGTAATTTACTAAGATGAAAATTCAATCCTCGTGACATTTCGTTTATGCACATGTTTTGATTGATGTTTATTTTCATGCAAAGGAAGTGAACTAAATTTGGGAGGATTGTTGGAAAATTTAGTGCACTTGTGGGATTAGTTCACACCTTGTAATGGGTTAGGAGGCACGGAGTACACCCATATGGTCCATGAACACCCGACTCTAATAGTGGTTTGTATTGGTAGTCTTTGAAAGTACCGCCTTGTGGAAAGTATCGCTAAGGAAAGTAACGCTGTGGAAAGTACCGCCAGGAAAGTATCGCTTGTGGCTTCCATCGATAAGCAGTGTTTCCACCGACAGGCGTTGTTTCCAATGAAGTGGTGTATCCACCGATAGTGCTATGAAGTATCGATAAGCGGTGTTTCCATCGATAGGTTGTACTTCCACTACAAGTGAAAGTACCGCTAGTGGAAAGTATCG
This sequence comes from Chrysanthemum lavandulifolium, assembly GCA_022545495.1. Classification (NCBI taxonomy): domain Eukaryota; kingdom Viridiplantae; phylum Streptophyta; class Magnoliopsida; order Asterales; family Asteraceae; genus Chrysanthemum; species Chrysanthemum lavandulifolium. The sequence goes on along the minus strand of CM040241.1, from coordinate 261,527,910 downwards.
CTTATGGAAAGTAATCGCTAAACGGCGAGCTACAACTTCTTTATGACCACGCTTAATTGGTCATGTAACCACTAACGGCTATAATGGGGATAATTATGAGGCTATTAATGGACCGACAATACTCATAATTCCATTGAATAGCTCAAGAGTAACCTCCTATATATAGGAGATCCGAACACGCACGGCGGACACATGATAACACTAAATACTTATAAGTTAAAGGGTTATAGAATTGTGCCTAATTCTCTAACCGCATTTGGTCTTATCCCAAGTAGATATTCGTGATACCCTGCATTGTGGTCAAATAGTTTACTTTGGAAAGTGATCACACGATTCCAAGTGATATCCGGTAACCACCTAGTGGTATTGCTACTGTCATTGATTGTCTTAACCCTGTTCTGGGAACACACCCCCAACAGTATTTATATGTTAAAATGGCTTGGCGTAAAGTTCCTTGGGTCGATTTTGCAGTGGTCACCGTTACGGTGTTGTAGCAGTGGGATCGTGTCGCTCTCCTTGTGGTCATGAGGCCAAAACAAAGTCTTCAATCCTTTATTTTTGTTTTCCTTATAAAAAGTAGTGATAGTTTACGCTGACATAACATCGAGATGAAAACGGTAGTATATATAATTAGTAGGCGATTGTCACGGCTGCTACTCCGAGTGCGTGCTTGGTCGGGGGGGTTAAGGGTGGGAATGGCATGATTCGCGCTACCACATCACAAATAATTTAGCTTGGTTGGGGAGGGTAAAGGATTGATTACCTCAGAATGTGAATGAACCATTATAATAAATTGAGGGTGATGATTGACACTCACCTCACTCATTCCTTCAGATTCTTTTCCTTTTCCTTTTCCTTTCCTTTCCTCACTTTGAACCAAACGGACCCTGAATACTTGGACCCTGAATACTTTATTATAAGAAGAGGACGTTATATCTAGTGTAAAAAGAGATTTAATTATTATAAGAAAACATATATTGTATGGCAAAACTCTCTTTCACAATTCACATACATCAATCATCATAGGCCCATAGCCAGAACGACTTCCAAAAGTACCTATCAATTGACTATTTTGTTAAAATTTTTATACCACTACAATAAATAGACATAGACATAAGTATTAATGTATTATATAGAAAACTCTTATTGTTCTAATAAGCGACGAGTATATATTCATGTGGACTTTTGACATGTATAAAATAAAATAAGAAGTTCAATCTGTGTTAATGTGGTCCTAGTTAATGTTTGGAGATGATTTGCACACTCTAAACTTTTATTTACAAACTTTAATATTGATGAGTGCTTATTCACTCATCATTTTTACCTGCCTAAGACCACAAAATGAACAAAACACCCAAATACGCTCAAAATATGTTAAAAATATCCTGAGTGTGTTTTATGTTTTGCGGTACAAAAGGATTGAAAACGAGCTAAAACGGCAAAGAAGTTCGAAATCGAAAATGGCAAATTCGGTCCCTCAAGTTTCGTGGATTGGCGCTTTGGTCCTTATATTATGTGAGATTTACAAGACTAGCCCTTTGAATACTTTTCGGTTACATGTGTGGTCCCCGAAATTTCGTAATGTACACCTTTGGTCCTTAAAATACTAAATGTATACATTTTCAATCCATGTCCATAACTCATCCAAAACAATCCAAACCCGGCCAATGTTTAACCTTACCCAAACACCCACGACCCAAAACCCAACCCATTTACCTTTTCCCTCCAAGTTTCGCGCTCTCTCTTTACCCAGACATAACTCATCCCCTTAACCCTAATCCCTCTAAAACCCACTTTACGCAACTCCCAATCCCACTAAGCTTCCCTCCCCAAGACATAGTCACAAGATACACATGCCATCTTGGCAATCCTTGGCTCAACCTCATGGATGGCTCAGATCACTCCTCACGTGTACCTAACTGATGGATGGGTGTGATTGAAGGAAGAAAGCACAAAGGTGGTTTTTGATTGATGCACCTCACAAAAGAAGCACACAAGATGTTTTGCTTGATCCCCACAAAAGAAAGCAAAAGGCAAAGTGGAAGAGGAGATACCTTTTTATTTTTGATGTATAAATGGGCAAGTAGGATTAGTGTAAAAGGTTGTCTAGAAATTTCATGTTCTAGTCCCACTTTATTTTATTGTAATATTTCTTTCAGTTCAATTTCAAGTCAGTTTTAATTTCCTAGCTGGTAAATTTTTATTTATATCTGCTACCTTTTAATTTGAAAAGCATTGTTGTTCGAGGTTAGTAAAAGTTAGTTAAAGCTCATTTAAGGTTTTGTTAAAGTACTACTCAGATTCTTAATAGTTTCTAGTTTCAAATCAATTTTTAAAAACAGTTTTAGAGCTTTTTCCCCCGTAAGGGGCGTTTGGTTGAGTCTGTTCCCACAGCAGCTTGCACACATCTTTTTCATGTTTTGTTTTTAATGCTTCACTCTAGCTCCACTTAGACTCATTAAGTTCCTTTTAGAAAAATCAAGTTAGGATAGATCATTTTTAGTTTATTAGGTGCTTATTTGTAGTACTCCTTTGCTTATTTGTTTTTTCCTTAGTTTAGGATTTCACCTAGGAGCTTATTTACCCACTGCTTGTTTCCTTTTTTTTTTATTAGCTTATCTTTATGTCCTTATCTTATTTTTAATTAGGTCATATAATTGTAACTTATTGTTGCTTAGTTCATATGTGTATTAGAACTTCTTGTCCAAAAATTTGAATGCAGGGCTGTTTTGGTTTCCTTGATAGTTAGTCATATGCTAATTGTTAAGCTTTTATACCACTTTTTAGCTTGTTCAGTTGTTAAAAAATTTTGGCTTTTATAAAAGTAGTTGATCTCAGTTTAGCATAGATTCTATTTTGTCAAGCTTATTTGATTTAGGGGAGTGTATAGAGCTTATTTTTAGCTCTTGTTGCTTTTTCTCCCTCGTCCCAAACAAACCCTTAGCGCCTTTAGCAATTTTTTAGTTTTCAGATTCAGTCTGCCGATTAGCGAATTAGTTTGCGCTCAGAACTTTTGTTTTTGTCTCAAAATTGTTTTTGTTTGTTCCTTTGTTCTATTTGCAAAGCTGAAAGAAAAAAAAAATTAAAATAAAAAAAACGTGAGAAAGGGATGTAGGGGGATTCGAACCTGTGACCTGCTGCAGCCCCCACAAGCACAAACCAACTCACACATAACCATCTCTGCTACTTGGTCTTTTGTGTTTTACTTGGGCATATTAAATATTTGAAGATACAAGGCAGTTGTATGCTTAATAACTTTTAGTCCTTTTAACAACTTATTTCAAAAAGCATCCTTCAACTTTTGTATTTTTTTTTTCTTCACTTTAGTTTCATTTAAAGTACTTTTTATTTTTATTATTTTTTTTTAAATTTCTCATATTTTTATAAAATAGGTTAGTATTTTTAATTAATTAATTAGTTTAATTTAGTTTTTTAATTCGTAGAAAATAAAATAAAACTCAAAAAAATACCCGGCTTTTTCCTAAAATTATTTTTAGTCTTTTAGAATGTAGGAAAATTGTTTTCACACTCGTAGGACTTAAATTGCATTATTTTTTACTTTCGGGGCTCGGTGTGTTCCCGGTTTTTTGCGTTTTTGCATTTTAGCACCATAGGATGTAATTTAGCGTTGTTTTATTGTTTCTTAGGCTTAGTCGTAGTTTATTTAGTGTTTTCTTAGTTTTACATGCTTTATTTTCATTTTCGTTCTTTATTTTGTAGAATACATAATCAAAATCCAAATTGCTTAACCAATTCAAGTCCTAATCACGAAACTTATCGACAATCAATTTCACACCTCGTTGGGACCGCACCGGAAATCACTTGCCGGTTTCACTTTTATCACGTTCGTGAGATTTGACACGTTAACCTTTTTCCTAAAAGGTTGATTTGTCGAATTTCACGATTATTTTGATATACGTTGATATTGTGTTTTTCACCACTCACTTTACACGAATCAAATATACAAGCAGATAAAACAGAAAATCAAGTATACATATATCTAATGCATTCTTTTCATGAAAACATAGGAAAACCTTTTGATGATTATATCTTATATCTCGTGAATGAATAGCAGAATTCAAAAAACATGAAGCGTTCTATAAGAACTTTTTTTCTGTTTAGTTATAAAAGTGATGAGAAAAGACACGAATTACCATCTCTAATTTGATTTCTATCACGTTTTCAAACAAAAAAGGGCCTCGTCAATAAAGTAGATGTGACACTTTGGAATAGCATAATAATATTATGTGAAAACTCATTCATGTGAATATTTGGTTTCACACTTTCATTTTCACTTACTATAACTACTTTTTCTAATATAGATGATTTTCAACTAGCATATGTCCAACAGTTATTGTTAGAAAATGTATATTTTAATAAGAAAAATTTAGTTAGTGTGGAAAAAGTGTTATGTGACATTAAACTATTTATGCAAGACTCACACTTACATTAAAAATATAATTTGCATAACATGCTGTCATCTCATGAATCACACTTGCATTTAAAATTAAATTTACATTATGTAATTTAGAGACTCCAACCAAAAGGAAGCTATCTTCCATATTCCCTAAAAAAAGACTTGACATTAGGATTAGAGAAGACCAAGACCTTAACTTTCATGGTTTACTGTTAGAATGAAGTTATAATGCATGAAGTAAATAAACTACCAATACGTGATTCACTTCACATATATAGGAGTTCAGAATCGTATACGAGGGTGTACGAGGTGTCTTGGTCATGACAAGCGCAAAGTTTTAAAGACCTCAAAATTTATAATTTTTTATATGCTTGAGGCCTCAAAATTCACTTCCAACATCTGTTTGTCTACTTTTTGCTAACACAATTAAAACAAAACGTGCTAGAAAAACTCTTGTTATTCTATAAGAAAAAATTCTAAAAGACGAGATTTTATTTATGTTGAGGTTAAACATCAACCGTATATAGTTTTAATTGTTCTGAATTAGAAACTGTCAAACAAAAAAAGGCAAATCCCCCAAATTGTTTGATTTTGTTCTTTTCATCATAATTAGGTCTCAGCTACCTGTATATAGTTTTAATTGTCCTGAATTAGAAAATGTCAAACAAAAAAAGGCAAATGAAAAGAAAAATCAAAATTCCAAACAAATATAGTGATTCTATTAGTAATTTGGGGAAGAATAGAGAATGTAATGATAGTATTGAGATTGTGGATAAGCAGGTGGAGAGTGGTGATGTTAGCATAAGTGGTTGTGAAAAAGGTGGGGATGCTGAGAATAGTAAGACTACTGTTAGTAAGGGGGAATGGAGTTCTTGTATGGATTGTAAGGTAGTAAAAGGAATGTTGGTGATGCGTTAGAGAAAGTTAGTTACGTGGATGAAGATCCTTTGAGTCGAATTTCCATTCTTTGAATGACACTTTTGGATCTGCTGTAAGTCCTAAATCTAATGTAGTTTTGAGTAGTTCTGCACCTAATGATACAACTGTGAATGTGAATATTGGTAGTAAGAATGGTAGTGCTAACATTGCTGTGATTAATGGAAATGCTAGGGATAATAATCAAGGTAGCAGTTCTAAGCTAATATTTGAGAAATCATTTGTGAACTTGTAAAGATAAGGAAATAGAAATTGAAAACAAACTAAAATTGATACCTCTTGAATTAGAGGAAGGAAGAAGTTATTTTTTGAGGAGGATATTGTTAGAGAAGGAAGTAGGAATTGGAAAATGACCTTATGTGGGAGATTTGTGGGTAGTACTATGCCTTTTGCTGAGTTAAGGTATAACTTGGGTAGAATGTGGGGTAAGCATGGTTAAGGGACATTATTGTGCAAAGAGGAGTGTATTTTTTCAAATTTAGGAATGATGAAGGAATGAAGTATGTTCTTGAAAATGGACCGTGGATGGTAGGTAGCAGGCCACTTTTAGTGCAGAAATGGGACCCTAGCATCATAATAGATAGAACCGACCTGTTAAACTTCCTATTTGGGTGAACCGTATAATATGCCTATGGAAGCTTGAAGTGTAAAAGGGTGAGTGCTATTGCTAGTAGCCTAGGAAGACCCATTATTATGGACAAAGTTACTGACTAGGGTGTGCCATGAGGAATGGGAAGAGTGGGATTTGCTAGAGTTTTGGTTGAAATAGTTGCAGAAAAGGAGATTAAAGATAGTATCGAAATCTGCTATAAGAATGAGGATAAAGTGACTATGTGTACTAACTTTGTGAGAGTTGAATACACATGGATTCCACCTAAGTGTACTCTTTGTAAGGTCTTTGATCATTTGGATGCTAATTGTATTCATAGGCCTAGAACTGAGGGTGAGGAGATAAGGGCTGAAAAGGAAGTGAATACAGATAATGTTAGTGAGACTACTGGGGAGAAAGATAGATCATACAAGAATAAGAATGTGCCAATAGATAATAATCACAAAAATAAGAAACAAATTGTGGTATTTCTAAGAGCAATCATGGGAATCTTGGTAGGAAGAATTTTAAAACTAAAAGCGAGTAGAATTCGTGCCTAAGGAAACATGAATGATAAAGGAAGAATGAATGATAATGTGATGGAAGCGGAGATAAAGAGAGTCTTGATAAGAATAGTAAAGAGAAGGTGGATGAGCGAATATTCAAGATAAAACTAAGGAGAAACTAAGTCCTAGAAAAGCTTGGAATGTTCAAAAAGAGATTATAGAAGATATTAGAAATAGTGCTAAAAAATATGTTGTGCTAAGTGAATATGATGAATAGGATATACAAGAGAAGCAGGTTTCTGGTGAAGAGGAGGTTGTTAATAAATACCTAAAATACAAAAGAAAGCCATCTACCAGTGTTATAAGTAAGTGGTCCCAAGATATGATAAATGAATTTAATAACAAATGGGAGGATATGTGGAAGGAAGTTGAAGAAATTGAAGAGGATGTCTTGGAAGAAGAAACTGAATTTGCTAAGAGTATGGATATGAATGAGTTAGGTGGTAAAGGAGGGGATATCACAGATAAGGAGGATAATATTTCGACTAGTTTACAATGAATACATTAAACACTGATTTGAGAATTGTTGCTTGGAATGTTAGGGGTATTTGTAACAAGGAATCTCATAAAGAAGTTAAGAGTTTCATTGTAGATGAAAGGCTTAGTGTTTATGCTGTATTAGAGACTCATATGAGCCTTAAGAAAGTGGATAAGATTTGTAGTTTTGTGTTTGGAAACTGGTCATGGCACACTAATGTTAGAGAATGTAGAAAAGGTTGTAGAATTGCTATTGGATGGGATAATAATATTGTTAATCTCATGATCCTTAATTCCTTTTATCAAAATGTTCTGTGTTTGATTGAAGTGATTCAAACCAAGGTGAAATTCTATTGCTCTTTCACTTATGCTGCTAATTCTGGGAAAGAAAGAAAAGTGTTATGGAAGAATTTGGCTAGTGATAAGAGATTTGTGGATTAAAATTCATGGGTCCTTATGGGTGATTGGAATGTGAGCTTAAACATAAATGATCATTCAGAAGGTGGGTCATTGATAACGCTACACGCGTCGTTCGGGGTCAAGGAAACTTCCTTTTCTTCGAGCAAGTTTTATAACACCCCAGGCGGTGAACCTAATCGTTGTAGTGTAGTAATTAGGGTAAGCCACGGGTATTGATATCGCTCTCTGGGAATAGGAATGCTAGTGAGAAGTTACTACGCTAAGGTTGAGGTTGAGGAAGATTATTTTTATCTTTTATGTTTTTAGAAAATGAAAAGGTACGAATCTCGGTATTGGATTTGGGGGTTGGTATTGCTACCGATTACTCTACTATTATCTAATTATCTAAGCTAAGGTTGTGATAGTCTATGTCTAATTGATGTGTACTCGTATGATAGTTTAAAGATGTGTTTACTTAGGTTTTACTACTCCTTAATTATCTCCTATTGATGGTTGATTTGTCACGTCCTTATTCCTAGTTGCGTTGTGATTCTAAGGCTATAGGGCGTGCTTATTTCCTAACTCTTTGAAATTACCAAAGGGTCTTGTTTACAAATCCTCTAGTGATTTATAGACGCCTACTCTACGGTTGTCCTTGAATACTTTATCCTACAATTACCTAGATAATTATATTCTAAAGTTCACAAAGAAATGTCAAGCATTAAGTACACAACGAATAATCTAGCGCACTCTAGATCATTAGTCAACTAAGATAAGTATCAACCAATCAATATTCAATAATTAGGTTTCATATTCCCTAGCAAACACACAAATAAATTAGCGGACATGGAGAACATGCAAGCATACACACAAATAATCAAAGACATAATTAAATTAATGAAGTAAATACTTATCTTGATGTATAATAGGGTTTAGAACCCTAAAATACCGCACAAGAAAGCCTTGGTTCGGTTTTAGGTTTTACTCCAAAGACTACACACAAAACCGAAAAATTCGGATTCTATATATAAGATTACATCTGCGCGACGCCACCTTATGTTTCGTGGACGCCGTGTCGCAAATCATTAGGGTTTCGTCTTGCCACGTAAACCTTTCGGCGGCCACCTTATGACCGTGACGCCGTCCCTTGACTCGACGCCGTCTTGGCGCATCTAGGCCGTCGAGTAACGACGGCCTACCTTTAGAACCCGACGTCGTCCCTTGAAAACATGCAATTTCGCCTCGACCCGTCATAAAATTCCTTCCCGACGGCGCCGCAGATATGCTTGATGACGCCGTCGCTTTATGTTTCAAAGACTTTGAGTGTCTCGATTCGACTTTGGCCATTTTCTTCAGATATTCGCGCCTTTTCGTCCAAATAAGCATCATTCCAAAGATTTTGCCTTCAAGAGACCTAAAAGTGAAAAGGAACGATATTAAGCAATAACGGATCTGAAGTGATCGAATAAGGGCTTAAATGACCCCTTAAAAGGTACCTTTTAAAACCTTATCAAATATCCCTACACTTGGTATTTGCTTGTCCTCGAGCAAATGTGCTTTTAACCAATTAATTTATAAGTTGGGGTCATGAAGCATCCATTCAAAACGGTCCACAACACATATAAGCCCAAAAAGTCATAACAAGCACGGAATTACATACTAGCACCTCACATGGGGTGTTTGGATACTCACATCTCTCTCGGGTGTATATATGAAATATAACAAATCGAAATGGAAGATAAACACTCATTAACCGTCCTAGTACATAGATTACCATAGGCTTGAGAATAGATCAAACCTCCGTCGCTTTGGCGTAAGCACCTAGGAAAGACTATCAAAGAGGTCTTTAAAGGGTTGTAACGTTAGGCTTACGGTAGGAAATAAGGGTTTGGTGGGATAGGCTATATAGTGGTGGATAGTCAAAATCTCTATGTTGCAAGTATACGAAGAATGGCGTTGCTAAAAGACTCGACACTCTAAAACTCTAGGCAACGAAAATAAACAAACACAATTTAAAAGATAGATGTAGGATGGTAGCTGTATGTATTTTTTTTTTTTTTTTTTTTTTTTTTTTATATTTTTTTTTTATAATTTTTTTTTTTTTTTTTTTTTTTTTTTGTGCATACACTTTTACTCTACCATCCTTACAAGACATCAAAATGATAGGGATTTATAGACACATCCCTACACTTGAGTTTTATTATTCTAACACTAATTTGACCCGAATTGAAAGATCAAAACACTTGGAGTACATTATTATGCAAACAAAGGGAATTTGAGTTTAACGTTCTCTTCCTATGTTTCATAAACTTTAACTTTTCCCATGAATCCCAATCATCCCAAAGCGTATACAAGGGATATGACTCGACTTAGCAACTCATGCAAGCAACCGATAATTGAACTAAGGGTTTGGGTGATAACATAAGTTTGCACTAAAAGTGAGTGCAATAAAGGTAGGCTAAGCGATTTGGGTGTATATTTGGGGTGGGGTGTAAACAATGTTTTCATTGATATTCGAAAACCGAAACATCACGAGAATCGCGAAAAGGATAGGCTACGAGGGGTTAACTAGGGTATCGTGTACTAAAGATGAGTACAACGCAAAGCAGTGGGGAATTACTCAACCGATATGGAAGAAGTAATTATATTACGTATCAAACAAGGGTTTATCCTAATGCCTCTTATCATTTAGTTATTCCTAACTACACAAGTGTAGCCTCACTGCGATCTCGAATGCATCACAAAACAAGTTCTAGAATCTAATATACTACGGTTCACACTCTAAGCATTAAAGATGAATGCTTTAATTCCTACTAATCTAAGGCGATCCTCACATTTTGGGTGGAATTTAGGTGGTAAGGGTTTTTGTGCTAGTCATGCAACTTCCTATCCATGAGACGCTTTTGTTAAGACTAATGGCCCACTTTATACGTCATGAAAAAATTTTAAATTTGGCTAAAATTACCCTAACCTACATTTTCTCATGGTTTATTACACAAATACACTTGGACAAAGCAAATAGTCAAGGATAAGCATAGTTTCAAAGTTCCGTTTTATTTTCCCTCCCTACATTTAAACCGAACATTGTCCCCAATGTTCCCGAAAGTATCAAAGTTATGATAATAGAAGGTAATTAAAACGAAGAAACTAATACTCCCCGATTAGCTTGGTAGGATCCGTAAAAGTGGTGGTTAAATCTTTTCCAAGAAGAGTTTTTCGTGAAAGGCTCCTTCCAAACTTGTGTAACTTCTTCTTGACAAACTAAACCGCACACTAGAAGAAAACAAACGAAACCTTCGCAGTAAAATCGGTGGTAATAATATACATAAGACTCGATTTAAACTAGGATATAATGCTTGTGGAATGGATGTTTACTGAAATTTGTTTTGAAAGTTAAGATCGGAAAATTCCAAAATTTTACAAGTAGCTCGAAACGAGAAAAAGTAAGTCAAGTTTTATTCCTTCCGACGCGTCAGTTGCAATCTCGACGCCGTCAGTTATCCCGACAAAAGCGGTCTGCGATTTTACGGAAAAAATTCGAAAATTTACATCTTTAGAATGGAAAACACGCAAAAACATCCATTATGACTCGATACAAGCATTTGACTCGAACAAACAAACATATATATCTTTTAGTTAATTGTTATTCTCATGTTCACGTTTTTATGAAAACGTGTAATCCTCCTACACTTATCCTTTATGTAAAATACCTTTATATGTAATTAAGGCGAGGTTAAAACAAAATAAAGCATTTTACAAATTTAAACATGAGGACAAACAATTAATAAAGATATATGACACTAACAAGCAAACAATTAAGCATGGGTTGCCTCCCACGAAGCGCTTTTCTTTATTTAAGAGTCTTGTAGCTAGACTCGTAGTCCTACTCCCACGTTTTGCATCACCGCCCTCTTCGTCATTTATTTTCTCTTCATCAAGCGCGAGACGTTGTATGTTCACCGTGGATTCCGTGCCATTCTTTGTCAATTATGGTGACGGTTTCGTTTAAGTTGGTCTCTTAATTGTGAAAAGCCCAAACCATCTTGGGTTGTTTTTTCCTTGCATTGCCCTTTTCCTTGATTTGTCTGTAAGTACTTTTTCTCCTTTTAGAAATTTCTTAGGGTCCTTTTGTGCCTTAGGTACCGAGGTGGGGTTGCTTCCTAACTTATTATCGGTTTTCCACAATGTTGCATACAATCCTTGGACCATGAAGTCTCTAAGCCCTTTTTCCGGTCATTTATCTTTTCTTAACATTATGGCTGGGTTTTCCGATTCCCTTCGTAATCATTTCCATGATTTTGAGAGGATACCTTGGGATGATGGGTATCCTAGCATACCCCTTCCGCTTTTGAGTATCATGACGCCCTCTCCGCATTTGATGGTTGCCTTGGCGGTAGCTAGAAACGGTGTTCCAAGAATGAGGGTATGTTTTGTCTTCTTCAAAATCAACGATCACGAAATCTACCGGTAAACAATGTTAGCCACCTCAATTAGAACATCTATTGCGACTCTACGGGTAAACATAAGTGTGATTAGCTAAGGAGAGTCTAAGGTCGGTCTTGGCCGGTTTCTCCTTAGTTAACTTATTATAGATTGATAATGGCATTATGTTCACATCGCCCCCGATCGCCAAGGCATTAATATTATCAATGTCACCTATGCTAACCGGTATTACGAAATTCCACGTGGTGTTACGTTTCCTTGTTAGAGGTTTTTATAACTAACTCATCAGGGTCCCATAGGTGGGCGTCATACTCTTCTTGATCATTTTTTCATCAAGGGCTTCCTTGAGAACTTCATTGTACCTAAAGTTGTTTACTTGGTTTGCAATGGTTTTCTTGTTGATTTCGTGCTTAAGGTAGTATTCAATGGTCTCGGGCTCTCGTCATGCAATGCGACTCCTCCTTATTACTTCCCTCGGTTTTCAGCGCCTCAACCTTTGCATTCTCGGGCATAATGGAAGCAGTGTTGACAAATGAAGGAGGGCAATCGTTGCTTTTACGAGCACCTTTTAGGGAACCTTTGTTTTGGTAAACTCGATTACCAAATTCATCATTTCCGTCATCTTTGCTTGCATCTCTCTCTCTCGCCTATAAACCTCCTCTTCAAACAGCTAATCTTTCCGTATGAGCCGCCATGTACTCCTCATTTGTTCTTTGAAGCTTGGTGAGAGTGGTATTGGGGAAGTAGAACGGAAACGCCTTCGGAAGTTGGGTTTGATCACGACTTGAGACTCAAGGAGGTGTGGGGTGGTAGGTAGAGTTGGCGAATTTGACGGCCTCGAGGAATTTGTACAGGGGCTTTTTCGCCTTTCCATAAGATAATCAATCCCTTTCTCAATGGCGCCATTTGTTTCTAGGTGTCGGAGGATTCGGACGGGGTTGATATGGCGCTGATTACGTTAATCGAGTCTCGGAGAATCATTCCAATCTTCGTAGCTTTGATCGCGAAGCTCCTCTATAATATCCCAAGATTTCTCCGCATTGAAGTCGCCGAGCCTCCCACCGCGCCCGATCAATGGATCGCCGAGTGATGAAGTCGGTATGATCGTAGAAGATTTGGATTGAAGCCAAAGATCGATGCCATGATGGGGAAGTCACGGAGTAGATCCTTGAATCGAGTCCACGCTTTGTAGAGTGATTCACCTTGGAGTTCTTGAAACGTTAAGATTTCTCGCCTAAGCTTAGTGGTTCTCCCGGTGGGAAAAATTGAGCAAGGAAGCGAAGTAAGATCATCCCAACTTGAGATGGAGCCATGGAAGTCGCTCAAGCCAATTACTAGCTTGGTCCCGTAGAGAGAATTGGAAGAGACGCAAGCGCGTGGTCTCCCGAGTAGTAGCATCAAGGTCGATGGAATCGACAATTTTGAGGAAATCCTCGATGTCGATTTGGATCTTGGAACGAAGTCCATGGAATGCACATCCGCTTGCACCAACCGGATGGTGTCGGATCGCAGGGCCGTAGTTTAGGCTTGGTCGGGAAGCTCAATGGTGTTCCTATAACCTAGGTGGTTTGGTCTCGAGTACTCACCAAGAGTACGGGCTCTTGGCGGTCGTTTGGTGGTGGGTTGATGAGTGGTGGTTGGTTGTCACCTTCCATGGTGAAAAGTGATGGGTGTTACGAACAAAGGTCACGAAGAGGGGATAGACCAAGAGAAAGCTAAAAAAATGAGAAAATTTACTTGATAGGAATCAACAAAGAAACCTAAACGAGGTGGACTACTAACTAGCTATTCTATTCCCGCCGCGCCAAAAACTTGATAACGCCACACGCGTCGCTCGGGGTCAAGGAAACTTCCTTTTCTTCGAGCAAGTTTTATAACACCCAGGCAAATGAACCTAATCGTTGTAGTGTAGTAATTAGGGTAAGCCACGGGTATTGATATCGTTCTCTAGGGAATAGGAATGCTAGTGAGAAGTTACTACGCTAAGGTTGAGGTTGAGGAAGATTATTTTTATCTTTTATGTTTTTAGAAAATGAAAAGGTACGAATCTCGGGTATTGGATTTGGGGGTTGGTATTGCTACCGATTACTCTACTATTATCTAATTATCTAAGCTAAGGTTGTGATAGTCTATGTCTAATTGATGTGTACTGTATGATAGTTTAAAGATGTGTTTACTTAGGTTTTACTACTCCTTAATTATCTCCTATTGATGGTTGATTTGTCACGTCCTTATTCCTAGTTGCGTTGTGATTCTAAGGCTATAGGGCGTGCTTATTTCCTAACTCTTTGAAATTACCAAAGGGTCTTGTTTACAAATCCTCTAGTGATTTATAGTATCGCCTACTCTACGGTTGTCCTTGAATACTTTATCCTACAATTACCTAGATAATTATATTCTAAAGTTCACAAAGAAATGTCAAGCATTAAGTACACAACGAATAATCTAGCGCACTCTAGATCATTAGTCAACTAAGATAAGTATCAACCAATCAATATTCAATAATTAAGTTTCATATTCCCTAAGCAAACACACAAATAAATTAATGGACATGGAGAACATGCAAGCATACACAAATAATCAAAGACATAATTAAATTAATGAAGTAAATACTTATCTTGATGTATAATAGGTTTAGAACCCTAAAATACCGCACAAGAAAGCCTTGGTTCGGTTTAGGTTTTACCCAAAAGACTACACACAAAACCGAAAAATTCGGATTCTATATATAAGATTACATCTGACGGCGTCACCTTATGTTTCGTGGACGCCGTCGTGTCACCGCTCATTAGGGTTTCGTCTTGGCCACGAACCTTTCGACGGCCACCTATGATTTGACGCCGTCCCTTCACCGACGCCGTCTTGGCCGCATCTGGCCGTCCGAGTAACGACGGCCTACTCCTTTAGAACCCGACGTCGTCCCTTGAAAACATGCATTTCGCCTCGACCCGTAAAATTCCTTCCCGACGCGTCGCAGATATCTTGATGACGCCGCCGCCTTATGTTTCAATGACTTTGAGTGTCTCGATTCGACTTTGGCCATTTTCTTCAGATATTCGCCTTTTCGTCCAAATAAGCATCATTCCAAAGATTTTGCCTTCAAGAGACCTAAAAGTGAAAAGGAACGATATTAAGCAATAACGGATACAAAAGTGATCGAATAAGGGCTTAAATGACCCCTTAAAAGGTACCTTTAAAACCTTATCACCATGCAAAACAAAGGACATGCTTGATTTTCGTGAATGTGTTGAAGACATTGAAGTAGAGGATCTGAACAATACTAGCACTCACTTTACTTGGATTGAGCGGCACTTAATCTTAGTAATGGTATTATGAAGAAAATTGATAGAGTTATGGGGAATGCTAAATTTATTGATAAGTTTAGCTGTTCTCATGTTGTGTTCCTTCCTCATCTTACATCTGATCATTTTCCAGCTGTGTTGGTGCTCCCAAAGTCTTTTAGTAAGAAGAAAAAAGCCTTTAAGTTTGCTAACTATGTAGCTGATAAATCAGAGTTTTTGGATTTAGTGAAAAAGGAATGGAAGGGTCAAGAACAAGGTTGTGAGATGTTTAAGCTAGTTAAAAAGCTTAAAGCTATGAAATATCATATGAAGGGGCTGAACTGGAAGCATGGTAACTTGTATGATAGAGCTCAATTATGGAAGGTTAAGCTGAAAGATATTCAGTATAAAGTGGATAAAAGTCCTCATGATGTTGTGTTAAAAGAGCTGGAATCCAGTATTCTTAAAGAATACAACACTGTAGTTCAAGATGAAGAAAAGTTCCTTTATCAGCAAGCTAAGATTGATTGGCTCATAGATGGGGACAAAAACAGTAAGTTTTTTCATGCAGTGTTAAAAGATAGAAGTCATAGAAGCATAACTGTTGCGATTTGTAATGAGAAGGGTGAAAGATTTGAAGATCAAGAGGTTCCTGAGCAGTTTCTTGATCATTTCAAAAAATTCTGTGGCAAAGAAATTCATGTCCAAGACCTCAATAATAGTGCTAGCTTGTTCTGCAACAAAGTTTCTAGAGAAGATGCTGAGTTTATGATTAGGCCAGTAAGTGACTTGGAAATTAAATTGGCTATGTTTGATATAGATGATAATAAAGCTCCTGGGCCAGATGGATATACTGCTAAATTTTACAAAAAAGCTTGGTCTGTGATTGGTGATGATGTATGCAGGCGCTTAAAGAATTTTTGTTACAAGTAAGTTGCTAGGTGAAGTGAATGCAACCTCGATATCTCTTGTCCCCAAAATGATACCCACAAAGGTGTACGATTTTAGGCCTATTGCTTGTTGCAATGTTTTATACAATTGCATTAGCAAAATACTTACTAATAGAATCAAAACACTCACAAGAAGCTTTTCAACCAAAATCAGAGTGCCTTTATCCATGGTAGACAAATCACAGATAACATTTTGATTACCCAAGAGCTTTTAAGAGGTTATAACTGGAAGAATGGTGTTAAGAGGATTGCTATGAAGATTGATATTCAAAAGGCTTATGATACAGTTAGTTGGAAGTTCCTTGAAGATGCTTTAGTTCTATTTGGATTCCCTATGCAGATGGTGAAATGGATTATGGTTTGTGTTGGGAGTGCAACCTTTTCTATTTGTGTGAATGGAGATAGATATAGGTATTTCAAAGGGGGGAGAGGTTTGAGGCAAGGTGATCCAATATCACCATATATTTTCACTTTAGTGATGGAAGTTTTTACCTTGATTATGCAGAATCAGATTGAAAGTGACAATTCTTTTAGATATCATTGGGATTGCAAACAGTTGAAGATATCTCATTTATGCTTTGCTGATGATCTCCTAGTTGTGTGCCATGGTGATATCAAGTCAGTTAAGGTGGTTAAGAGGTCCCTTGATTTGTTTAGCTGTCTAACTAGGCTTAATCCAAATTTGGGGAAAAGTACTGTTTTCTTTGGTAATGTAAAAGATCAGGTGAAACAAAAGGTTCTCAGAATTTTACCATTTAAGATTGGAAGGCTTTCTGTGAAATACCTTGGTGTCACATTGAATACTAAGCAGATAGGGGTTAATGAGTGCAAGGAATTAATTGACAAAGTTAGAATTAAAGTAAAGAACTGGAAAAATAGAATGTTGTCTTATGCTGGGAGATTGCAGCTTATTGCTTCTATTCTGGGTTCCATGCAAGTTTACTGGTCTTCTTTGTTCCTCATTCCTAAAATGGTGATCAAGGATATTGAAAGACTTCTCAAAGGGTTTTTATGGTGCCAAGGTGAGTTGTCTAAAGGGAAAGCCAAAGTTGCTTGGAAGCATATATGTAAGCCAAAGGATCAAGGAAGTTTGGGGATTAAAGATCTAGGTAAATGGAATGAAGTTTTGATGTCTAAGCATGTCTAGAATGTTGCTAGTAATAAAGAATCTTTGTGGGTTAAGTGGATTAATGTTTTTAGGCTAAAAGGAAGCAGTATATGGAATGTTCAAGTAGATGTGAATGCCAGTGCTGAATGGAAACAAATGTTAAGTCTGAGAGACTTAATAAGGAAGCATGTGTTTTATGAAATTGGTAATGGTAAACAGTGTTATTTTTTGTTTGATAAATGGTGCAATCAAGGGCCATTGAGTGAATATGTTCCTTCAGAAATTTTTATGGAAGATGGTCTTCAATGTAATGCAAAGGTAAGTGATATGGTGAACAATGGTCAATGGAGATTTCCAATGAATGGCTTGATAAGTATCCGTGTTGCGCCTATTACTCCACCTAGTATTGATAAAAAAATGATATTGCTATATGGATTAGTAATGAGGAAGGAAAAGCAAGTTTGTTGGGAAGTTATGATGATGTACCTCCGAGTACCTCAAGGACACCTCCGAGACGTGTCGAAACCCTTCTATTCAAGGTCCAAGTTAGGATTCCGAATATCCATAGCGCCAAACCATTCGTTATCACGAAGGTTACCTTAGGGAATTCGCCATTCGAAGCCCTAAGCCCTTCGGGTATGGCCGACGAAGGAACAATGGATAGGGAACCTCCCGACTTGGTCAAACCCACGATCTCCCTCTCTCTTGGCTTCCCGTCAAGTCCGAGAACGTGGTCACTAAGCCCTAGCGGTTACCCACAATCATGGGACGCCCCATGATCTCCGACATTCATGCGTATGCTCTCAACCCTATTTCATCCACTATAAATAGGTTGGACGGCAATGGATTATGGTATGCTCATTTCACACTCATCTCTTTACTTACACACACTTATACAACCATAACTCATACTTACTCTCACGCCGGAGGTGGTTCGCAGGTCATACCCCACGTAATCACTTAACGTAGTGTTTCGTATTTTTATTCTCGTGAAAGGCAAGTCTTGGCTGGAACATACACCCTCATACCTTTGATCATCATCAAGCCCGGTAGTGCAATCTATTGTACAATCAGTGGCGC